>FWCC01000123.1:0-236703 GCA_900169235.1 Zarea fungicola
GGGGGGGGGGGGGGGGGGCGTGATAGACCAAAAGGTGGGAATGGCGGATAGACTACGCCCACGATAGAATGTATTTTTGGGGAGAGGTGAGGGGTCTCATGGAACGAATCTGCGATACATTCAAAATGTGTCCATGCGGCAGACATGCGCACGCTGCCTTGGATTCTCTGGAACTGCATAGTCAGCCTGTTGCCCTGGTGCCCTTTTTTTTTTTTTTTTTTTTAAGGTGCATCGGAAAGTCTTTGTAGGCAGCTGGGAATCGGGACGCGGCTGACACGGCTGAGGATGGTGACAGCTTAGAAGAGGACAAGGTTGATTTACGGATTACCCCGTACCACGTCAGTCAAGGAATTTGACTGGCTCGGCAGAGATTTTGTCATCGAGAAACAGGTGCTGATCACCTATTCAATAATCTGTAAAAATAAAAGTCCAATGTATCTAAGCAAGCCGAATGCTTCTAACCGCCACCAACTGCAGAACCCACTTAGCCGTCAAACAAAGCCCCGGCCAAGGCTGTGAGATAATAAGCCAGGCTTGGTTGCGATGGAGTATCTCTGATAAAGGTAACTTATTACAACCCACTCCACAGAGCTTTTGTTCAAGTGGAAATTTGGAAAAGAAATGAGGAACAATCAAGTAAAATAATGCGTCAAGTAGTTTGCTTGCTGACCGGGCCTTGCCCGACAATTAGTCTACTGAATAAGTGGCACTCTTTTACAGGCCCGGGTCATCACGGATGGAGATAATGGCTTGAATGGACCCAGTATCAAGATCCCACAGTTCTTAATCCAAAGGTGAGGACAGCCCCCAGCTGTGCTCGCCTCATTGTGAAAAGCCATGGTTTTTCTCTAACTAACCCTTGGTTTTACTTTTCGGCCTTTTTACATAACTGGTTGTCACCGTAAGGGACTTTTGATGTGGGCTCTAACCCCATGAAGCAAGCCACGCAACCACTTTTCTACCCACTCACCCCTCTGACTTTGTTCCGAAATACGTTTCCCCAGTGCCTTTCTTTACTTTTCCAGCCCTAAAAGGAAAACCCCCAAAGGCAGAGTCTCTCCGTTGACATCGAACTTTACCGAGAACAACATGTGGCTTTGCCCTATGGACACTTTGATTCGCTTTTCCCTGTTTCTCGGTCCGCCACCTGCATGCAAGAGTGGAAGGCCTGGAAAGCTCTCAACACCTGTGACCGTTTGGAGAAATACATACGTCTAGCGTCAATTTCTCCTCTTTCGGCACATGGCTGGAAACCCATTATCGTAAAATTATGTATACAGTGATTACTTGTCATGCTAACATGTGTCCTTGCTCCAATTCTGGCATTGTGCAGGGCAGAGGGCAAAAAGAAACCGGCAATATAGTTGATATGTCACCGATAACAGTCGGACAGGCATACTCGGTCGCCCGGTCAAGGTCAAACATTTCTGTCCCACTGTCCACCGAGGACCGCGTCCCACAGAATTGTCCAATTGTGCAGTTTTAATAGAACTGGGCTATGTGAATTTAGTATTAATCAAATGATCGTTTTATTGCACCCCGAAAAAAAAAACCTCGTTCCAAAGGCTGTTAAATGGGTCACCCCTTCGGCCTTCCCCGGCCATTTCACTACGTTCAGAGTCAAATCAAGTAAACGGCTTGACCCCCCCTTCTCCAAAAGAAAGCCACTTCTCGAAAAGAATGTCTTTTTAACTCAGTAAAATTGAATGGGCATAGCTGCGCGAGGGTTCACCGCAAGGGAACTTTTTCATCAAGCTTCCTATTGGTTCATGTTTTCGTTTCTCTTGGCCTTGGCCTTCCACTTTTAAGCCCCCCGCCCCCCTTCAGCTCGCTATCCACATCGCCCTACGACCGTCGGGTCCGAAGAGACACGAATGGCGGTGGTTCAATTTCCCGACTAAAAATTAAATAAAGCACTAATGAGCCCGCCCAAACCACTTCTGGAAAGCCTCTCCTCCGGTCGGGGGCGACACCCGCAATTCTCTTGAGCGCTTCCCTCTTTATCAGTTGGCGGCGCGCGCGCCACATCGATACGCCTCCTGCTTCCTGTTGGCCCAAGTGGCCCTGCCCCTCCAGCATAAAGCCCCAATTAAGCCCCCCCCCGTCCCTCTTCTTTCCCTCAAGCCATAGCGGCGCATCGAACCCTACAGGGACATTGCCAGACATTAACCCTGCAGGGGAACTTTTGCAGGAAATGGGACAGACGCTGTGCCACGAGGCGACGCAGAGTCAAGAGGAACTTGTTTGTCATCAGCTTCGTCATCCCACATCGCCCCCGTCCCTCCCCTCCCACACCCCCTTGTCAAATGAACTAACCTTAGTTTATCTGTAGGTAATTCCATTTTCGTCTCGCCGGACCAAAACACCGAAATTGCAGCCACTTTCCGTAGCGACCCCCGGCTCCATCTCGGCCCCAACATCCCCGCCTTTCTCCAAATTTGGTTTTCAGGTCTGCCTAGTGCAAAGTACAAACGGCATCACCTAGTAAAAGGTATTGTGTGCTCACTGCTTGCCCAAAAAAAAAAAACGAGGAAACCGGGCAAAATCATTCTCAGCATCGTGTATGGGTATTGTACAATTGTTTGTTTGTAGTTCTTTCGACATGCAAATATGCACACTTTCCGAGGTGGCCTTGCCTGGTTACGAAACAGTAATAATGCTCATACATACAATCAGTGGTATACACACACGGGCCAAAAAACACGCCATCAAAAGTGCCTTTAAATCTAGACCCTTCTTTTGGTCTCAACCTTGCCTTGTTACCTCCCACCTGCTTAAAAAAAAATCAGTGCAAAAGAGTTGCCTAAACCAAGCTGGTAAAACAAGTTGGCAAAAGTTCCCTCGTCTCGTATAAGCTTTCCAATCACTGGCTAGTTAGTTGACATAATAAGGCATACAGCTAAGGCTGCATTTGACGATGTAACTAGGATTTTTGGCAGCTCCGCATGCATTCCGCCGGCAGAGGTTGCAACATCATCAAATAGCTATGCATTGTACTTGTCTCCTTTTTGCCTTTTGCGGTGTGAGATGGTTACGGCTTTTGGGATCAAATATTTAGTTCTGCCAACGTAAAATAATTGAGAGGTACTACCTCATTTGCCCCTTTCCGCCTGATCCGACGTCAGGCTGTGCCGAGTATGCCTAGATGTGCCGAGTGCCAGTCCAGAGATCCTGCTCCGCTCGTGTCCATCACTGTCCAGATATCCGGCGGCGGAGTTCAGCCTTGCTGCTGCGCTTCGATTATGGCCTCTCTCCTCACCCCCTTGGCCCCCAAATGAAGAATGGTTGAATCCTTCACCCAAACAGAAATAAAGGCTGCAGCTGAGCCCCTTCAAGTCAAAAAAGGTTGTCCAAAGTCTATATTCCGCTTAATTCCGTCACACCCCCGTTCTGTCAAGGTGCGAGCTTGTCTGGTAACGTTTCATGCAAAAGATAAAAATAGGAGGTATGAAAGGCAGTAAAGCGGGCAAAAAGAAGAAGAAAAGAAAACGCTCCCAATGCAAAACGCCAATTCAAATGAGGTCATAAAATAATAGTCATTACCCAGAGTGTTGTCACCGTTCCACACATTGCCTACAAACCATGGTAGAGGACGTGACAACGGCTCAGCATGCGGCCCATTGCCCATCTGCTCGTTTTCGTGGCCGAGAGTCGATATGTTCAAGGCCCTTGCGTTTAAACGGTGTCCCGTTGCTCGTCGCAGCGCTTCGTACACTCCCCGCAATGCTCATCTGATCCAGTCGCCCAGGCTGGTCAACCCGTTTTGTTTCATCTTCCAAGAAGCGCCAGGCGGCCTTGCCCTTCTGTTCCAGGCCGCCCTTCCCGAAGAGGTGCCCGTCAATGTGATCAAATCGCCGGCTCCAATAGCTGCCGTTACTAGCATCTTCCTGGCCCATGACGTCTTCAATGTCGACGACACGGCCACAGAAGCCACACCAAAACCTGGCATCGCCCTGCTGTCCGATCCGACAACTTTGGCTCCTCGATTTGACGTCCTCGCTGTGTCTCATGTCATGCGCTTCCATCAGATGCTGCATAAACGTAAAGCGGCTGTCGAAAATGGCAATGCACCCTTCGTCATCACAGGCCCAAGCTTCAACAGTTTCGTGCTGCCCACTTTCATGCCGTTTCCAGTCGTTTTTGCTCCCAAAATTCTTACCACAGCCCTTCACAGTACAGCCATAAGGCCGATCATGTCTCTTCATGTGCTTTCTATAGAGCTAGTTAGTGTCTCATCACTAGCTAATAGAATTCAT
The DNA here is from genome assembly GCA_900169235.1 of Zarea fungicola. Classification (NCBI taxonomy): domain Eukaryota; kingdom Fungi; phylum Ascomycota; class Sordariomycetes; order Hypocreales; family Cordycipitaceae; genus Zarea; species Zarea fungicola. Next base: position 4,257 of record FWCC01000123.1, read on the forward strand.
CATGGGTATCTGGCTCACTTAAGCTCACAAGCTCTATTACAGACCTTGCTGCACTTCTCGCAGGTGAAATTTACCCTGGGAACGGTCTCGTCAGGCACTTGGGCATCCGTGGTAGATTCGGATTTTGCCCTGAGCGCTTGGTCCAGAAGATCTACCGGAAATGACTTTAGCAGGTTAACCAGCTGAGAATCATTCCAGCCGTCTCTAACCAAGATCTCATGGCACAAAGGCTCGGTGGTTTGGCCAGGGGGCTGTGAGCTGGCCGCGGTGAAGCTCCCTCTTGGAAAGCTGGAGCTGAATATGCTGCCGGCTCTAGGTGAGTACATAAGATGCGCCTCATCGATTCCGCTGGTTGGCTGGCTTGGGGGGCTTTGATGCGCTGTGGCATATTGTTCCTGTACCACCATCGTCGAAGAAAAAGTTTCGGCCCCTGCCTCGGCTATGGGCAGTGGTTGTGTTGCGAATGTGTGCTCATTGAAACTTGTAGTCTGCATTGACTGGCCAGATTCGGCCCCAAAACTAATATCGGCCTGCATACTTGGAAATGGGTCGGATTGGGTAGGGTATGTAGGAAAATATGACGTGTCTGGTAGTATAGGAACTGTAGCCTGCTGATTCTCATACTGTATGTGATCCGCGTCCATTATTATTGATTCGGCAGCGTAGCTACTGGTATCAGGTAGCTCTATTTCAACGGAATGCATTTGTTCAAATATTGTCGTACTGTTCGACGGGGTGACGTTTTGGGCATCATTTTCCGGCCTGTATATCCATTAGCAATGAATTTATGGGGTAACTGTGCAGGAGGCATCATCTTACACGACTGCAAGGTACTGGGAATCTACCATCTCGGCGGAAATATCTATTCTATGCACCTTCAACAAATGTGTTCGAAAATTATCTTTCCGTGGCCAAGTCTTTGGCTGGGCAGCCCTTGCGCATTCCTCATGTTGGCACTTGTAGCCTATGCCAGCTTCTTTGTGGACCGAGGCCTTATGCCTCGCCAGATCGTTGGCGGTGCTAAATCCTCTTCTGGACTTCGCGCAATTGGCGTAAGTGCAACAGTGCGGGCGAGAGTGCCTTTGCATATGCTTCCTTGAAGGGATCGTTAGTAAAGTTAGGCTGTTGGCGTTGGTTCTATTGCTTACTTTAGTTTTGATGGACTTGCGCACTCCTGTTTGCATTGGGAACACTTGAGACGGCCATGTTGGCCAGTCGCACCAGTCATGCCCGTTCCGACGGTAGCTGTTGAAAAGGTACTCGCGACATCAGCTGCGCTTCCCGGGCCAGGCATGGAGGGCATGTGTGGTCCCGGATTGCCGAGGTGAATGCCGCCGAGCATCTGCTGCATCTGTGCTGTACCGGCAACCTCTTGCCTAGTGCCAACATAGGAAGCAAAATCATCAGGATAGTGCAGCTGTGAGTCTCCGTGAGTTGAATCGGGGGCAGTACCGTCATCCGACAGTATCGGGTTTCGGTACTGCATTGGGCTTAAGAATTGAGGACTGCTACGGAGGGCACGAGACATGCCAACCGCAGTCCATGGATCTCCGTCGGAGCTTTGAATCATCTCATCAATTTTGGGATCATCCAGTCCTGAGCTTTGCGCAGACGGCATTGCCATCGCATTGCTTGTAAAAATCCATGGCGTGGGTTGCGCGTCATCCTGTCGGTCGTTCATTGTATATGTGCCACTTATTAAAGCAATGTCCGCAACGATAGCACGGAATGCTGTGATCCGGTGCTATTATGCAGGGTATTGCGGGATTGCAGTTGTGTGTGAGCGCGTGTGAAGTTTAGCACTTCCTTTTGCTGTTGCAACCCGTGGAAGAATGTCGCAAATGCCGACGGTGTTTGAGAGACGTGCTGCGTTGTCAGCAGCCGAGTTTGGTGGTTATCACGGGCTGTGGTGCTGCGTCCAGTATCGATAAGTCGAAAAAAAGGGATGGAAAACTAAAACAAATGGGAATAATAATCGCTAAATATCGCTGGAATCAAAAAGCATAAATGTCTAATCAGCTAGGTGTGCTGCTGATAAAGAAAGGGAAGAAAAAAACGGCTTGGGATGATGTGCAGCGGCCCAAACTAATAAGAGAATAGGCAGCTTTGTGGACAGTAGCTAAATAGTTGCTGGCTCATGTCCCCATCTGGGTGCCGCTTTTGAGGTATCTGGGAGCTCAGTATTCACATTGCCTTGAGCAGCCTGCCATAGCGTCACACTACCTACACCTTCACTGGGACTACTGGGCTGAGCCCGACAAAAAAGGCTTCAAACCCCATGTCAAGCCCGCTGGGCGCAGCGCATCCGAGTTGAAGCACTGCCACAATGTAGAACGGCAATAATGGATCGGTATCGAGATTAGCCTAAACAAGTCTTTGACTGACGACATTGCCGTTCATCTCTTCATGACCGCGTCCATAATTGAGGTCACTCAGTTTGCCCGCCTTTGCCTGATACACCCCCGGTTGAACCCAGTGGTAGACAACGAGGCTGTGTACGAGTTTTGCGGCCGCAGAGAAGCCAGGCCCTTGCCGATTCAGAAGGGAACAAGGGAAATGGAACGGGTTCAAACGAAGCAGATGCCAGGAATTATAAGCCAGATATCGCGACGCGCTCTGCCTTGCTGGCTATGAAGGCGTCCTGGTGTAGGTACCGCATGTTGTTGGCCAACTTTGTAGTACGGTACCAACGTGTATAGCCTATACCAAAGTGAGGAGCACTACCAGAAGAAGACCTCAGAAGCAGGCGTGTATGTTCTACAGCCCTGCACTGCATTAGAGCGAGCTAAGAATCCCAAGTCTCGCTCAATAGCTAGTGTCCGATTTGTAACCGAATAACTAATCAACCTGTAAAAACAATCCTCTCGCTTACTTGCCCGGACCCAGCACTGTGGGTAGAATGTAAGCTTTGACTTGCAACGGGCGGTTGGTTCCGTAACGCCAGCGTGAGGCTGTGCTGGCATACTGTGCTGGTTTACGCAAAAGCGGCGATGCACTCCTCCCAAATCGGGCCTGTTTGCACAGGCTTTGTCAAGCAATAATAATTTAAATTGAAAATACTTGGAGGCATTTCTGAAATGAAACAGTAATGAAATAGTAGAATTTTGAATAAAAAAGGACACAGCAATATCAATCATGAGTAGTATGTATTACCCTGTTGCAAACTGCGAAATAGTCGTGGGAGTAATTAGTCAACTACCGAATACTCCGAATGCACCGAAAACGCTGTGGACCAGTGTAATTTGTCTTCTTCTTGATAGTCGCACCAGTAGCTGGAAATGTCTAGTAAATCTCATTATGTTCTTCTCATTATTTTCACCTAATTTTCTCGCCTCTCTCTTTTGGTGGCTGCTTTGGCTTTCTGCTGGGCAGAATTGCGAACCACACAAGGCAGCCTGCAAGGCAGCCCACTAGCGTCTCCGGCCGCATAACTGGCCACTTGCGACCACTTGGCCTTTGCGGCGGTGCTCAGCATACAGAGACCTGAATATGCAACAACATCACTCACAAAACGCCCAGTCCCAGCTTGAAACAGCAATACACAGTCTCCTCGCAGTGTGGGAAAAGAATGGATAGCAGACACGTCCAGCAGCGGCTTTTTTATTTAGCTGATATCCGGCAAGTCGGCCTTGGAAAATATGGCTGCGCTCTAGCTTCAAAACGTTTACCTTGTTCACTGCCAGCGCCATGGGGAAGAATGCGACCGTCCATCAGGTATCAGCGTGGCACCCATCCATCTCCATGACTGAAAAAAAATTCGGTCGCAATTGCCTACCCCGGTTCAACAAGAAGGCTTAGATATGACCACGACAATAAAGTTTTGCGACGATGCGTAGTTGTTGTGATGTGTTGTTGCTTGTTTCGGGGATGACAAATAATCCAACAGCTCAATTTATCACTCTCGCGAGGCCACTGTCAGTTTCGTGGGATAATTATTGTACATTATTCAAGCTGCGATCTTGTTGCGGACAGACGTTTATCAACCCGCGCCCTGACGAAGATCAGCAAGCCACCGTCTCACGCAACGATCCAACGAACACGCCATAGCAGCCCCCAATATGCAGACGCTTTCAGTTGAGCAACCACACGCGGCAATGCGACGTCTATGCTGCACAAAACGATAACCATATAATGGTGTGGCCTGGGAGCCTACTTCTGCCGAAAATCCTCGCATGTCGAGAAAAAAAAAAGCCAGGGCAAGAGGAGCTATCTGCAAAAAAGAGGTGCACGACGGCAGGCAAAACGGTCGGGGTGGTAGCCAGCCGGCATCTTCTACCCGCGCTGTCAACCTTCATATGAACACATGCTGTGGGCATGCGGCGGGTGGCGGCGCGGGAGAGATTCCGGGCGAGCCCGGGGAGGGTCTGGGGCAGCTGCTACGGATTTATCGTTCAAGTCATGAGTTTGTACTCGCTTCAAACGACATCCGATCCTGCATGACCATGGAGGCTTGTACAGCATGCCCGCTCTAAATCGAGTGAGGCTTTCTGTTGTCTCTTCTCCCGTCACCCACTGGGGCGCTAAACACAGCGACGGCAGTTGTTCTCCCCATGCATGAGGACACAATGTCTTCCTCTTTTTTTTATCGATATGGACAGAACGAGACAATTTCTGAGTTGCAGCCGCTGCCACATGAAAGCAGTCAAAAGCTTGCTGTTGCCTTAGCTGAGTAAGTTGCAACCTTGGCGGTCCGTAGCCGCTTCTGTCCTTTTACACTCACACCGCATGACAATCAAGCCCACTCACAGTCCAATGCTGTACCGAAGCTGCTACACCTCAAGCTTCGATCAATCTATAATCCATGCTCGTTTGTAAATTAAATCTGACGGGAAGGATAAGAAAATGCCTGCTACCCGGATTCCGGAATCGGTTTTCGCGGGGTCAATGTCACCTGTCGTTTTCCTCTCTTGCGTGGTCAAAAAGATGATGACAAGGGATTCGCATGGCAAAAACAGTGCTCTACTGGGTACACATTAATCTCCGACTGTAAACCCCCACTGAGGTGTCTTTAGCGGACCTGCATATGCAAAACATTTCTTTCGTCATTAGCCTGGTTTGTTTGCTATCCATTATTCTTTGGAGAAATCACTCCTCGCGTGGCTTTCGACCACCCTGTTTCCCTATGTAGACAAAAATCGAGCCTAAATGCAGCATATATCCCTGCTGGGTGTCTCATTATTTAGAGGAAAGATGATTGCGGAGTAAACACTCCTCTCGGGTAGCGCTGCATGTGAACGAATAATAAAGTCTACTAAGCCAATCGATCGATCCATTTCCGAGTCGTCTTCGAAGACCACGATCTAGACTATAGACCCCTGTTGAATTGCGCTGTAAACATGGAACTAAGGGCTCTCACCGGTTGACTTACATGGCGCCACGTCTTGTCGTCAGAGCTTGGTTGAGCGGTCCCCCGCTTTCCCAAACAAGTTGGCGACGGATTTCATTGTTCTCCCGTTGTATAAGCGGCCGTAATGTATATTCACCCCGTATCAATACACAGCGGTGCTTCATTCGCCGGTACAGATGCTCAATCAGAGTACTGTCATAATGAGAAACGTCTCCGTTCTGTGATTGCTATACTGCGTGGGTGTAGAGTCACACATATTTATCAAATGTCACGGAATTTCCAGTATGCTCCATGAAATCTCGTCTGTAACTGATGAGAGTCGTTTCATGGCATGGACTTGGGTAAACTAAACCCCAACCTCAGTCCGACTTGCGTCTGACTGCTGAACGGCATCGTTTTAGTGAAACTTGAGTTCGATCTGCAGAGGTAACACAGAGAAGGAATTCAGCATGTAGTATCCATCTCTATATGTGCGTCTGATTTGTGTCTACCCACGCTACAACGCGAGGTCGGCGAATGTCTTTCACCTCATGCGACGAGAGGCCGATGCCGCGTCACACAAAAGGCAACAACGATTGCTCCACAGAAACCCCTTTAATACAATTATGTTGCCTCCCCATTAGCTGAAATGCATGATGCGCTAGAGATATCTGCATTTAGACTGTGCCGGATTTCCTCATGCTGTCTCAGAGTAGTGTGTCTAGGATAGTTGTGGCAGGCCGTTTTCCTGCAGACAGGGGGGACCTCCACCACGATAATCTCTTTTTATTAAAGAAAAAAAAAATAGAAAACAAAAAAATAAATGAATGAATTCTTACTTATTATTTTTGTTATCTCAATGCCACCTTGATTATGGTGTGAACACCATTCAGCTGTCAAGCTGTGGCAAAAGACTCGCAATTCGCTGGATATCTTCTAGCTTAATTAGGCTTACAATCATTCGCTGGCAATTCTTTTTGAGTGAAGCCTCTTTCAAATATAAAAAGGCCACAATCTTCTTCTTCAGTGAGACGTACTGTAGGCAAACTTCACAATCTCACAGTTTATCAGTCCACTTCCCCTTATTTCTTCTTACTCTCCCCTGGCTGCTCTCCACTGGCCGGCTGCCGATTGTCGCATATTCGAGCTATTAGTCTAAATCACAAGACCAATTCCTCCTCCCTCACCCAAAATCTTTCAACTCAAAGTCATCAAACCCTTTCGCTCCCAGTGAATCATGTGTGACTTTGAGGAATTCGTCTTCACCTGCGGGCACAACGCTCTGGATCTGAAGGACTACTGCCACCAGTCTCGCAACCACCCTCGACACGAGTGCAACAACGTTAAGCGTTTGCGCAACAGCTGGTATCAAGGTCGTCCCTGCAACAACTGTGCTAATCTTATCAATGGCACCTCTAGCGCAAGTGGCAGCTCTGGTCGTCGCAATGATCGCGAGGATCCCCGTGGCCCGTTCACGCGCGAGAAGGGCGGCGAGGAGCACCCATGGGCATAAGAACCTCTCAGAGTCATTCTGAGGTCCACTGCTACATACTTGAAAAAAGATGGAAAGCAACCGATGGTAATAGTCATGCGATAAGTATGACTTACACCTTACCATGTCTGTATGAACCACCTACCTATTAGGTGAAGTTGAGGAAGCTGGGGCAAAAATTGCGTGGAAAAATGCAATTGGAAATTGAGTTTTGGAAGTGCTGTTAATTTAATGATTGATACGTCTTGCTCAGATTGTTCTCAGCTAATCTTATTGTCTTTTGGTCGAGGCACATGGATATTAGTTCATAGCGCAACGATACAAAATCGAGTATCATTAATGAAAGTTCTCTGCAATATCTCAAATTCCCTTTCATTACAAGAAGTGATCATCTACTAGGCTTCATACACCCGGAGTGAGCGTGTTTCACTTCTTACGTTCAAGATCTACCCCTAAATGGCAGCTGCTAACGCACCACTTCGGTCTTCAACTTGCCACACTATGCGTAGTTCGCTCAATCTAATCAAGATATGGCAAATTTCCGACATCTAACTTGAATTGTCAGCATAGCCTTACATTAAACCCCTCAACACATCTTTCAGCAGGACTTGGCATGGTGTAGTGATTGTGGTCACTCCTCGGCAACTGCCACATTTTGCACGTCGACCGTTGATGCCTTTGCGGCATTGATTACACAGCTAGCCAGTGCCGAAGCAAAATACACCCTATATAATTTAAACGTGGCTGCGTTGCTAGCTTAAGCCCAGCGTCACATCCGTGACGGGTGAGACAATAATGCATAGCCCATACGAGACTTATCAAGCAAAGTCCGGATCTGTTTGCCTAACTTTTTTTTTTTTTTGCCATTGGTACCTAAGTTACTTGATTGTTTTATATCTGGCGATAATGGGGCGCGCAAGCTTTCTCTAATGTCATGTGTAAGCTCTCTCGATAGCGTCCTTACAGTTGGCCGTCACATCTCACATTTCGGGCGACGGCAACGTCAGCTACGTGCCACCTCCGTCAAACCCACAGCGGCTGAGTCTTTCGGGATTCTGGTTTCCCGGTACCCGGGTCAATTTATGCGATTATTGTACTAATTGGTATATAATTTGTTGGACACACACCCATCATCGTGATTTGTCCGGTGTGGAGAGCAGATGCTCAGCCACTTGGGCCATGCAGCTGGACATCCTTGCAGTGCATGGCCAAGAGTGACCACCCTCAGCTACGAGTACAGATCCCAGGCGTCTGATCGGGGAATAATCTCTGTTCGACAGCCATATTAGCACAGATTGCTGCATGTTTCGCTCTCTAATGTAAAGGCAGCAAGTTGTGTTGAGGTACCAAAAAAAAGAAAGGCAGAGAAGAAAAGACAGAGGATTAGGGAGAACATATGGCAATATTTTCCATTTTCTTTTGTATTTATTTAATTTTCTCGCCTAACTATAGGCTAAATGAGGGTATATCACGAGTAGACAGTGGTAGACAAGTATGCTCTCTTCTGTGCACTGTCCACCGTTTTGCCAGCTCAGCGTGACGAAATTTCGACTCGGCTGCTCTAAACACTACCTGCCTGCAAATTCCTAGTCCGTATTTGTGGCACCAGCGACCACTCCAACGACGTTGTAGCGCTTGGAGAAAAAAGTTACCCAGTCGTTGAGAACACCAACTTCCTTTTCACTGAGGGTTGACCAGTCAGCAACGGCATCCTCAGGTTTGGTAGAAGTCATGCCAAGGGCGCGGGAAGCATCCTTCCCGGTGAATACTGTAAATGAATAAGGAGTGTTAGCGAGTAGCGCAGAATGCATCTTGCCAAACCTTCACCGAGACTAGCAGGGTTTAGACAACTCCCTGTGCAAACTGTGCGAGTGACCGCTGAAGAGCGATCGAGCTGGCGCTCCTTTCTTGACGAGCTGCAGCCTTGGAGGGATTTGGGGGAGGCTACGTACCGTGGTAAGCCTTTCCAGGTAGATAGGACGGGTTGCCAGTCACATCGTACACCTTGCCCTGTAGTTCCACATATGAGAGATCATCCCGATGTACATATAGACTGACATAGACATACTTTGATGGCGACGTAGACCTTCTCAGAGTCGACACCTGCGTGTCACCATTGGTTAGCTATTGCAGCCTATGTCCTCGCATCGGAAAGTCGACGCTGCCTGGTTGCTTTAGCCTGCTAGTCTCCAGCTTTTATTGAAGAAATATTCGGCAGCTAGCACCTTTTTTTCTCAATGGCATGCCTGTCTCTCACCCCTGGCTCTCTACGCCATACTCACATGCTAATCTGGCAACTCAATATCGCGGGGCTATTCTCAAGACTTACCGTTGCACTTTGCAAGCTCCTCAAGGGTAATGGGATCATCCTTGGGAGGGTCTAGCTGTACAGGCTCCTTGGGTTCAAATTTTCCAGCCATTTTATAGAATTCGAGGTAACACGTTTGCCTCGTCGGAAGATGTTTCGTATACTCTTTTGCAGCTAAGATGATGGCGTGCGTCCTGAGGAAGCATCCACCACGCAGTCCTCGGCCCGCAATTCCAGCGTCCCACAGTGCGCTAGCCAATCGAAACCCGCCGCCCGCCAGTGTCATTCATTCCCAAGTCTAGAAAAAAAGGGACGGAAAGCTTCCACAGAGAGCTCCTTTGGTTGAAATCCCGCCGCCTAAAATCGACAAGAGAACGGGGGTGCATCAATTCAACATGTCCGTATCTGCGGTCATATCGCTGCGGCATACCCAGAGCCGCGGTCTGCAGCGTGTGACGACCAGGCTGCTATTTGTACCTATCGCATCACGGAGCTCCCATGTGCATTTTGGTGCCATTACCACAATACCGTCATCGTGGAGAAGATGTCAATCGACAGGCAAGGGCGATGGGGGATCGAAGCATTCACCGCCGCCTAAGCAGCAGACAATTACCTTTCGACAGTTTGCTGGTCGTGCGCTGGGAGCTGGGCTGAGGAACCTTGCGTTTGCTTTGAGTCCAAAGGGAATTCGCCAGGCTTACAGAGATTCTCCGGGTTCAACATCCTTTGCTGTGATATTGTACGTTGCTTTAACAGTCATAATGCCGATACCAGACTTGGTTTAACTAATTCACAATGTAGGCTTTTCGTCACCGGTGCTGTTGCATTCGTCGCGCTGAGAAGCTTTTACCTCACATTCTACAACAACACATTTAGTAAATACCCCGAGCCTGTCGCCAACACGCTCAGAAAAGCAATCTACTACAGCAACTACAAACCCGATCCCGAACTTGCCCTCAAGTACTACAAAAAGGCGATGCAGCAGTGTTCCGAGGTTGGACTGGACCCGTTCTCTGAGGAGGTGCTCGGTATTCGCATTCAGGTGTCTGCTTGGCTACAAAAGCTTGAAAATTATTCCTCTGGAATTGAAGTTTTGGAATCGGTGTTGGGGGACTGCCAGAAATGGGTCACTGTCATGGAAAAGTCTGTGCAAGACGGCCAGGTGAACAAAAATGGCTACTATATCGATCCTTCGAATATCGTCAATGTGGAAGAGCCGACTGCAAACGACACAAAAGAAGGTAAACCCACTTCAGATACTACTGAAGACGAGGCACCAGTGACAACACGGGAGACGTTATGGCGCAAACGAGAGCGGCTACTTGCCAAGGCTGTCAAGACCTCAGTTGCACTGGGTGAATTGTATGCAGACGAGCATGTACTAAAGCCAGAGAAGGCGACAGAGCGTTTCGTCTGGGCTGTGGAGACAGCCCTTACGGAATTTAAACGTCGTCGTACGGAGGGTGCCAAACCTGGTGAAGAGACCTGGCTCACCCCGGCAGAGGTTGGCGGTGCCATGGAGTCGCTCGGGCGGGACTACGAACGCAAATCCCAATTCCACCTCGCAATTCCGCTATTCTTCCAGGCACTTCGCCTCTGTGATCTTCCGTGTCACCGCGCAGTCGTCATGAATAACTTGGCGGCATCATTTGCCCAAATACCCCCTTCAAACCTATCGAGTTCGCCTGCCGACGGCTTCAATGGTTTGGAGACTATCGAGCTGCCTAAGACTCGACCAGAATGCCTCGAGGCGGCAGAGAACTGGGCACGGAATGCGTACTTGCACGGCAATGACGTAAAGGACGAAGATCGCACGCCAGAATGCGATGAGGCATGCGCCGTGGCCTTATGCAACTGGGGCGATGTTGCGGCTATGCTGGGCAAGGCTGGTCTGGCTAAAAAAAAGTACGAGCAGTGCATCGAACTGAGTAATAAGCTCGGCTTTGCCGATGGCGCCACGCAAGCTGCCGACGGCCTGGCGAAGCTTAGCAAAAGTTCCGCCTAGTGCCAAACAGAGTCTCTAGGATATGTCGGTTTGTTAAAGGTTGGGCCATGCCTTGCATTGGCATTCCATTTAAAAAGCTATATGAAAATGACCCATCTGTTATGAAACAAATATGGACATATAGCATTCTCGGCAATCGCCATGCTTGACTTTTCAATTTTTGGTTTGAGCGTGTAAAGAAAGTTGATTGAGTCGTCGGGCATTCGAGTTTGAGGCTGGCAAGCGAGTTAAAAGTGCCATAACGCGGCCGGATTTAGCCAAATTACCTTTCCTTCCAGCTTCGCACCGAGTTGATAATGGCAAAGCGAGGAGAGCCAACTTTACTAGCTCATGGTTTCCTTTCTAAGAGAAGAGGCTGCGTCTCGGTTAAATGCACTCGGGCATTTGTCGCTGGGATAAATGGCAGAACTTGAAAGACGGCGCATGTATATTTATTCATTAAGGTAAGATGTATGGCAGCAATGTGGTGGAGGACTGTAGGAGAAGAAATAGACGACACTTTGTGAGAATCGAAGACTACAGGTTGCCAGGACAAGGAAATAGCACTAAGAGCGTCGTTTATTAATGTGAGACGCTGAGGACTGACGGTATAATAACTGATACGGTGGACATTGCCACGCTTGGCCTCGTTCCTCTGTTTCTAGAAGACGAATCTCAAGAACAGGCATGGCGCCTGAAGCTGGAGCTGCGGAGATACACTCGCTCTGCTCCTCAAATCACGACTGATGAGAGGTGGTAAAGATTGATATCATTGTCAGAGAAACTTCGCTTCGATAACTTTTCATATGAATACTGTGTGCAGTCCTTGCGCGCCAAAGCATCAGCGCCATTGAGGGCACTCGAGACTAAAGAGCAGGACACGCGCTTCGTCTGCCTCGGAAGAACATTGGTCTGGCTTGGAGGCATCATCTGCTTAGTTGAATTAGCAAAATCAAGTCTTGAGGACCACAAAACACGCCTTGCTCTAGCCGGCTACACTTTGTGTTTGAAAAAGTCACAGGAATCCCTCTGAAGCAGGCGATGAGGGCAATAACACAAACCCGCAGTGGCAGCAATGCAGCAGAAGCCACAGCGGAAGCCGCAGCATGTCTTTGACAAGACCCAGGGTTCCATGCCTCTGGACGTAGCTCCGGCCGTTCTGCATTGCTGCTTGCATATAGGCACGGGGTAGCTAATGACAATAAAAGTTGATATACATATAAAATGATTAAACTTTAAAGCATCTTTACATGCCATTTGGAGATCATTGCCGAGAAGCAAAACTGACCAGGACTTTGCAGGAACTTGAACATAGTTCCCCCCACCGTTGCGCAGATAACCGAGAGAGTGTAGTGCGACTACTACGAAGTACGGTGAGTCACTCTTAGATCATATTTGAACAAAGTCCATTTTTGAGGGATTTGCAAATATCCTGCAGCGGAGGGGCCTGCATGGTCGACCGAAGGCTAATGAGATGGATGGCCCTCAGCTGAAGCCTGGCTCTAGACATTCAGCTGAAGCCTGGCTCTAGACATTCAGCTGAAGCCTGGCTCTAGACATGAGGCTGAGCGGTTTTCCCAGCGAGGTGACACTGAAGTTGGCTCGGAGTAACTGATTTGGCAATATGAAACGCCAAGTCTTTTATATCAACTCTTGTGGCTGCTACAGTGTAGGTACCTTGTAGTTCGTAGTCAACTCTGCAATGCTAGCGTTCGCGCAAGGCCACGACCAGAAGTGGTTACAGCGTCGCAATCGCCATAGTTTGCCACGAAACGACGGAGCTTGATCAGATTTGTCCAGAATCTAAAAGAAGCACTGTAATTACAGGAGTGAGTATATAAAACTAAGTGGATTGAGATTCGCACAACTTAAGTGACGGTCATATTGACTACATCCAGACGAGCAAGTAAAACTAAACCCGGCGCAATCGAGGACCTTGAACTAGACTAGAGAAATAAAAACAAATAAAAAATACTTTCAATTCAACTCAGTTCAGTATAATCTAATTTTCTTTCTGTAATTTTGAGAAGACTAAGCCCAGACAGAGCAGTTGCATACCAGCCATTGAACAGTGGAACACAGCATTGAAATCGCAACTTCTTCCATGCAGAGAACCAGAGGTTGCCCCTGCGCAATATCATTCCGCTTTTGTCAGTCTTATGGCCCATTTTATTGAAATGAACTAGATCCAGACGCCACGCCGTCTCCACCCCAGCGTTCTTTTAGCATTGGTTCTCCCTCCTCACTTACATAGAGGCAGAGTAGCAAAGGCGCGCACATGAACTTAGAGACAGAATGCAGCCGGGTAAGGTAAAGCTGGCCTATGCATAGCCCAGTAAACCTTGGGCTCTAACTGGGTCGTCGGCGATACTGAATTACATGGGCGATGCGGAGTTGAGGATACAGTTTGGCGCGATAGGTTCGTCCCTGGGTGGTGTGGAGGCTTAGAATGCAGGTAGACGAACGTGGCATAAAGCTAATCTACAGTGGAACTTGAATCCTGAATCAGAATTTGAATGTATGGTAAAACTAAATGAAAAGGAAGTTACTAATGGCAGGGTTGAGCAGCCGCTTGCCGGGCTGCAGGGGCTCGCACCCTTGACAGCCATAGCCGTACCAAAAGTATCACACCATTGACAGGGAAAACGGAAACCGCGGCCCTTTGACTAACCTAGAGATTTCGCATACAGTTCTTGAGCAACTAGTGTGTACCAGGAAAAGCACCCGCAAAAGCTTGGAATATGACAGTGGTGCAACACAACCATGTAGGGCAGAGGCGGGCAAGCTTTTGCCTTGTGTGATGGCAAGGCGGATTTTGCGGCATGCGTTTTCGAAAAGCCCACAAAAGTACAAACTACTATCGAATCGATTTCGAGTATGAGCGAGCTGCTAATAACCCCCGACTTGAACATCCAATCGCATGCAACCCTGCAGCTCGGCGATGACCAGTTCTGTACATCTAACCCCTGCCACCATTTCCATAGCCTCGCGGGGAGACACGCGATGGACTCAATTGTTTTTCGACCCAGGAAACTTTATAGAGGTTGACTTTTCACTTTTATGCGCCGCTCATCCCTCCTTCGATCCCCTTTTATGGGGGAGAAGAACGGTGGTACTTGTCTAAGAGTTGCTGCGCCTTTGCGCGTTGAGGTACTTCCACCACCTGGATAATTGGGACAGAAATAGCAACGTTAGGAGAACAAATCCAAGCGCCTTTTGCCACTACGACAATTTAGTCCTTCCGAAACGAGGCTCCGTGGGACGGAAGCTGACTCCCAACCCCAATTTTCCACAACCACTGCCGTGGCGTCAGTGAACCTAGTTCGCCTTGGAAACTTCAGCTGCAGGTTACACAGGTTACACCACGAAACTACAGAACATTTCTCCGTTTAAGCAAAATCTTGCAGTGGGGTTCTAGTAGCCCCAGAGGGGCGCGGGGACATTGGCGTTCGTCGTGTCCTATCTGTCTATGAATAGGTACAATATTAGATTGTCGAGGCCAATCCGGCGTCAGACAGACGAAGGAAGCAAGGCATACACGAGACATCATATCTCAATGTAGCAGTAGGAGGACAAATAGGACCTGACAAACGTCCACGGACCAAGTAGACTTGGTGAGAGGGATGCCCAATCTCTGCATGGCACATGCTACTCTCGCGCTCCAGTATTAATAGACACATGATATACGTACTCTATCCGAGGTGTTTGCAACGGCTGAGAAGCATCTTGTATTGGCACACTTTAGCCTGTACACAAGTCGGCCGTGTTGTTGCCCCTCCTAAATGCTTCTGCGTGGTCGTCACGTCGTTGGCCACCCCCTCAGCAAAAGCCTTGTATTTCCACTATACTATATCCGAATAAACATGTATCCAACTCGATAACTGGACTTGGCACCAGAGAGGAAGGCGGGTCAGGGGGTGGTGTGGTGGTGTACAAGATAGCAACCACACCACTCTACAAATCCTGGACTCAGCCCGATTGCACCACGCCCATGATTTTGTTTCTTCTCTTTAACTATAGGAGGCCACCACGGAACTTGCCTATTTACAGGTTTATCCCTCTTTTTTCCCCTATAATGATCTCAATTCACAAATCGGCTCTCACGACAACCGGTATCCTTTTAAACTTGTCTGCCAACATGTTCCAACGGCAGGTATACTGGTAAGTTGTTTCATACACGCCCTACACACCCTATCCATAATTATCCGTATTATCTGAAATTACACTACACACACGCCATAACAAGAAGAGAAGATACCTATATCCAAAGATGCCGTGCCCTCGTCCCCTAACCCCAATACAGAACATATCCCTCGCCCCTTCTCCACCCCCAGCTCATGGTTGTGTCTCCCCGGCAATCCTTGGGGTACTAGTTCACGCAATAACCCCATTCATTGATCTGGGAAGATTTTGGTAAGGTTGGCTTCATTATGCCTTCACTGCCGCCAACAGGGCCCATTGGCGGGGGCCAAAAAAACGGTCTTGAAAGGTAGCATCCACAAGGCCAGGCACAAAAGCTCACTCTACTACGTCAGAACATGTCATCTCATTGTAATTTAAAAGGAATTTCTTTAAATCCAATAAAGGACCCCTTCTCTACTCCGATATCCTTCTCAATAGTCCTCTCTCATTCCTCACATGCGCCGCCAACCTGTCTACGGACTTTATAATTTTCTTCCTCATGACTACCGCGAGTCTCGAATTCACCATATGAAGCAGAAAGCACTTTTTGGTTCACCATGATCACGCTCTCCTCCTCTCGCAAGAGCAGTGCCGAACCAGACTCTCAGTTGCACTCACCTCTGCCTAACAATCATGCGCTCTGCCTCCCCTCTGGCGACTGGGTGGCAGACTTGAGCCTCACCTCTCCATATCCCACCAGCATGTCACTATCACATGGACCGCCATCTCAATCGGAATTGTTACTTATACCTCTCCAACCTCTTTTGCAGACTTCACACCATCAACCATTTTCTAACATGCCAGTGTCGGAAGTTGAACATAGCCAAAATCTGGCTGCGGTAAGCACCATCACGTCAAATCCAAAATCCATGGTGTCGTTATTGTTCCTAACATGCTGATGATGGAACCCACAGCTCTCCTGGTCTACGGACCCTCTGCTAGCACCGTCAGTCCACGAGGATTTATCCAGTCAGGGCAGCAGCCAAAGTGAAAACAGATTAAGTTCAGAGACACCATCCTTTCAAGCTACAGAGCGGAAGGAAGAGTCTGTAGAAAAGACTACAGCGAACGCGAGAAAGCCTAAGCGAAGCCGCCCCAATCGCTACAAGAACGCGCCTCCAGCAGTCATTCAGGTACATAGTTCAGGCAAAAGCTTTCTTGCCCGAGTGCCACCATTTCTCTCTCCTCCTTTTCAGGTCTTTATTAATCAGCAAGCTAACATGTCTTAAAAAAACAGCGCCGAAGGGCTGCGAACAGAAAGTCACAGCGCGCCTATCGAAAACGCAAGGACGATCGCATCGCCGAACTTGAAGAACTCCTCTACCAAGCCACACAACGCGAAAGGGAGATGAGCAACGCCTACATGGTGCTCCGGGAGAATTTCGAACAGCTTCTGATGATCGGAGGTCCATCAAACTCGCACCAAAGCTACAACCACCATGGCCGCTCCCTCAGCACCGCTGGCACAGCAACAGCGACAACTGCGCTGTCACTGACGACGGCCGCCACATCGGAAGAGGAAGACGCGGCGTCATCGTTTATGGCCATGGCAGCCTTTTCACGCAACAATAGTAGTCATCATCACAGTCATCATCAGCATCAGAACCCCCTCGGCCTTTCACCGCAGATGGCTCACCCACAGCAGCAGGCAGCGACATCTCCACAGCTCCTCTCGGTCTACCCACCACCCCCAACGTGAGCAGTTCCGGGTGCAATCTCAGCCAGCTTTATACCCTCTTTTCTTCCTATGTTATGCTATTTTGATTGTTACGCAACCATTGTTGCAGACTTTCATACTTTCCCTATCCTTGAGGTGGGCGCCTTTTTCGTCAGCATCAACGAAGCAAAAGAGTCGTGCAAAGGGTTTTTTAGTATATAGACGTTGATATTATCGCCATCTAGCTTCCTATGCGGAAGAATGGCCTTTGCCTTTATTTTCCATTAGCAGTTTCTCTGCGTTTATTTACGTATGTATAGGGGGGGGGATGCATCAGGTGGAGAAAACACGCGCGACGAAATTGCATGCATATATGCCGAACTCATTTTTATCATTTACACTTAAAAGGCATGACATTAATTGAGACAACCTGTTACTCTTGAAAAATCATAATAATCGCTTTCAATTGCACAAAACTGCACGGCAATAGAGTGAGATGTAAAACAGTCTGTGTATCAATAATTGTACGAACGTCACCCAACTCCAACAAGTCCAAAATGAAGCTTTACAGTAATGAATCCCAGAGTACGAATGCATTCTGAACCACGACTCAGCAACATATCAATTACGCCATCTTTTGTCGCTTTGTGTCTATACTGTCAGGCCCGGCAGCGGTGACGGACCCATTTGTAGGAATTTCACTCAGCGGAACTCGCGGCGTAGTCCCCTCGCCTCCCTGTCCCAGTGGCCGTTTCATCGTAGGTGGTTTATATGTATTTCTGTTGGCAAGCGGGCTGGGCGGCACTCCCGGCGCACCGATCCTGCGTGTATTTTCTAAGCCCGGGTTGAGAGCATGACCTCTCGCTGTTAGTCCACCGCCGCTGCCGCCACCTACACCAGCACCAACAGATGTAGAACCTCCTGCTCGGGGCCGACTAGGGGTAGCGGCTGACGATTCCGTGGTCTGACTGGCGGGTGGGAGATGCTGTCCTGATCGTGACAAGGGTTTGGAGGAGGAATGGTCGATGCCAGGTGTCTTTCGTATGGATGGGCTCTCCGCTCTTGGGTTGAACAGCTGCTGCTTGTTTGCTGCCGAGATTATTGGGTTCTGGTTTGGGTCTGTCACGACGGCGCGTGCTGAAAAGAATGTGGCAGCGGGCTCCGCACCTCCTCCAGGCAGTGCAGGTGCTGCGGGGGGGGCAAACGTGCTATTATTGGGCGGTGGTCGTTGTTCATGGGTGTTTGGCGTCTGTGGTGGCGGTGGTTTATGATGAGTTGCGGCGGGCGGTTGTGGTGGTGTAGGCCTGTTGTGCTGCCGTTGTTGCGGCTGCTGCCTCGTTTGTGGTGCTCCAGACGCAGTTGGCACTGATACTACAACTTCATCAGGATGGCCCTCTGCAGAGACGCAGAAATCAGCTTCGTCGAAATCTAAAGTATGGGGTGGTCAAGTCAGCTTTCCGAACTTTGTTCCATCACTGGTTTAGAGCGCTGGCCCTCTGCTATCCCTGTCGCCGAGACGTGGAATGTCGGGGTAATTACCTCCTAGAAAGTCCTCAAACGACTCCGATGCTTCTGCCTTGGCCGCTGCAGCTGCTAACGCAAACGTTGCACTGGAATTCGAGCCACCAGGTGCCGTGGCCACTGTCCCTGTAGTACCCGGCAGAGCGTATGTGACCGGTGCATCCTTCTTGACGAAATCGGGGTGCCGATGCAGATTATCCTGATCAAACTTTTTATACGGCTGCGCCTTTAGCTTGGTCACCTGCTTCACATAGTCCTGGTCGTAGATGCAATTGCCCAACACATTGCCGAAGCTGCGCAGCGTTCGCTTCAGCGCGTCCGTCGTGCCCTCTTTCTTTGCCTTTTCAAACGCCATGGCCTTGCCGCGCGCATTTTCAATCGAGCCATAGCCGATATCCTCGTGATAGGAGCCGTCGCGGAGCGTGATACGGACAATGACGCTAAGACCGATACTGACGCGCTGCGTCTGCGCATTTTCATCGGCAAAGTCGACCTGGATGTTTTGGATTGACGAAGACCACCCATTGAAGCCAAATACTTCATTGGCCAGACCGATGCATTTTTCCGCGGTGAGATAGTGCACGCGGGAGCCCCCGGGGCCGGCACGAGAGGATATGTATTCGGGGCCAAGCTGCTTATCGAGGCGGACTGCTATGGTGGCAATGTCCTTGGCCGTCCATTCGGAAATCTTAGGTTTCGCCTCTTCGTATGGGTTATCCCATGTCTTGTGCTGGTCGCCTGAGCTGGAAATGATGTTTGGGAGGTTAGATTTGCCAGGTGCAAACAGAGATGTACATGCTTGCACATTAATGCAATTTGTCGCAGGCGCCGAGGTTGACTTACGCGGGCATTTTATAGCTAGATTAATATTCAACCATCAATTATGATAATAGGCCTTGACAGATGTTAGGTGAGTAGCTAGATCACTAAAATTGAATTTGGGCGGCGTTTTGTAGTTAGTTGACAATAGTCACGGTCGTGGTTGAAGCTGGGCCGCGTTTCACGTTGTCGCGCCCTTGACATGTAAACACGTGAGTGCGTAAGTACTAGTAGTAACTAGTGGTACGTACCGACTCGACGTCACCCCAGCTCCATCACTCACAACAATCTAGTTGACGACCCAGAGATGGAGGATACGCCGTAGCAAATAATTCAACTTTGCTAAAATTTTACAGCGCATGTATTCCTAGCGGTGTTAAAAAAGCCACTGTATTTATGTCCCGTGAGAGAGACGGCAACTATTCTTTGTTTTCCTACACCTTTGCCAACAAGGGAAATAAATAAAATAAAAAAGCCAATGACTGCCAAAATAAGCCATTGGTCAAAAACAAATTGGTTTGCCAAGAAGATAAATAACGGGTTAAAAAGGCCCATAAGAACAAAACGCCGGTACCATTCCGTAGTGCGCAGAAAGAAGAGGTCCAGAAGTCTATGCTAGTTTTCCATGATGCCAGATGAAATTTCATTAAAAGCGTGTCGTGTCATGCATGCCGCAGGTACCAGGCCGAAAGTGACGCGGTGTCCTTGGTATCTCTATATTTCGGCTATTATTTGCTGTAAATTTGTTGCTCTGAGTTGGCGTGTTTTTACCAAGGTCCGACTCGGACAGGGGACCCGTAGGCGCCAGACATGAGTTGGTTAAGGATGGAGTTTTGATCGTTGGTGTTTTGGCCTGGGTTTGCACCCATCCACCCCACGCTGTTGGTCATGGCGGAAATAGCCGCGGCCAGACGACCTCCAGACTGCTCATTGTGTCGGTTGAGAGCTTGGTCCCAGCCCCCAGTGTGCAAATTGAAGCCGCCGGCTCGCTTGCCAGCTTCATTAATGACAAGAGCCCATGCCTTGGAGATGTCGTCATAGGCACTTTCCTTATGATGGCGGTATGCTTGGGGCTCCCAGTCGGGCAGCTGGTGAATTACCTTGGTCGCTTTGTCGAGGAATTCGAGCGACTTGGCTGGCTGCGTCTCGGTCGGAGGTAAGAATTGCGGGGTAAAATCGGCGAGGGCATCGGTGAGAGCCACAAGAGGTTCCTTGATGCGATAGTAGGTATAGTCGGGGCTGGTCTCACCATACGGAATGGCGCTGCTGAGCTTGTCCTGATATCTCAGCAAAACGTCAAGAGCGGCGTCAACCGAAGGCCGGGGGGCCTGGGAGACGACTTCATGGCCGATTTGAGGGTGGCCCTCGCATATTCGTTCGAGAACAGTTCGAAGCTGGTCGGTGTCCAAGGTTTCTAGGAGCCTGGGTAGAGTCAAGGGCCGTCCGGTTATGTCGTTAGCCCTAACCTTTTTTGATGGCCTGATAATGTTTCGTGGCTGTGCTGCAGGAGAGTTCAGTGGTGACATGGTCTCATCTCCATCACCATCCTCGTCGGCCTTCCTCTTGCGGTTGGCCATGTTGTGGAAAGGGGATTCTGTATTGTTCATGTTAGTATGGGATGATGGTTCCGAAACGGCCACCGACGGCGGTATTCAAGGGCAGAAACCAGGATATTTCTCTAGGAAACTCACGAGATCGCTGAGGTGACTGTCGAGGGCTTTCGTGGTGGTGGGGGAAAACAGGTGGTTGCGACGACAAGAGAACATTCATGGTGCAGAATGGTGATGTTGATGACGACGACGATGGCGGCGACGACGACGACGACGACTAACGCCGGGCAACCTTTTAGGCTAGAGGCGAGGACTGTGTTTATGAGGTTGTTGTGTTGTGAGGAGCGGCGAGGCGGTGGAAGAAATTGAGCGTCCCAACGCAGCTCCTCGATATGAGATGCAAGGGAAGCTGAATATGCCGTCGAAAGTCGCTGCAGGCGTGGTGCCGTGAGGATTCAAGTCGGAATATGAGTAGCGGAGGAGGAAAAAAAGGGCTGAAAGTTGTCAGCGACTCAAGGGCGACGAATGGGTACTCTTTTTTGGTGTGGAGCAACTGGTGGTTTGCCGCGGTGACGAGTGGCTGCGTTGTGGCACCTGCGAGGGCATCAAGTTGCGGCGCGGGGGTCTAGAGGACTTGGATTTGTAGTCGTCAAAGCGCCAAACTCAAGGCGGCGCCCCAATAGCCACACGTGACAGCACTAAAGACAGCACTAATAAGTCACCAAGCGTCCAGTATTCCGCTACCTGACAAGATCTTTGGGGTTAGTGAGCGGGGTGACTTGGCAGGGACGACCAGTGACTGTAACCGGCCATGGAAGGATGGTTCAGCTCACGGCAGTTCTAAGCACTCACTGTACCAGTAGGGGTTCGGTGGGACGGCTGCTCTCTCTTCGGTAGAAGGTTAGTAGGCAGGCACCCAGTGGCGTAACTAGTAGTCTGCTGGTGACACCCCAGGCTCCATGTCCTGTCTACTATGTGATGTTGGTTTGTGGCTGACACCCAAGTGGTAACTAGTTGCTCTGCTCTCACTCCCTTCATACTCACTCAATCTCGACGCCAGTCTGGTTTCATGCGGCATGCAGCAGTCCTGACTCTCCTGACTGCATTCCGATCTACCGGCCACATCGTTGCTGCTTTGACTCACCCATCTATTAAAGACTTATCTGATAACTAATTTACAAAACGCAAAAATCAATCGACCACAAGAAACAATTTGAATTTGATATATATCGTGAACTAGACGCTGGATATCTCTGCAACAAAATGGTGTCAAATACACGTCCCAGTTTCGCAGTCGTTAACAGACAACATGCCTCTCCCAGATAAAAGGAGTTCAAGTCACTTTTCGACGCGTGATGTATTCCCGAAACTTACAAAAAAAAAACAGCGTAGAGACCTTTGAGAAAACAGCCTCGATGACTTTGCCCGCACATCACAGCTAAAACATCAACGGTAGTGTTGTTGAAGAGGATCTGCCTCCCGAACACAAAATTCCGATAGCGCTTTCACGCAGGGGCACTACCTTCCGGGAATTAATCTGGAGCCATCTTCAAAAGCGTCATGCGTACCGACGTGCCAAATTTCAAGCCCGGATACGGGGTCCCTTGTTATTATCGAACTGTACGATGCGGACAGGCTGGTGGAAGATTTCGTCTACAGTTTGAAGCAGCCACAATGTCCCTGCACTTGCACCTGGGCTGTTCTGACGTGCTGTTCCAGTTAATTTATCAAAACAATTTAAGAAAAATGAAAATAAATAAAAGGAGGGAGGGGAGGCCACTTTCTCGCATGTGCCCTGACTCTGATAAATTTTGATTCGGCCGTCGTGAATTTAGTAGATACAGCCCCCCAGAGTTATTCGGAAAACAAGCAGCTCGCGAGTCACTCTAAATAATAAGCAGTAGACCCATCCAGTAAACCCAAAGTTCCTGGGCCTGTTCCACCTGCCGCCCTCTGCCTCTCCTAGATTGAGTGTGGATTGGGGCTTTAAATCGAGCCCCAATTGCGCCACCAATCCCGATTGGTAATTACTCGTTGTTCATAAGCAACTTGTCCATTCACAGGATGCCACCTGCTCCTAGCCAGTGGCAATGGTATTTCCTATCGTAGACTTATAGTTTTTAAATCAATATTGGTTGTAGATTTTGGAGGTAGTTCGTGGAGATGTATTAGGTACAACAGCAGCGTTGTAGGCCTCACATCATGACCGGCTTGCGTGGCGCTTGATATACTTAAAGACTGTTTTGCCTTCGGCAGACTACATGTATTGAGATACTAGGAAAATTAATGGCGATGATGCTCATGTTGACCTCGGTGTGCCTGGTATTATACTGGATAGAAACTATGTTCCGCATTGAGAATCAACTCGGAGTATTTGCGAACAAATATGAAGAGTGCGCCACGACTCAGGTATTGATAGAATGCTTTTCAAATGTAGACTCTCTAGCAACATTGTTGTAACTCTGTGGATATGATTGAAGTTGCTGGCTTAACAGTCACTGCCACCGCGTTATCGGCATTAGCCAACACACGACAAACATCGGCCGAAGTCACCCAAGAAGGCGGTACTAGTGGCACCGGTGCTGATTTAAGCACGTTGCGTGGCAGCCAGCGCGGGTTGAATCTGTCCCTACTAATATCAATAGCACGATCAATGGAATCGGTGGTGCCTTCACCACAGCAATGCATCCTACCCCATGTGGAACGCCGGCTGGCACAAGCGCGAGCTCGGCTTCTCGTTGACCAGGACGCCCAGTGACGCCACGAACCCCGCCGCGCCTATTTTCTTTGCTATAGGAGGCACTGCTGTCACGGGTTACTATTGGGTTAGACGACAAGCGAATCAATCAATCAATGCCTGGAACACCGGCTCGATGCGCTAACTATAACGTGTGATCCTGATACTGCAGGTGCCTTGCGCGATTCCAGTACAACTTTGCTTGGGTGACCATTGGCATGATGGACCTTGATTTAAAGGGTGGATTTATTGAGCGGCTTGATTATCCCATGTTTAGTTTTAGTAAATCATACCATTCTTGTGCCACATTGTGCTAAACTAGTATCCAGATGTTCCCAACAGAGGATGCTGTGAGTCTAGCAGCGAATAATTTAGCTGCAGAGGAACCCGGTCGTTGAATTGAGCAAATAGCAAAGTGGACTTCTTAACTCGATTAAACACCATGCAATTTCGTCTACAATGTGTAGTTTGTGTTGCCTCTGTGTTACATACCCTGGAGTGGTCGGCTCGCAGCTGAATCACATCCCATATTTCACCACTCTGCTAACCTCACGAAGATCAAGTCATTCAAAAGAGGCAATTTTTCTTTTTTAAAAATTTCAAATATCGGTCACACGGTAGCTTAATCAGATGGTGGTTATGCTGTATTCAAATCCAAAGGTATCAATTCATCATGCCGTTTCGCAGCGGTGGACAAAATGTAAATAGGCGAGCATTGAGTTATAAGCTGGGCAATCCAATGACACAATCTCGATAGCTTGTAATATGAGATCTCCAAATTTTCAATTCAGAAGCACTCTGCCCACTCTCCTTTGTACTAGGAACTGAGCCAATGGTTACATCATGGCCGGCGCGCAACTCCAGTGCTCATCGCAAGAGCCTGGCCGCGAAGGTAAAATCTCAGTTACGAATCTAACGTGAACTATGGCTATTGTAACATAATTCCCAGTTTAATTCTTGCCATTCACTATCTTCACAGGAGCGATCAACAGGTATCCATATTTTATCCATCTAACGAGGGGAAGACTGCCCTCGAGACCAATCAGGCTTGGCAGGGCGGCTGCAGTACAATAACTGCAATGGCAATAAATTTCTAAACTGAAATGCCTTGATCATGTCACAGTAGTGCCAGGATTTTGGATTCGAAATGGATAAAACAGTGTCACTCTTAAGGTGGGCTGCCGAAGAAGGTGTGACTGTTGCAGGCATCAGGCCAGAAACCCAACTACGGAGTGGACATGGCATGATGGCGACCCGGGACCTTGAGGTATTGCTTCAGACCTTACAGCTTAAAGTTCTCCGTACAGATATATAATCTTGCTAATATAAATAATAGAAAGGTGAGGTTTTGGTGACCGTGCCTACACGTGCCATTCGAAGTCGTGAAACAGTCCCGGCATCCATCCTAAACAATGTACCCCAGACAATGACAATTCACGGTCTCTTGGCAGCAGCTTTCCTTCTCAAGCCCCCTGCAGAAAGCTGGAGGAGGCTGATTCCGGAGCGAAAGGACTTTGATACCTTTCCGTTCTTCTGGCCCAAGGCGGCTCAGGAACTACTTCCGGCGGAAGCAAAGCGTCTTGTTACTACACAACAAAGCAACTTCGATCAAGACTGGAAAAATACTGCCAGTGGATTTCCAGAGATATCCTTAGAAGGCTATGAATATGCTTGGTTCGTTGTTGGCACCAGGTCTTATTACTATGAGACGCCACAGACGATCCTCTACCCCTGGCACGATCGACTCGCTTTATTGCCCATTGCCGATTTGTTCAACCACGCGGAGATAGGATGCCAAGTATCACATTCGGCCGAAGAGGGATATAAAATTACCGCAGACCGCGCGTACGGGAAAGGAAGCGAGGTATGCACATCATACGGTGACCATTCCAATGACTTCCTGCTGGCCGAGTTTGGTTTCCTCCTGCGGAACAACGCACATGACCAAGTTTATCTCGACCAGTTGCTTCTTCCCAAATTGGACGCTGAGAGAAGAGAATTTCTTGAGCAGAGAAAACGCCTAGGCGCGTTTCTCCTAAAACCGTCGTCTAAGCCCTGCCCAAGGACGGTAGTTGCATTGCGCCTCATTTGTGCACCGGCGACTGAATGGAAAGATATTGTCGACGGCAAGAAGAGCTCAAAAATTACTTTGTCTGCAGCGAATAAGCTGCTGCAAGGTATTCTCGAGGCATTCTTGGTGGAAATCACAGTGCATCGCAGAAAGGTGACGACTTTGGATAATGCCTCGGATGTATGCGGGACACTTCTTTCAGAACGCTGGGATCAAATTGATAAACTCGTGCGAGAAGCTATTCAGCTGAGCATTTCCGAGGATGCAATTCAATAGCGAAATGAATGAGCCTTTGCTGTCTTGAGGATTATGCTATGGAGATGATACCGCTTTCACATTAATATTTTAATACAGTCTATATTCTTCAGCATTAACAAAAACCTGATCCTGAAGCAGCCTTTTCTAATCCACTCTAATCGTTGCGTGACTGAGGCCCTTATTGACGCTGACTATTCTCCATCGGCATATCGTTAAAGTTCCACCCAGGACCGTCCAGCAGTCCAACGAAAAACCGTGGCCCTGCGCTCCCTGCAAGTCGATACCACGGCCTGCCCATGAGAGTCTCCTCAATATACAGTGGTGCCGATGGTGACTGCACATTCGTCGCCACGCCAGTGATCCGCGCCTCCTCCATCTGTCGCAGCCGGTTCTCGTACCATGTTTTAATGTATTCCGTCTTGGCCGACGTGCCCGCGTACCGGCCCGGCTCGTCCATTTCTTCCTGCGTAACGCCCCGAAGTCGGGTCTCGCGCACGAAATGCTCGACATTTACTTTACGGCGCTCTTCGGCCACCCTCAGACGGCCAATGATCTGGGCTAGCGCGCCCGAGAAGTCGAGTGTACGCCGAGCGGCAGCCGCGTCCCAATCAGGTGCGTCGACGACGAGGAGCCGCGAGGAAATGACCATGACGAAGCCTGTCTGACCGGGTGCTGCGAGGGCTTGGAAGCGTGCACTTGTGGGAGGGACGCTGGTGACGGTCTCAAAAAAGGCGTTGGCGGCCCTGAGGCAGTTGCGTAGAGCTGTCGCCCGGTAGGTATGCTGCCCAGCGGTGTCGGGACCACCGCCAGTGTTCTCCGTCGGCAGGTCCCCGAGGTAGGTTGCGGGTTCGTACAGTCGCACCAAGAGATACTGTCGCGTGAGCTCAAAGTAGCGCGCAAAGTGATCGATCTGGTCCTCGGAGCAAAAGGGCAGTCGCTTGGTAAGTTCGCTGTATGTGAGCGATTCGAGAATGGCGTCGAGCTCTGTGCGCAGGGTCGTGACGTTCTCGTCAACGAGGAAGAGAAAGGGCCGGCCGCGGGCTGTATCGTTGGCTGATCCGAAGAACTCGGATATGCGGTCCTCGATTTGCATAAGGCGGACGACCTGCTGAAGCAGGAAATCGGAGGGGTACTCGCCTGCTTGCGCGAGAGCATCGGCACAAAAATCGACGTATTGGCTTCGCATGGTCACGCTGCGGCCGAATTGACCTGAGTTTCTTTGGTTGTTAGTGATGAGAAAGCCGATGTAGACATATGTACATACATGGATAAAAGATAATACACGCCAAGGAAGGCTCGCATTTCATCTGATGAAGGTGCTTTAGGGACATTGATATCCTTTGTTGCTCGGACATCGTCGGGCGCATTATCCATTCCGATTTGTCTCAGCAGCTCACGCGGTATTTTGGTGATTCCTAGATTGTGCGCGTAACCAGTCGCTAGGTATGTTAAGTTCGTCACCTGTTGATCATATAGACTTTGTAGATCCGCCCTGTGACAGGTTAGAAGTTGCCAGAAAGCGAGATATAAGGGTCCATACCAAGCGATGACAATTAACAGGCCTTGAAGGACATCAAGGCTCCTCTCCTCCTCGACCAGCATATGCTGGCTAATATACGCAATGACGTTGCGCTTCATCTTTTTTAGCCTCGACACTGGTAGAGGCGCTGAAGAGAGCATCACTGCTCGAAACAGACAAGGTTTTGATTCACAAAGCTCCTGGGCCATCATATCACCCGGAATCCATACAAAAGGAAAGTTGTATAGGCAAGTATCACGATATATGGCTAAAATTCTCTCCGCCTGCGGCCAAGTCAGACCGAGTGGCGGCGGCGCTGGCACATACGGGAAGCCTGACAAGTTTTGACGCGCAGGGGCAGGCGTGGCCATAGCCTTCATCGCCCCTGAGGAGCTTGCCGGTGATGGTGCCGTGGGGATATCCGGGCTTTGCGTATGTGTTTCGCTTCGTGCCCGGGCAGGGCTAGAAGATCCCATTGCCAGACTACGTGAGGTGAGTGCATTCTGTGCCTCGATTGCTGTGGTGAGGGCGTCGAGACGTTCCTCCAATGATGCGACACGACTAAGGTGCCAACTAAGTTAGCAAGTATTCAGAATGCTTGGACATGGGATCGTACTTGTTAAGTGGCTTCACCAGCCGCGGCTTGCGCAAGCTCTTGGTTGTCTTTGCCGTACATCTAATTCCGATCCTTTCACATCTACAAACTGGGTGTCAGTTGTTGACATCAGCAATCAATCGAATTTAGGCCGAATGCACCTTTCGCAAACGGCATCATCGGCCGAAGTTTCCATATCATTGAAATTACAGCGCGCCTTGGCATTTGTACACGGGATACAAGCCCGCCGTCTGCGCGGCGGGCTTGTGGAACGGTCTGGAGGCGTAAGGCTCTGCATGGTTCAGCTTGAGCGGGTGATGAGATCACGATGCACTTGTTTGCAGCGGGTTAGATGCCTTGCGTCCCTAAGCCGATAGGCGGGGTGAAGAGGTTAGGGACAACCGCAGTGGGCATGGCGTTCATGGACATATAAGCAATGAAGGCCGACCCCAGTACGAGAAATGCTGCTGGAACGTCATCCATGTCGGCATGTTTGATGGATGCGAATCCAACGGGTTAGTGCTGACACGGGGACGTCTGGATTGGGATAAAGTAGACTTGGCTGGTTGTGGAGATTTATGGGACAGCGCTTGTATATACTAACAATTCGTCTTACCTGCAGCCCAAGTGTCAAACACAGCTGATCTACAGAGTAGCATTGTATTACTGGTTGCAGGACACACGCATCGGCATTGTTCTCTTGCACAATGTGTCCTGGGATGGCCAAAAAGTGGCTTGAATGGTTCCGATTCTGTAAAGCTAATCGTCTAATATCTCAATAACTTCTATGTCCTGCCGTCGCCGGTCTCCCGGCTCCGACGGTTTGCCGGGCCGCGAATGCCGGCGACCAGGCTCATCAATTAGGGGTTCCCAATTTCCATCGGGACCGACGACCACGATTTTGACGTCAGTGCTTGCCTCTTCGCGCAGCCGCCTTCCTACCTCGACAAAGTAATCGCTAATACGAAGCTGTCCCGGCCTGGCGTCACTGCCACAGATTGGACAACCCCAACAGTCAACTAGGCACGGTTCTTGACTATCCGCCCCATGCTTGCTTGGGCGCGATCGCAGCCAATTTTCTAGGTCAAAGCAATCCATGTGTTTGCAATTGGCTCCAATGACCGGAATATCGCATAATTTTGTGCTGAGCGGGTCGCTAACCGAAACGTTCAAGGTTCTACCGAGCACCACAATCTCGTCGGTGCTACCCGACTCCAAGATGTGTTTAAATGCGTTTCTTGTCGCCTCTGCAGTAATATGAGGGTTCCCATTAATTTTGGCTCGTAGTGATACGTAATTCAGCGTCGTAACTCGTTCTACCGCGACGAAATAATCGCTGCCAATTTCTTTCCCGGCCAAACCGGGAAAACTGAAAGCGATCTCGTTCCTGCCAACTTTGACGTACGGCGAGAGTTCAAGAGGCAAGTCTGCATGGAAATGTTGCTTGCGACTCAGAATGCACGACTTGGAGTTTACCGCAATAACCAACGATTGTGGCCAAAAAGAATTGGTAGCTGCCCATTCAGATTCGCTAACGTTTGTCACTCCTGATGTGAATCGACAGGCTCGCAGCCTGAAGCGACATGTATAGTTTTGAAACGTGACTGTTGGGACACTGAAGGCAGTTGATGAGATCTCTTCGACTGGAAGATTTTGGACGTCGTTTTCTGAGACCTGGAAGTTAAATTGTATTGGATGAGGACTCGCAGTCAACTTGGTAGGGCGAACTACAAGAGTATCAACGTATTGATAGAATTTCGCAACGGGGGCACTACTATTGATATGAATTCGCCTCGGGCTACGTTGGAGCGCCAGGTGCAGCCCGACTCTGAGAGACCCTTCGCCATAGGCACTGTGTGGAAATTCAGTCTCAGGGATTAGCCTGAGCTGGCCGCGGTCAGGTGGTGCATCTGCAGGTAGAAGGGCCAAGGCTGGAGTGAGAGTTTGCTGAACCGCCGCAGCTGCTGAGGAACGGCCTGAATTCGTCAGTGGTTTGTTACGTATCGGCGTAGTCACTTGCTGAACAGCGGCAGGGCTAGATGTCGTCGCCTGCATGTGGCTTGTTCTTGCCAGGAGCTTGCTGTCTGTCGGCATAACTACTTGCTGGGTTATGGGTGGGGCAGGTGACGAGGTAAGAAGCTGGTGAGCAGCGACAGCCTGTGCTGTTGGCGAATTTGAGGGTATCATGTGGCGCGTTTGTTCCATCACCGGGTTAGCAGTGGTCACTCCTGTCGCGGCGCTTTGAGGCGGCCAAGAAATGTCACGTCCAGGTTCCATCCATGAGCGGCGCACACCATTCAATGGTCTTGGGAATGCATTGCCAAGTTGCTGAGTGGGAATGCCAGCTGATCGGCCTTGTGATGTTAACACATGGGGAGGCTGGTCTAGTAAATAATGAGCGCATGCTGACGTTGAAAATGAAGCAACTTACGCATATTTGAAGAAGTAGCATAGGACTGTCTAACCAACTCCGTATAATCCCTGACCAAGACGTTTCTAACGTGCTGTACGTGGTCCGCAGGTAGTTGTCTCATCCGAACAGTGGCCTCGAAATTGCGGTCCCTATTGAAGAGTTCAGCGAACTTGGTTGCCGTTTGAGCATCTTGGCATCCCAAAACCCGGCGACTTAAAGTAAATAGAAGGTCTTGTGTGACGGATGAGACACATTTCAAGGCAAACTCAGCTTCCCATGTCAAAATAGGATAGCCTCTGGTGACAATACTTGCTTGAAACTGTCGCCAATTGGCTGCAAGGGTCGTAGTGAACTCCATGATTGATTTTGCAATGGATTCCATCATTGGTGTTGGCAGATATGGATCAAAGGTCCTACCGGGAAAGTTGCAAAACCAGTCCAGGTGAAGCGTTGGCATCTCCGCATTAGCCTTGAGAAGCACCTCGAGGGCAGTAAAGCCACTGTCAACGAGTTCAGGTGGGTATGGACGCATCAATGTGTGAGCAGTCTGCCTGTGGCGTGACCACAGGCAGAATCTGTGATGCATGACAATGTAAACAATATCTTTTCTCTGGCAGGCATCTGAAAGGAGGCTGCAACGGGGCCGCACTAAGCTTGCTCCATTAATGGCATTGGGGGCAGTGCCCAGGTACTGGGTTATTCGATCATCCCATTCGGCAAATAATCTAGCTGCTTCTTCAGAGAACTTTCCATCGGTACGGAGTAGAAAGGTTGGTCTTGGCAGCGTTGGTGGAATGTCCATGACAGCTCTGGAGAGTACCACAGGGCGAGCTTGAGGCGTCATGGCCGGTCCTGGTCCAGAAACCGGCACAGCGCCAGGAAATGGTTGTTGATGGGCGTACGGTGAACGGCCCGCCGGATGAGTGGCCATTTTTGGCAATCCTTGGAGGAAGTAGAGGGTAGGTGAGACTAGAATCGGCGGCTACAAATCGCTGTCTCTTGTAGGGGCGGACAAAGAATGAAGCGCTTGTGGAGTCCGGCAGATGCTTGCCAGCTGGCAAGCTTCCTACCTACCTACCTAGGTAGAGGTAGTTAGGAGCGTCCACTGAATGCAATAACGAGCAGCGCTGAATTTTGGGCCGCTGGCAAGCTGCTGATGCCACGGGCCAGCTTCACCTCTGGCTTTGTTTAAGATGGTTGGTTAGCTATCACATTGGCACCAACTGCGTGCTGTTGGGTCAGCTAAATTAACGGGGGGGATAAAGAGAAACGCCACAGCGGCCAGGATCGCCTCTAGGCTCTAGCTTGCTCCTTAGTCCCTTTGAAAGTGTTGCGACCACGGAGAGAAATCGAGAGCAAAATTTAGAAAAAAAAAAGAATGTTATTTCAATTGACCCCAAAGGATCCCAATGCCCGGCTGTTTGCGTTTCTGACGGAGAAATCATGGGCTGTTGGCTTTCTTTGTAGAATGCTCTTATCGCAGCAATGTTATTAACTCGTGTCGATGTACTTACAATCTATAGGTGACAGCTGATGCTGCTCCCTCTTATTATGACGGTTTCAAAAATGCAATGCTTTCGGATACATGACCAAGGTTGGAAATGCTTACTTGTACAGATGTGTATATACTTGGAAATACGCGTAAAGTTATGCCGTGGTTTGTACGGAGTGCGTAGTTACTAGTATGTAACGTTAGAGTGTCTCATGCAGGATGCAGGATACAGGATGGCCAGAGTACGTTCCTGGCAAGTAGCTGTCAGGATGCATTGCTGAAAATGTCACGCAGTCGGGATGATAACAACGGTAATCAACCTGACACAGGATGACGACTGGGATTTGTTGAATTTTAGCAGTAAAAAAATCTCTTCTTAATAAACTCTGTGCCACATTTGCTTGAGCATCAGAAATTGCCCACACCCAGCAGGTAGCTTCTAGGTACCTAGTAGGTACCTGGGTACGGAGTAGTATTGCGCTGTACGGATGCATCGACCCGTTGCGGCCGCTAATCAGAGCCCCTGCAAGTACCTTCATCATACCTACGCCGTACAAAGGTACAGCGCCCGCCCGCCCGCAAAACTGGCCACAACACCACCCAAACCATACCAACCAGCCCAAGCATGAATCTTGGTCCACCTAGCCACCGAAGGAGTGGCTTTGTTCCTCAACCTCACCCTTCTCGCATCCCGGGCTTCAAGACAACTGTCC
The DNA here is from genome assembly GCA_900169235.1 of Zarea fungicola. Lineage (NCBI taxonomy): Eukaryota > Fungi > Ascomycota > Sordariomycetes > Hypocreales > Cordycipitaceae > Zarea > Zarea fungicola. The sequence goes on from FWCC01000123.1 coordinate 36,894, forward strand.
ACAACAACATTCCATCACGCGCTGCGTTCTTAACCAACGGCCATTAGCTTCCCGCATTCGATCTCGGCTACTCTTTCAAATCTCCGACCAGCGTTGCAGCCCCGTGCACCGTCCCACTGGCGCATGGCGCCCACCTGCGTCGCCTCCGCCCCCCTCCACTACCGCACCATCGTTGTCATTGCCATCTCGACATCACCATATTCGATCACTGCCGGGCCGCGGCGCTCCTGCAGTGCTAACCCTAATTAAGGGTCCTGGTCCGTCCAGCTAAATACTTCTGTCGCAATGGCAACGAGACTTCCGAGCGAGGGCCATGTTCGCCCAGAAGTCGGCGATACCCTTCTTGTTATTCGTGAGTCTATGGCCTCATACGCTCGTCCAGCTTTAAGTCTCACCCTTATAGATGACTTCCATGCTCGCAGCTCAGATGAGCTCAGCCTAGGCAAAGGCGATCGAGTTGAGTTAATCGAACGCGATGACGAATTTGGCGATGGCTGGTTCCTTGGTCGCCATTTGATTAATGGCAACACAGGCCTGTTTCCGGAAGGTTTGTCTTTCCATGTTTGCCTATTGTTATTCCCCCTCTCAGGAAATACTAAATACCATAGTCTACACCCGAGCAACGCCGAAGAATATCCCCAGCACGACGGTCGTTCGTGCTGAGGTACCGTCGACTCCTCCCGGGCCAGCCCCCAATGGCACAGACGAGACAACGTCACCCATGAATAGCGTCCATGAGCCTCCTACGCCCTCCACGTCAAAAGATAGCGATGCCGCATCTAGCTTACTCTCACTTCCAGCGCTATCTGAGGTGTCTCTAGCTCAGAGCCTTTCAAGCCAGAACGCCGATGCTTCGCTAGCTCCTCCACCTCAGCAGACTCCAGGTTCCGACAGCCGCGTTCTGAGCGAAACTCTCAATGTTATTGACGAACATATTACGCGCCTACGATCACCTCTTAGCACCGGGAGCATTCTGCGAGGTCACGGCAATGACTCTGGTAGCGAATACAGCGTGCCCCTTGATCATCGCATGTCGTACATTCGTGGAGAGGAAACGGATGAGGAAGAAGACTTCTCTCACACGAGACAAGAAGTCCAAGGTTGGTCCGCTGACCAAGTTGCTGAATATCTCTTCGAAAACAGCGTTGAAAAGCAGCATTGCGAGGTCTTTCGTGACCAAGAGATCACTGGTGAAGTGCTTCTTGGCATGGATCAAAGCTCTCTGTTTATCAAGGCATTCGACCTCGGCTCTGTGGGCCGCAGACTCAAGACTTGGCATAAAATTAAAGCTCTCCAGGACGAAGTAGCCAAAAACGCCATGGCCAAGAAGAGAAGCACGCAGCATGGCAGCGAGGCTGGGTCAGAAGATACCAGAAGCCGTAGAAGCCGTACTAACACTGTAACAACAATGGGTTCTAACAGGCCTTCCTCCATCTCAACTCGACATATGTCTCAAAACCAAATAATATCTCCTACTACCCAAGTTTCGCCCGCATCACCGCAGAAACTGAGTGAGACTCGCGCAGGACATGCAAAACGACCTTCGGCCGCTTCAATTCGGGAGTTGCACCACTCGAGACGCCACTCTTCTACCGACTACCGCATTGTGTCTCCAGTCTTGCCATCGCCCACGCTCCAGCCCAGCGTCCTTGCTACTGAGGGTGGTCATAGAAAGCAGCCGTCGTTTGACCGCAACTGGACTCTTGGTAACGCATTTGGGCAGCCCGGAGCACGTCCGCTCTCTTCAGCTGGCCTCCAAGATTTGAATTCGCCAGAAAAGGATCAAGATTCTGCCGTCGATCTCGATAGAGGCTATTTTTCCGGTACAGATGCCGACGGTCGCCGACGAAACGTGCTTAGAAAGCGCGATAGCGTGGCACACTCCCGTCAGTCGAGCTACGCAGAGGAGCAAAGGGTCCGCAGCGCCACGGCACTCTCTAGACACTCGCGCTTCGGCAGTGTAGACTCATATCGCGAAGTGCCGACTGCCTCCCAAAAATATTATGGTGTTCAACCGACTGGCCATGGTAGAAGTGCGTCAGCCGCCACTACAGAATCGATTATACGACCTCTACCACCATTGAAGGACAATGTTCCACCACCTGTTACGAAAATAGATACATCAGTCCGTGTGCAGTCGGTACCCAAGCAGCAAGGGTTTAGCTCGGATTGGTTGTCATCTGTAGTTCGTCCCGGGCAGAAACAGAGCCGCAATGGTATGCGCGCCCTCTCCGAGAAGCTAGATCGATCCCGAGCTTCCCCGTCAGACTCATCTCCCAAAGATAGTGGATCGTTTTCTCCCACAACAGGAGATAGTACTCCATCTGTTGCACCCAGTCTAGAGCTTGACTCACCCGAAGTTGCTAGTCCTAGTCCAAACAGCGCCGCCACTGCTCCCATCAAGGGCAAGAAGAAGGGCAAGAAGGGAACCAGTGCTTATACTCGTGGCTTATTGAAGATTAGCCCTGCAGAAGCGAAGGAGGGTGCGGAATATTACGGATGGATGAAGAAGAAGAGCTCGCATCTCATGACGACATGGAAACCCCGATTTTTCGTGCTGAAAGGTCGCCGGCTCTCGTACTACTACTCGGAAACTGACACGGAGGAAAAGGGGCTCATCGATATTTCTTTTCACCGCGTACTCCCCGCCGACAACGACAGGCTTACCGGACTACACGCGACCATTACAAACGCCGTTGGAGGACCGTCGATCCCCAACTCGTCGTTATCGCCCGATGTCGAAAAGTCGAATGAGCCTGTATTCATCTTCAAACTTGTTCCTCCGCGAGCTGGTTTGTCCCGTGCTGTCACTTTCACCAAGCCGATGGTGCACTACTTCGCTGTGCCCAACGTTAAACAGGGTCGACTCTGGATGGCGGCCATGATGAAAGCCACTATAGACCGCGATGATACCCAACCCATTACGACGACGTACCAACAAAAGACAATTTCCCTCAACAAGGCTAAACAGATGCGACATCGCCCACCAGCGCTTATGAACTTGGATGAAATGGCAGACGAGGAGCAAAAGGCGGAGAAGGGCAACGGCCCAAATAGCTTAGGCATTTTTGGTGAAAACGACAGCGGGGTGTCGGGCCTCGACAAGGCAAAAGCTGGCAACGGTCTTGTGTTGTTGGATAAAGACGGTGTCCCGCAGAGCGCATAGGCTGCGCTTTGTCTTCGGGGACAGAGTTTGCGGCGCAGAAGAGGGCAGAGGAAGGCTATGATAATGGTGTGATGCGATAAAAGAAAAGCGCTCTTCTTGAGTCAGATTCTGCGATGGGGAAAAATGATGCAAGGCATATATTTTCTTTTTAATTGCTGAACAAGAGAGGCTGAGCTCTTTTTGCCGAGGGTTCCTGGATTTTTTTTTATATACTATAATGTTTCCTTTCAAGTGTTTCTGTATATTCTTTCCCTTTTCCTCAATCCTTTTCTTATATATATATATTTACAAGAGCACTTTTGTTTGGAGGAAGCTTTAAGAATGCTGGGGGATTGCTGTTGGTTTGTAAAAGTTGGGAGTTCAGAGTTCAAAACATATTAAATTTTGTCCCAGAATATTGATTACTGTTGTTTCTCTAAACAAGGTTGTTAAGTTGCTGCTGGCTATTGATTTGCGTAAGTAGCAGAACACAGACAGAGCCTAGAACGTTAACTATCTTCAAAAAGAGTGAAGACGACTGTATTAAAATGAATCTGGCATGTGTATCTCTGAGCAATAACTTGTCTACGAGCCAGAAGATTTCAACATTTAAAAATCTGACCAGCGCAACAGCACCGCAGCCGCAATAACGGGCAGCACACTCACCAGCTCGCCCAAGCCTGCAAACTCTGGTGGGATTCGAGCACGGACTGCTGCTCCAGAGGCAAAGAGCACGGCAACAGTGTTGTACATAAAGCTCCACGCAAAGTTGAACCAAATGCGCCGCACAGATGCGCGACTGGCACTAATCATGGTGAGGACACCGCCAACGAACGGACGCATTAGGACGACGTCGGCGGCCGACTGGGCAACGTCGCCGCCACTGTCATTCATGTGCACGCCAATGGACGCCTGCGCAAGAGCCACAGCATCGTTTGTGCCGTCACCACAGAATACGACGACTGGTGGCTTGCCATTTTTGCCCGCGGGCCGGAGTAGTGCCTGGATATAGTCGCGCTTGTCGCCTGGCGAGCTGCGAGAGCGTACACTGGCACGGGGGATGCCGAGCTTGGATGCACACGCCTGGACGGCACCGTCGTCGTCACCAGAGACGAGGTGGACCGCAATGGCACACTTTTGGAGTGTGGCTACGGTTGCCGCCGCATCGGGGCGCAATTCGTCCTCGAGGCCGTAAACGGCTTTGAGGGTGCTGTCGACGGCGAAGCAAAAGACGGTGTATCCATGGGCGAGCATGGGTCGGACGAGATGATGCTCCGATAGGTTGAGCCAGCGTGCGTTGCCTGCCTGGAGTCTCCGGCCGTGCAGAGTCGCCTCGACGCCTTTACCGGTGAGGCTCTTAGGTGGCGTAACGGTAACGGCCGTGACGCCGCGATGCGTCAAGTGCGCGGCGACGGCTACAGAAACTGGATGGCGACTATTTGCCACAAGGCCGAGGAGAAGTGGAAGCACATCGTCATCGACAATATCTTCTGCGGCGACGGAGAGCTTGCCTCGGGTAAGGGTGCCCGTCTTGTCGAACACTACGTGTGTCGCCTTGTGCGCAATCTCAATGGCGTCCGCCGACTTGAAGACGATGCCCTTTTTCGCGGCAACTCCACTTGAAATTACAATTACCATGGGGACAGCCAATCCAATCGCGCAGGGGCATGACACAATCAACACAGTGATAGCGTACGTGATGGCCTGGATGGTCGCCTCAGAACCACTCTCGGCGCGGATGGTCATCCCTACCGCGACCCAGACGACAAAAGTAACGACCGTCAGTGCCACGACAACAGGGACGAAGTACGATGCCACGCGATCAGCGAGCCGCTGCAGCTTGGGCTTGGATAGCTTGGCCTCGTCTACCATGGCAGCAATTGCATTAATTGTATTATCGCTGGGGAGCCGGTTCAGACGGGCCGTCAGCACGCCGGAGCCATTGATGGAACCTGCGATGATGGCCGACTTGGGGTGTTTTTCCACGGGTCTGGATTCGCCAGTCAGCATAGACTCATCCATCTCAGATGAGCCTGTGATCACGGTGCCGTCCGTGGGGACACGGCTATCAGGAAGAACTTTGAAAATGTCACCATACTGCAAAAGACGGGCGTCAATCTCACTCTCCTCCTCAGTATCACTGTCCACGAGAATTGCTGTGGTGGCCTGCAGAGACTGGATGGAGATGGATTCCACGGCTTTCTGTCGAGCCAATGCAGCAACCCAGCGGCCTACCATGATGAGCGTTACGAGGAGTGTGCTTGTTTCAAAGAATTGGCCGGTGGATAGAGGCTTTCTGGCAACAAAGTAGCCAAAAGAGACCACAGAGAAAATGTATGCAGCGCTGGTGCTCAATACAATCAAGAGATCCATCTCAATGACTCTCGAGAAGACGAGGGCTTTGACTGCTTTGGGGTAGAACGGCCCTGCAATAACTACCTGTACAATCGTGGCCAGGGCTAGTGAAGCTGAGGAGTATGCCAACTCTCTCTCAGGAAGAGGAGCCCATGCCATGACCAGCACTGGAATCGTCAATCCTGCAGACACAAGCGTCATCCAGCCGATGTGGACAACGTGCTTGCTGCCGGCCTCCAGCGAAGGGTCGCCATGAGGAGGCGCAAGTGTAATAGGCATGCTCCAGTCCCTCTCGGCAATATCGCGCGCGCCGATAATCTTAGGATCAAATGCAACACGTACAGTCTGCGTCTTTTCGAGGCAGACCATCTCGATAATGCCGTCGGGCCAATTCTGATTGATGAAATTGGATGTAGCGCCAGTGACGATCAAGTCCAGGCTCGATCCGTGATTTTGGACCCTCTCGCACTTGAACTCTGTCTTTCGTTCCAGGTACTTCATGACATCATCCACGGAGCTGAGGCTGAGGTCAATATTGAATTCGGCGCGTGAGAGAACCAAGCTCGTCTTCAAGTCATTGATAGCAGGAACGCCAGCGAGGACGCGGCTGAGCTTAGTCTCGCAGCCAGTGCATGTCATGCCGGAAATGCTGAGAACGACATGGTCTTTGCCGAGACCCCGGGCTTCGACATCCTTGACACTCGTTACGGGGGTATTCTCTGCTACCGCGGTGGTGCGCGCAGAGCAACAGCCCTTGCCACAAATTTGAGGAGTGGCAGGTTGCTCATCACAGCAAGAGTCGGCACAGTCTTGACCCCCGGCGGCAGCTGGCTCATCGCAGCAGGAGTCTGCACGGCTCGTATTTTTCCCGGGCTTTTGAACGCTGCAGTAGGAATCAAACTCTACAGCACTGGCAATGGCCGTTGCCGCGGGACGGCTGGCACAATCCTTCGGCGTTTTCGCAACTTGTTCGTTATCACAGCAAGAGTCGGTGCAGCTACTCTCTTTGACCGGGCCCGTGGCGGCTGACCATTTTTCACTTCCACCGGCAGAGCAGCAGGCACTGACACAACGCGGTTTGGTGACAACAGGTTTGTCGTCGCAGCAGGAGTCCGCGCAGCTGTACTCCTCAATATCCTTGGCGCCATTGCAGCAAGAATCAGGTACCGCAACGCCTGGAACAAGTTTTGCAAACACTTCACTACCACAGCCCAGTCCTGGTTCAGGACCTTTATTGGTGGCAGAGCAGCAATCCTTGAGGTGGCCCTTGGGAGTATTTGCTGGCCCCTGGCAGCATGAGTCCGAGCAGAATTCTTTTTCAATAGCTTCAGGGGCAATTCCGCAAGAAACAGCCGCTGGTTTATCAGCAGCCTGCTTGTCATCATTTCCATTTCCATATTCTGACCCTGATGCGGGCTCGGCACCACGCGTAGCGCAGCATGCGTTGACACAAGAGCCTACCAATTTAGCTGGCATCATCTCTTCCTCCTGATCGCAGCAGCCATCACCGCAGCTCTCTGCCTCTACAGCCTGCGTCGCTGCATCACAGCAAGATACAGAGGCGCCTTTGCAAGTTCCTTCGGACGCCATCTTCAATCCTTCGATATTTGTGGTTTCTTTCATAGAAAGATCAAATCGTGCCTGGCCGGGCAGTCCTTCGGCAACAACCGTCGGAGCAACAATGGCGGTGAGCGACTGTTGACAGCAACTTCCGGCACACAAGTCCTCCGCAGAGGATTTGTTACTCTGCTTTTTAACAGGGACAACAGATCGAACGCTCTCACTGGAAGTCTTACGAAGGCGTCGGCGGTTCAATGCAACCTGTTTCTGCTTCTCCTTGGTGAGAATACCACTGCTGCCGTACTCGCCTCCAGAATGAATGGAGCGAATAGCGCAGCAAGTCTCTTCTCCACGAGCAATGAGAGCACGGCAGATACATCCCAAGGTTTGCAGCGTGACATTGTAGCGATCAAAGATGGATATGCTGTGGTCCTCACAGGCCTTGCCATTGGCAGCACCTCCACAGGCTATGTATATGTGTCAGCATTTGTAGAAGCAAAGAAGATGGTTGAAGATAAAGAAAAAGGGCGACGGGGGAGATATGAGGGAGGGGGAGAGGGGGGAGAGAAGAGTAACACCAGAAAATCCGACAGAAAATTGAAACGGGGGTATAGCAAAGGAGAAAGCGCTTCACGTACAAGCTTTCGGGTGAGCTGAGTCCGCGCACTCCCGAATTGCGAGGCGGTCGAGACAGGACGTGTCGCAGCATGGACTGACCTTGCCGCGGCAGCACTCAGGTGCACCGTCAGTGGGCGTCTTCGCCTCCTTCCCCTTCTCGTCATCCTCAACTTCATCTTCACAGGCACCAGTGGAGCAGCAGTTGACTGTCTTCATCGCAGTTGGCTTTCCCTCAACAGGAGCGCTCGTGTCACAAAAGTCGGCATCAGCATCGTCGTCGTTGCAGCATGCATCACGATAACTGGCGCTTGTAGCGTCGTTGTCCGGTAGTGGCATCGGAACAGTCTCCACGGCGTTGCAGCAGCTGGGTTTCATTGTTTTCGCTTTCTTTCCCTTTTTTTTTCGTGCTTAAATTTCGCTGTAATTTTTGGGGCAATTTCTTTTTTTTGGGGGGGGGGTTATTTGAATTTTTGAATCGTTTGTAGAGCCTTATCGAGCTGAGTTTCTGGACTTGTTTTTCTTCCTTCTCAAGACCGTCAGATGTTACAACGCCAAGAGTCAAATGTAAAATGGAGAAAATACACGGGCACAGTAATAAAATGTGGGCTTCGGCGTAATGCAGATCCGGGTTCGGCCAACAAGGTCCATCAGGCTCAATATGGATCGGACGCGGCAAAATGTCGTGATTTGTTTTGCCAAGGTAGGAAAAAGGACAACCGTGGGTGGCTGCTACTTGGAATCAAGCAGATGGAAGCAACGGGTTTGGAATTCCAAATAGGCATTGGTTACTGGAGGGCGGCGACGTTTGCTCAAGACGGAGGCAAGGAGATTAATTAAGTTACAACATTTGCTGACGAATCCGGGAATGGATGATATTGGGCAGCGATGCATAGGAATAAAATGCATAGCCATGTTCATAGCCACGTCACAATTCACGTTACACGATTCGTCTCCAAACGCCAAATTTGCTTTTTCATCCAGTAAAAGCAACAGCTGAAGTCGCCCTTATGATTGACAACTTGAGAGATATATTTCTTGACTAAATATATAGGCATATAGAAAGTCCACAATCCCTTCAACTTCCCCTTGTCCTCCTAAATCTCTAAGCAAAATCCGAGCATTGCAAGGATTATAAGTTACTGTCATCGCCGGGTCATTAACTCCAGTCTTCTCTCGTCAACACCTCATAGGCTGAATCAGGATAAAGCATCAAAGTAAGAGCACGCTAACGGATAAACAAAGCCTAAAAACGCCAACAAGGTATGCCTTTCAAAAGCAAATACCTTTCAGATATCATCTTTGACAAAAAAAACACATTTTGCCATGCTGCCGTATCAGCCCAGCTTCTGACTGATGCCAATAAGAAGCTGTCGAATCGACTTCATCAAGTGCTGCTCAACTCCCTCGAAATTGGTGACCGCCTCACCCTCGCCACCTGGTGGGACAATACTGGCATCAACAAACCCCAAAACTCGGTCGATGGCTGACAGTGTAACAGCTTCGGCCTTGGCTTCTCCCAGGCGAGCTTTCAGGGCCTTTATCGACACTTCTTTGAAGCCGTTGAGAGAAGCGAGGACCTTGGCATCAAAAATCGGTGGACTTTCACCGGGTGGCACAGATGTAACACCTGGTGGAAGTGGCGTCGGAATCATATTTTTGAAACAGCCATCTATAACCTGGCGGATACCCTTGATACAAATAGCTTCCATCTTATCATTCTCCGTAGCATCCTTCTTCAAGCCAACACAGCGATTCAGTGCAGACATGACAATTGCTTCAGCCTTAGGGTTGCGAGCCTTCTTGAGATTGTCCACCAATCCAGTCGTAAGTCCAAGAACAGCTTGCAGCAGACGTGGGTCAATGACAGGCCGTGTAGCTGCAGGGCTGGGTGATGTGGCTAGTGCCTTGCCTGCTGCAACCGATTGCTGTGGTTGTGCCTGCGGCGTAGTTGCCGGGCCGGGCGAGTGCTTTGGAAGACTTGCTTGCGCAGGCGCAATGGGCTGACCAGGGCCAGCTTCGGGTTTGAAGGCGGTATTGGTGGGAGCAGGAGGAGGCCTGGAGGCATACGGGGAGCTGTAGGTTCCCGGCTGTGGTGCTCCCATCTGCGGTCGCGCTGGTGCCGGAGGATATCCGATCGGCGTAGGTGTTGGCTGAGCCGCAACCGGGGCAGGGGGGTGCTGTGGCTGTTGCAAAGGCTGCTGCGGGGGTTGTTGGAGAGGCTGTTGCCCTGATTGCTGCAGCGCCTGCGTTTGCTGCTGCTGCTGCTGCTGTTGCGGCATGGCTAATGGTGCTTGTACTTGCTGCAAAGCTTGGGGTTGATGCGGCTGAGGCTGCGGCTGGTACATAGGACGGGGTTGAGCCGGCTGGCCGTATCCTTGGACTTGATAGCCAGGAACGTGTTGCCCATAGCCCGGTGCTTGCATGTGTGGCTGCTGATGTCCGCTATACGGGTAGGAATAAGGGCCATAAGCCTGAGCCGCCATAGCTCGGTCTGGCGACGAGGCCTTGCGCTTCTTTCCAGCATCAAGTTCAACGCCAGGAACCCGGGACCAGAGGTTCGTGGTCTCATCCTTTTTAAAGGCCTCGTTCCCTATGAGGTTATGGCGGACACTGCTCTCCCAACCCTTCGTTTCGGTATGGAAGTAAAACCATGGGTATCGTTGGCAAATTCTCTTGTAAATCTGCTTCAGAGTCAGGCCGTCTGGACCGGCAGCTGTTAATGTCTCGTCAATCAGCACGCCGTAATTCTTGTTGGGCTTTTGGAGCTGCTCCTCCGTATAGTCTTCAATCTTTAGCTCCAGCGGAGGCGATTTCGGTCGGGCTTTCTTCTCCTTCTTCTCCCGTGCTCTCCTCTCGGCATCGGAGCCCTCGGCACCATCCTCACGCGGCTTACGAGGCTTGTACTTGCGCTTCTCAGGCTGCTCCCCTGCATTCTCGGGCATGGGATGCTTTCGTGGTCGGCCAACCTTGCGCTTAATAGGCGGCTCAATGGGTGGCGCTTGTGGTAATGTCTTTTTCGCCATTTCTTGTTGCTGCTTCTTGAGCAGGCGCTGTTCGCGCTTCGACATGATGCCATTCTTGGGAGGTCTTCCAGGGCCTCTCTTCTTAGGTATCTCCGGCATCAGAAGACCGGATTCCGGATCTCTAATGAAAGTCTCAGTCTTTATTGTGCCATCACCTTCCAGTGCCTCCTCTTCTCCCTCTTCTCCATCGTCGTCTTCGTCTTCGCCCATTTCCTCGTCACCATCGACATCGGCGTCTCCTTCCCCGAGATCGGAGAGCTCGGCTAGTGACCCGTCGACATCTGATAATTCGTCGCTGGTGTCCTGTATCTGTCCATTGCCGTGAGTCTGTTCGAATTCAAAGCTCATTTCTTTACCGCCGTGCGTCTGGCGTTTCTTGGCTGGCTTCTTCTCCTCGAGATACTCCTCTGCGCCGGTTCGGCCTCGTTCGACACCGTTGATTATGAAACGGAAGTCAATGTCCTTGATCTGGAGACGGTCACCGCACTTCAGCACTACCTTTTCGCTTTTGTAGTGAACGTCTTCGCAAAAGAATCCATTCTTATGAAGCGGGATAGCCTCGAAAACACCTTCCTGCTGGTTATAGGCAATCTTGAGATGTTCGCGAGAAATAGCCTTGGTTTTGCTCGCGATATTCGGCCCCGGGGAGTGGATGCCAATAAAGGGCACATGCCAGGGCGATGGTCGCAATGATGTTAGGTCGACGGCGGCGGCACCCGGCGTATGTGAGACGTACTGGCGATTGGAGATTATATTATCCTGATTTTCTTCATTGTCCTGCTGGGATGACCCTGCAGTGCTCGTCTTGCGGCGCTTTGCGGGCCGCCCACTCTCTTCGCTATCGGATTCGGGGCCCAGCATACCGCCTTCCTCGGAAACATACGACTTGCTGAACTTGCTACGATCGTGCAGGATGGGCGAGGGCGGAGGCAGGCCCCGCATAGCGTTTTCCTCGACACGGCGCTTGTGGACGTCTGCGCGTTTTTCATCGCGTCGGGCTTGCTCCATGGCACGCTGGTCACGGCCGATAATGACAGCATAGGTTGTAATCTGGAAGACGGAGTCGGCAAACTCGACGCGCGCAAAGGACTCGAGGCCCTTTTCGGCCCCGGGCTGGCGGACGGTGCTACCGGGGATGAGACCATTCGCGGAGGCAGTATCCATGGGGTTAGGCAGCGTCACCTGTGAGGGGGTAACGGTGGGCGGGGGCGACATGGCCGTGGGCGCGTTGGACATGGAGGCGAGGGCCATCATCATGTAGGCGCGGTGGTCGATGCTTGTCGTGCCGACTGGAGTAAAGGGAGTCGAGGGGGCGTATTGATCCTGGCTGCTCATGGCGGCTGGCTGCGTCGTCTGTAGCGGATATTGCTGCTGCTGCTGCTGCTGCCGGCTGCCGCCCTCTTGCCCGCGGTTTGTTGTCGGAGTGGTGGCAGGCCGTGTTGCGCTGGTCTGTGTCGCGGCAGACATTTGCACCAGATCTAATACTTGCGCATTCTGGTGTACATTGACAGTGCTAGCATTATTCGCGGTTGGTGTGCTGGGTCGGAGTTTGTTATTGGCAGTGGCGGTGGTGGTGGCGGTTGTCGATGGTCCATTGGCAGGGTCGTCGGTTTGTAGGTTGGGCGGTGCAGGAGCAGCCAAGGCAGCGAGCGCATCCGCCACATCGGGAATGGTGGAAGGATCTGATGAGGCCGCAGTCGTAGATGCCGCCGCAGCGGGTGTCGGCTGCTGGAAAGAAACGACGGCAGCGGCGGCGTCGTCGGGGCGGCCATGATGGCCAGCGCTCGACGAAGTCATCGCTGCTTCCTGCCGAACAGCTCCTTCGCCTTTCTCCTCCCGGGCGGGTGGTTGGTTTTCACGCGCGCGCGCGGCTCGTAGTGGGCTGAGAATGGACTGCGAATTAATCGGAGAAATACTCAATGGCAGTCCTCGCCCTATGACTAGCTAGGGGTTAACCGTCGACAGTCGTCGTCGTCGGTAGCTGTGTTGACTGGACGGGGGGTGGCCTTAAACCGAGATGGGCAAAAGAATTTATTAGCATGGGCGGGCAAAGGCGAGGCGTCGGGATCTCTTGCACGGGCGGCGCTCGCTCCAGTCAACGGACGGGAGTGCCAGCAGCCAAAATGACGCGTTATGATTGGCTGATCCCCAGTGACTCCTCACTTCGGGAGTTGGGACAAATCTTTAAGGTAAATTAGCGCCAAACACTGCTAAATGTTCCACTGAGTCACTGGTTTTTGCGGTGTTTGATCGCTAGCCATCTCTAGTTTCCTAGGGACTGCAACGTGCTAATAAAGCCGTACATCCTTGGAATCTCTAAAAGAACCCCACTTCAAAGCAAAACAATGAAGAACTCGCTAGCCCGAGGTCGTTGCAAAGTCTTTACAAAATTCTAATAATAACTAGACAGGAGCTAATAGTTGGATGGTATTTTGGCTATCAAATTTCATGCTGAATTATTGCCACTCCTGGTTGCCTTACAACGAGTATCATTACCCGAGTCACAAATCCCGCCAAACGCCAGCAAATCAATTAATTACCTCGCAAAAAACACAGGAAACATGCATCTCCAGCCAAAGAGTCCGCTGTTATTATGCATCCATCGACTCTTCCAAATACTCATATCCGTCTTCTGGCGGCAGCAGATATGCACTCAGCGCCAGGCCAACCACTGTCAAAATACATAGCAGACAACTAAATAGTGCAAGATACCATGAGGTTCCCAGTTCCCAGCCTGGAATGATAAACTGATCGTCGTGATCAAAAAGATATGCCTGGCCAAGTTCCGTAGCGTCAGCCAGGCCCCACAATGCAAGATAAAATCCATCTCATCTTTGTTGAAAAAGAGACGAGCGGACAATAGTACTTACAACGAAAGAAATCACCACCAGCTGCAGCGCTGCAAACGTCGAGATGAGGCCAGCAACAAGTGGCCAGCCACGCTCCCGCTTATACTTGCCTCCACCGAGCATCATGCCAAAGGCCACCAGACTTGCTAGACTGATAATGACGGAAAACGAAGCCAGCCAACCTGTAGTCCGCCACACGGTGCAGAAATATCTCTGCTCAGACTGGCACAGAATATCTGTTGGATACGGTGTGCACTTGTAGCCATCAATGTTGGAGCAGCTCTTGTGTAGGCCAATTATCTTATGTACGGTGTCCCCGTTGGCCGTGGTGACAGAATAGTCAATCCAGTTGGGAATAGCAATCGATGCTACAATCAGGGCTGAGGCTAAAAAAAAATGTCACATGAATTATCAGCATGGCGTTCTCGTCACCCAAAGACTACCACAAGATGGTCAAGATGGTTGTGCACAGTTATTACGCTGGCGCCATCGGCATCGACGGGGTGGAGCACACGTCCTCCATGGAGTAGAACAGTCCAAATACATACAGGCCACAAAGACAACAAGAGCTGCCGAATATATCGAGATTCGAGTCATTGTGTCACTTCAAACGTCGCCGGTGACGACAAGCGATGGATACATCCCTTGTTGATGACAGGAATAAGGTGATGTTTGTGTGGCAAACGTGTCGTCTCCCGGATGCTCTAATATGAGCCAAAACGGGTGCCTAGTGAAGCATCGCAGGGCCCCACTCCTTACATCACGATTTAACGGCTGAGTTATACCTACCCTACGCACTCTTATACCTGCCCTACGCACTCAGGGCAAGTGAGTCACAAACAATTGCCGAGAACATACACGTTACAGTTTGCATTTGACTTGTTGCAATAAAATTCGTTTCAATTACAAAATCAAAGACAGGTATATAAAATTCTCAAAATTAGCGACTGACGCCAGTGGCCTAAATCACCAGTGTCCCCTAGTACTTCTCAAATATGAATAGCAAGCCAGAACAATAATATAAGCGAAAAACCCAGAATCCGAAAGAGAGAAAAATAGTCTGCAAGAAAAACTCTCAACGAAAAGGAGAGAAAAAAAAAAGAGAGGGGATAGAAAAGAAAATGGTATTCCCCAAACCACTCGTCGCGAGTATAACCGTGCCTTTGATTTAAAAATTTGGAGCTGTAGCAATGAGAGCTGTCATCACAGCGGCGCCTCCGAACGCAGCAATGCCCAAGAATTCGGCCGCTGTTCGGAGTCTCTTGAGAACAGGGCCTGTAGTTGTGCCGAGGGCGGCAGCCGAAGAGGTAGAAGCAGGACGAGAGTCATTTGCTGCACACTCAACAATCTGCTCCTCAGCAACTTCAGGGCCAGAAATTTCGGCCGCCTTGCGCTTTCTTGGCCTGTTTAGGCCCAAAACATCGCCCTTCTCAGTTTCTCCCTGGAGTCCGTGATCGATGTTATTTGCCAGGGAGTTAAAGTTGCTGGCTAAGACGGTCGGTTGAACTTTGGCTGCTGTAGATTCTGGTGCATTGCGTAAAGCTTCGTCGAGGTTGAAGGATTTGGCAAAGTCGTTTGATACAGATGAAGTAACCTCCGCCAGGAGTCTGTTATGCTCGCGCGCAATAAAGTACTCTGGCTTTCCAGAGACAGCGCCAAGGCTTTCCGCTCGTCGTAGCGAGTTGACTGCTTCAAAAATAGCCGGCTTATACTGCTCAACCGGGTATGCTCCCGGGGTAGACTGCTTATTTTCTTCGCAGGCCAAATCATTCGCCTCTTTGTATTGCCTTGCTGGTGGGAATCCTTCACTGGCTAGACCAATAGGCCCATCATCGAAAGAGCCAAGATCGGCCTCCATGTCAACAGTTCCAAGAGTGTAGTCACCATCGTGGACCGGAAGATCCAAAGCCTCAGATGCGGGGCTACTAGAGCTGGGGATATTGTCCTCAGAAACTGGTTCCGAGGTTAAATCAATAGGGTCCGACGTTTCAAACCCGTGAAACTCTGCCAGTTCCAAGTTGTTGCTGCTGAGCACAGCAGCACTGGTGCGAAGTGATGGTTCATCAAGATGATCAAGATCGTCCTCGTCGTCTTCATCAATACTACTGAATGCCGCTGGGCTATCCATCTCATCACAATCGGTTTCATCAGGGACTTGGAATACCGCTGGTCCAGTGGTCGAGCTAAAGCTTGTTAGCATAGAAGCAGTGCATGGAATATCATGTACCCACGTAATTTCTACGTCGCTATCAGTCTTGTTTTCGCCAAACTCTAGAGCCACCTTCATGGCACATTGAGGAAAGCTTTCTCGGCCGCGTTCGATACTGATGCCGAACTTGAGTACATCACCGTCAGCCAGCGCCTGCGACTGTCCTGACCTCAGTCGAGTATCGTTATGATAGGTCCCATGTAGCGAACCAACGTCACGAACAAAAACGGTCTGTACTCATGTTAGTATAGTGGCAATCCAAGGAACAAAAATACGAGGCAAACCTGGCTTTGCGAGTTTAGTTTGAGCTCGGCGTGCTGTCTTGACATGACTGGTGCATCGATCCAGGCGTTGTACATTCGGGGCTCTAGTGTAGAGCTTCGCTTCGATGCTCGACCGATGGAAACAGCACGCTTCTGGTTAGACAGGAGAAGGCGGCGCTGCGGGAAAGTGAGGCTCGTTGGAGCCAAGCACGAGAGGGTGACGATTACTACGACCATGTAAGTGGGACATTCTTGCCAGCGGCCACGTGAGTTATAGAAGCGTACCTTCGCCGTCAGCAAGTGCTGGAGACATGCTTCAAGTGTAAAATCGAAAAAGAAACAAGAAAAAGGCAGTGCATGTGCTGCGAGTTTTGTAGGAGGCGTGAACTGATGACTGGCACTGGGCCGGTCGGTTGCCCGGATGTCCAGGATCGAGAGCAGGAAGTGGGGGGGTATTGACGACGTTGGTAGCAGAAGTTTCGATGGGAGTGCGGGGGAAGATCCCTTTGAATATCTTCTGAACCGCTCTGATATACTTTAAAAACGAGAATTTTAGACAGAAAATGGAATGTGCAAAGGGCAACAGCCGATGGCAGAAAGAGTGATTGATGAAGATGGGTGAAGTTGAGGTGGGGCAGGAGTGGAAGCCCGCAACACTGATGCCTCCACGCACGAACTGCCCTATCAACTAGCTGTAGTGACGGTCACAAGGCCCTCCAGGCAGCTATCGCCCCGCCAAGCTCCGCCGCAGTTCACAGGTACGAGGTTTTACCTTTGTAGTGCGGGCGTCAATCAATACAGACCATGAAGTCCCAAGGTCATACCGTAGAAATATAGATAGAAATAGAAATAGAGGTAGACGTCGCTCATTCTGTATAGTACATGAGGACATGGATATTATGTTACATTTGTCTTGACCAAGTGCTACTTTCTGCAGAGCTCCTATGTAATGCCACATGCTGCGCTGAGTGTCATTGACCCACTGGTGATGAGGCGGTTGCTGGATGATGTGCTACTACAAGCAAGTCAACTAAGTTGATGCAGATGATAAACACCTGTGATCTTTGAAGGGAAATGTAATAGGGAGAGAGGTGCGTACATGATTTCAAGGTATTGGGTGCCAAAAACGCTCACTTGTGACATCTGGCGGATGCTAGAGCTCCAAAGGACCTTCATACCGCAGAAATTAAAGTGAACAATGGATAGCTCCGTCAGAATTGGGCCCAGAATTTGCTAGCATTTGATGGAATTTAAGTTGTAATATTTTAATTAGAGGCACGATCAACAAGAGCGTTCTGGACGTACCCTGGCTAGGAAAGGCAGCACGATTAATATTATTCAGCACGATTTGGACAAGATTTCCGAGGTTGATAACGAGGGATGAGAAATGAGAAGTAACTTGTGGCGCTCAAATAGGTATGGTCCTTTGCTTGCCCCGGTGCAGTGGTATGCGAAGTATTGGGCAAGTCTGCTTCCGACATTGCTGTACTGTTCCTCAAAGACTCTGTGATGTCGACTAGGATACCCTGAGCGTCATCTTAAGCCTCCTACTAGGGGAATACTTGCACACATGAATACAAGAATGAGATGAAACCCACCAAAAATTTCATATGAAGTTCCTACGAGCTCTATTCGGCGAAGAGGAAGCCAGTTAGAGCCACCAGAACTTGAAACTGCCAAACAGGGCGGATGACTCTATTGGGCTGTGAGGGGCGCACACTAGATTTCCAACGCAGGCACAAGGAGAAAAAAAAAAAAAAGGCAACCACCATGGTGCCTGAAGCGTGCGCGGATCAGCACTTCATTTTTTTTGCTACACCGTAACGTTGGGTGGTAACTGAATATGGGAATCTGCAAGTCGGGCACCAAAAGCCCATCACTTGTTCATGGTAGCGTCTTGCTGGTAACATCCCCCGCAGCCAACCCTTGCACAAGGCCATGTCGTCGATCCTGGCGGACGCACTCTCCATAACACCATGTTACAGGTGAAATTGCGCAGAAACTTGTCAGCAATAAATTTCCTTGGAATGAAACGTGGCCGACTTTGCCAGAACGTGCACATGGCCAAGTGACCATGCATGGTATACTGTAAATGGCGGGCTCGGCTGCAAGGGAAGCGGGATGTCATTGAGACAGTACAGTGGGCCTACTAGATGCTGAGCTCAGAGGGATGGGTAGTGGGGTAGGAACACTGTGAGGAGGAGTACCTTGGTACTACTAGGCAAGTTGGCGGGTTATCAAATTAACGCTAGGTACCTTGTACTCTGAGTACTAATGTACGCGGTGTTACCAATGATGCATGTACTTACCAACCCGTACCTACGTTATCCGAGTACCAACTACCAGTAATCCGTTGAGCTATTGGGCTACAGCAGCGACTAAGTACCTTGTTAACGTGTTGATAGTGAGAATACCTGTTTCTACCAGGTTGGGAGGGCATGGGGAACCCTAGCGCCGAATCGGGCGGAGGAGCTCCTATTAATTATTGTTTGCAGTGCATCACGCATCTAATAAATGCGAGTGTCCTTTCAGCAGATCCCTCGTCCCATCACCCCACACAGGCACGTCAAGGGTGTCCCCGTGCCCGTCAACTGTGGCGACAATGGTCCGGCGGCTGAGTGTCTGCCCGCTTGCATGCTTGTGCTTGCCAAACTAAAATCGTCATGGCCCGCTGCCCTACCCACACCACACGCCACACATGTCTTGAATCCACGATTAATTCTCGTGCCACCATACCGAGTACTCTAATCAATAAACCGCACATCTTCATGCCCTTGCCTGCCACCTTTTCCCCCTTCTTTGTTGCCCATTTCAGCTCTAGATATACCCCTTGTAGCAACAGTCGCCATCGCCACTGCTACTACTTACCTCTACTTCTCCCCAGTACTCGACAAGAATATTTCCACATGTGCCGGGCACCGACAATATTCTCGACACCACTCACAATATCAGACAGATAGCGTCTGGAGAAATCCCCACAAACTTGGACATAAATTTAGCAACGGCGCACGAAAACCACACTCAACGACGTCATACCCGATACAACCCAGCGACGTTCAAACCTTTTCCGCAAGGAAGTAAGAGACATATTGTTGCCCGCTTTTCTCTGCCGACAATAAGTCGGAAGCGTGGGAACAATATCAGCCAAACCTTTCTCAGCGCGGACAAATCCTTGAAACCTTTTGTAGCCTCAGTCCACAACCATGAACCACGCTCGAGTCAAGGCCCTCAAGGGCAACAAGACCGTCTCCCGCAAGGCCGTCAAGTCTGGCCGTGCCTCGGGTACAGCCACGCCTCAAGGCTCCCCGATGGCGTCGCTACTGACCTCGCCCTCGCGATCCGTCACCCACAGCCGACCAGCCTCCGAGGACAGTGGCTCCGATGATGACGGTAGCGACTTTGACCTTGACGATATGATGTCGAGCATCCACTCCTCCGGCTCCATGTCCGAGGCGGGCGACGACGCAGCCGCCAGCTCTACTGGCCCATCCCTCGACACCGACGTCTTGATTCAGGCCATCCAAGACCGCAAGCACAACAACACCGAGCTGCGCGAACAGTACCTTGACGCCTTTATTCGCTTCCTCCGCACCCGCTACACAGAAGAGACGCACCTCTGGATAGACCCAGCCGCCCTGCCGCTCACCGATGCCTTTCTCAAGGGCGCCAACCGCGGCGACTCCCCACGCGAGCGCCTGCTCAGCCTGCAGGCCTACTGCCTAACCCTTGGCACCGTCGAGGACGTCGAGGTCTACGACAGTGCCTCTCGCGCGCTGAAGCAGATTCTGCTCGATGACGACGACGACAGCTGTCGCGTCTGGGCTCTCTACGCGCTGGCCATGACGGTCCTCTACGGCGGCGGCGTCGAGGAGGCGGCCCTCGAGATTATGGAATATCTCGTTGACATTGTGCAGAGCGACGGCGAGAGCATCGACGCCCACGATAACGCCGCCCTTGTCGCCGCCGCGCTCTTTAGCTGGGGCTTCGTGGCCGGCCATGTCGACGACTACGCCGACTATGCGGATGCGGCTCTGGACGCCTTTGCGGACCAGCTGGACAGCACCGATGTCGAGCTCCAATCCAACGCCGCCATGTGCATCGCCCTGGTCTATGAGTCGTCGCGCGCGCACGAGACCGAGACAGGGAAGCCGTTCCAGCTGCCGTACGACCCGCAGCGCCTCGTCGGCCGCATCGCCGAGCTCGCCAAGCTCAGCGCCAAGTCCGTCTCGCGACGCGACCGCCGCGATCTTCGCGAAGCGCTCGTCAGCGTGGTGACGTCGCTGGAGCGCGGCGTAGGACCGTACTACTCGACGGCACTGTACATCCCCGAAAAGGACGAGCGCGTGCCCGCGGGTCAGAGGACGGAAGACGGACGTGCCGAGTATGGATATCGGTATAAGCTGCGCTTGCATAATCGCGCAGCCAAGGTTGATTCGTGGTCCCTGTACTTCCGCGTGGCCATGATGAAACTTGTGTTCCGTGGCGGGCTGGACAAGCACATGTCGGTCAACCCCGTGGTGACGGAGTGTCTGGAGGATGCCAACTTTTACCAAGAATATACAGAAGATGGCAAGGCCAGGGCACGCAAGAAGTAGAAAAGGACAAAGCACGCCAACCAACAAGCACTCTACTTTCAACTCTCTTCTTTTTATTAATGCAGTTACGAGACAAACATACAACAAGATTGATGCGCCGCATTTTCAATTTCCCTTTTTTTTTTTTTTTTTTNNTTTTTTTTTTTTTTTGGAAAAACACGGCAGATTTTTTTTTTGGTCTTCTTCATCCCATGTTTTGCCTGATCGGTCTCTCTTTAGAATCTACATATACACGCCGACATTCATCCTCATTGGCGGAGAGGAAAATAACAGCAACAACTACTGCATGCATGCATGCATTATCCGTCCAGTTAATTTACCTGCTTTTACCTTTTGCGCCCCAGTGTTGTCTGATTGCCTCCCACTTTGTACCCGTTTTATTGTGGTACAAAGAAGGGCATGATTAGAATACAGGTCTTTCGCCTTTTTCTTTTACAGAATATATGCTAATAGCACTACAGCTTTGTTTGGTTACATGCGTGCGTCGTTTATTATATACAGTACAGCTCCGAAAGTCTTGTTTTGTTACTTTGCGCGGCTTTCTTTTCAAGCCTATATATAATGATATACATATGAAACTGCAGACCTTGGGCTCGGAAACGTGAAAACAGTGCCATCTCTTGGGTACCGGGTCGGCCTTCTCTGCCACTGCGCCAGTACTCGTGAGACTCAATTCAACAGAAAACCAATGTACAAACCCCATAACAGAAACGTACAATATGAAGCAGCTTTGTGATGCAGTTCCCTGGACCAAACAAGACAGCCGTTTGGCAACACGTAAAGAGCAGACATCTAAGGGATAGAGCAGCTTGATCAGGATCCAGCATATATCATATTGTCTAATCTTTGAACACAATAAATAAGAATTATACAAGCTAATCTCTTTCTATTCGTAGTACATCAACAGCTCATCTAGACTTCTGCTTGTTCAGACGTGCCGTCTAAAACACAAGGCGCCTTTGGAACACCACTCTGGCAACAAATAACATGCCAGTGCCTACAAGAGTTACAGAAGCGCAAAATATAAAGACTGGAGCCCACTGATTAGTCCTGATCTTGATGGCTCCAGTGGCAGGTCCACCTGCAAGGCTGCCAATGGAGCAAATGGCCATCATTGTACCGATTCGGAAACCAATGTGGCCCATGTCTGGGGTTGTCTGGGCTACACATACGGAGCCAAGGGGTATAATACCACCGGAAGAGAACCCAAACAGAACTGACAGGATAACCATGATTGGTAGCGTCGTGGCCCAAACAAAGGCCAATGTAGAAACACCCGTGAACGTGGAGATGAGCAAAAGCATGTTGAACCTTGACAATTTAGTATGCGGTCTTGTGTAGTTTCAATGTAAAACAAACCTTCCAATGTGATCGGCGACCCATCCGGTAGAGATGCGGCCGACAAGCGACGCCGCGTAGGATATGGCAAGCAAGTTGTTGGCCATGGTCGAAGACACCGAATGTTCCTTGGCGTATAGGGGGATGTAGTAGAACGGAACCATCATTCCACAGTTGATGAAAAGAAGCGCAACACTTAGTCCCAGGAAGCGGCCATTCCATATTGCTTTTGCAACAGATGTCTGCGAAGCCTTGATTTCATTTCCGGCTGTATTATGACCAGCAATGTCACAACGCTCCCTGACCAGGAAACATGACAAGAGCATCAACGGAATAGTAATAGCCGCGACTGCACGGTGAGTCCACGCCACTCCAATCTCGTCAAAAAGTCGGTTTAGAACCAACGGCCAGAGGATTCCACCAGCTGAAGCTCCAGAGACGACCAGGCCAAGAGCAAGCCCTCGTCTGTTGTCAAACCACTCGGAGACGGCGCTTGTCGTAGGGTAGAATCTAGATTGTTAATACTGTGCTAAATGTCGGAAATATGAAACTTACAGCAGTGCACAGCCAAGGCCCAGGAAGAAGCCTTGGGCAAGAAGAAACTGGTAAAATCTTGTCGCAAAACTACAAGAGAGGAAAGAAACCAAGTTGAAGAATGTCCCGAGCAACATGAGTTTGCGAGCACCCCATTTGTCGAATGCCGGACCAATAAGAATGCCACTGAGGAATAAGACGAACATCTGTAAAGTTATCAGCAAAGTCACAAGGATGATGGGGATGAGCTTGACCTGAGAGCTGCCAATCCAAGTAACGGTGCCAGTATTAAAACCCAGTCTTTCCCCATACTCAGCCTCGAAAGTACCAAAAGAGTTCAGTAGGCCTGACTTGTTAGCTGAAGGAAGAATAAAAAAGGTTAAATATTGCCCAAAATACCAAAGGACGCAATGAAGTTGATGAAACCACCAAGAACAACTAGCCAGGCGCGGCGGCCACCATCCGGCACACCGATGTGGTGTGGTTCACGTGGCGATAGGGAGCCGACGGACGATCCGGTGTCTTCTGTAGGAGTCATAGGTCGAGGAGAAGCCACCGTGAGCGACTCGTTTCTTTTACGGCTACGGGTCATGATATCGTTTCTATTTGTGTTTCAGCTGGGTGAATGGCGTGTGCTGTTGAGTGGAAGCGAATGATATCAATTGGAGAGTTCAGAATCTGACGAAAGGCTGCGGTTAGCACTGCCACTACTGCAACGCGTCTTGGTTTATTGCTTCACCCCCCAAGGTTTGTCGCGTCAGCATCATCGTCATCTTCAGTCGCGTAAGGTGACGAGTGTCCTTGACAGTGGCGTTGGCACACTGCTTCCGAAGCGGGCCAGCCCGGATCATATCCCAATGAGGTCTCAGGTCGAGCATATCGTATTGAAGTGGACTCTTGATAATTTTTGGAATGGCATTCCTTCAATCGTGACGATGGGATGACAAAAGGTACGTTGGATTGTAGGCAGAGCCACTTACAAGACCGTAAATAACGGAGCCGAATGAGAAGAGGAGGGTTTAATGTTACGACGCGTAATATGCAAAACCAAGAGGAAAAAGAAGAATTCCCAAGCAGATGAAGGCTGAAACGAGACATGGAGCAAAGAGAGAGAGAAGGGAGATAAAAAAAGACGGGCAGCTTGGGAGTCTGCAAACGAAGAACTGGGACCGACAGATAGTAGTGGCCAGCTGCTCAAGTTGTGGTTTGCGGCTGCCAACTCGACATATTTGTGCCCACTACCTAGTCCGGGGAAATCATGGCTAAAGAGCTTGAAAATTATTCTGTGCTTAATGCGAGTCTCATTTACTGCCAAATTTTTCAATTTTCGGCACCATTTTCGCCTACCCTGATTCGGCAATACATGCGAAGCTCTCGAGGCGTCCATCAAACTTTCATCATGTACAGCAGCACAGCAACACAGCTTACTTTAAGAATAAAACTTGACTCAAAAGCTTTTTAGAGTCCAGTTCTAATATAACTGGAGGTAATACTCTTCTAATTTTCAAGAAAGGGGGTTTGTAAATAGCCGTGATATATGATATGCAAACTTGGCTATTACATTGGCAATACCCATCTCGAGAGATTTATATCCTGCCAATTGAAAACTAGCTTAATGCTGATGGCTACTGGTAAAATAAATAGGGCCACGGCAATTAAATGTGTAAACCAGTTGAGCCGTCCATCTGCTTGCCAAGCGCCGCGGCGTCAAATACGAGCTGAATAAAATTCTCAAGATACTTTGGTCACAAAAGTCATCTTCTCTCAAGAAAGAGAAAACCAAATTAATAGCTTGTTTGAACCTAAAGAGAGGCTTGGAACGGTATATTTGTGCAGCATATGGTTGAGTATCAGAGTACCAATCGCTGCCGGCCTGACAGACAAATCTCGCAAAGCAGCCAAACCGGCTGTCTACTCACCCATAGAAAACGTAGATGAAATAAATAACCATGCCAGGCCAAATTTAAACGCATGAACTTTCTAAACACGTGCAGAGTCACGGGCCAGACATTGACTGTACCAGATCAGCGTTCCTTATCAGCAGCGAATAGTATTCGGCGTCACCTTGCCCGCGATAACACCTTCCAGCCCCCTTCCCCAAGCGTCCATATTTTCCTCGGACAGATCACTAGTTGCCGCATTGAACCAATGCTTATCTTCCTTTTCTACCGGGTCACCCGAGGAATGAAAGGGAGGGGCGTGTGCATAAAGCTCCCAGAGATAGGGGGATCTCCTGTAGCTGAGATCCCAGGCGAACGGCGAGCCGAGCCGAGATTCTTCGATGCGAGATGATCGAAAGACAGATTTCGGTATCCCGGAGGGGGTGTGTTGATATGAGAGACAAAAAGCGACCTCTCGGAAAGATTAGCCCGTCTCTCAGGCCCTTTGAGTCTCTTAGTGCTCTTAGCTGTAGGTGTTCCTTTATCGGGCGATTGCTTGGATCGCGGGGATGGCTTCAACGGAGGAATATCTGCCAACTTCATCACACAGTGTTTTACTACGTGTTCCGATTTTGCCTCTAATCTCTCGCCATGCTCTCTAAAGCTGGTGCTGTTGATGGATTGATGTATGACGTACTGACGTTGGTTTTGAACTGATCGCAACACCACACCAGCCACCAGATCGTGACATTACTCCATGCATCGGCAGCTTCCTACCGATTGCAATGGATGCTCATTTGCAAACAAGAACAGGTAGTAGGAAAAAGTGGCAATTGACGATCTTGCAATGGTAATTAATTACAGGACAGAGTGCATGTTTCTTCTCACCTTCACGAAAACAAGAAAGGCAGAAGAAAAATGAAAAGAGGACATGACAGCAAGACAAGGTTGGTGAAGTGAGTGGCAGGCTGCCAATTTATTCGAAATGCTATCTATAGTTTGCTCAGCGGCAGAAAATGCATTGCCGCGAGTCTTCATTATCCCTAATCGAGTTTGATCAAAACGCCATTTATCCCGAGAACGGATCTATTCATCCACGCCATGAAACATAAATCAAAGCAAATTATCGTGTAGACAAAGAAAAGCGCATGGGACTATATGTCTATATAGCCGCATGCAGGTGCCGCTTGTGTATGCGAGTACAAAGTTTCCTCATTTTTTTTTAAAAAACTCCTCATGAACAAAAAAGATGGATACGCCTTTTACAGCTTGCCAAAGATTGAAGTCATGAGAATCTTGGTCACACGGTAAGGGTCAGCGTTGGAGGCGGGACGGCGATCCTCGAAGTAACCGAAACCCTTTGCGGCAGTCTCGCGGGGAATGCGAATGGAGCAACCACGGTTGGCAACACCGTAGGTGAACTGGTCGATGGAACCAGTCTCGTAGCTGCCAGTGAGACGCTGCTCGTTGTCCTCGCCGTACTCCTTGATGCACTCCTCGTGATGGGGCTCGAGCTGCTTGAGAGCAGACTCGATGTGAGCCATACCGCCCTCGACACGCATCTCCTTGGTGGAGAAGTTGGTGTGCATGCCGGCGCCGTTCCAGGCACCCTTGACGGGCTTGGGGTGGACGGAAACCTTGACGCCAAAGTCCTCAGCAACACGCGACAGGAAGAAGCGAGAGATCCAGAGCTGGTCACCCATGGCAATGCCCTCAACGGGGCCGACCTGGTACTCCCACTGAGCAGGCATCACCTCGGCGTTGGTACCGGAAATTGAGATGCCGGCATAGAGGCAGGCCTTGTAGTGCGCCTCGACGATGTCACGCATGACAACCTTGCTTGCACCGACACCGCAGTAGTAGGGGCCCTGAGGAGCAGGGAAACCGCCGACAGGCCAGCCGAATGGGCGGTCATCGAGATCGAGGAAGGTGTATTCCTGCTCGAGGCCGAACCAGGGCTCGTGCTCGGCATAGGCCTCCATGACCTTGGCACATTCATGGCGGTAGTTGAACTTGTTGGGGGTGCCGTCAGGGTTCCAGCACTCAGAGAGGACGATGATGTTGGGTGAACCACGGAAGGGGTCGGGGTAGATGGCGACAGGACGCAGGTAGACATCCGAGTTCTCACCAGGTGCCTGGTTGGTGGAGGAGCCGTCGAAGTTCCAGACAGGCAGGTTCTCGGTCTTGTAGCCGCCCTCAATCTCTTTCAGAGTCTAAAAAGTTTGGCCATGGTTAGCAACTGGAAAAGGGAAACAACGGAAACGGCAATGTATGCAGAAATAAGGACGGGTAAACGTACTCGGGACTTGGAACGAGTCTCGCCGGTAGAGTCGATCCAGACATATTCGGCCATGATCTGGCCCTTCTGGTCGAGCTTCAGGTACTTGTTGAGCTGGAATGAGTCAGTATTGCGGGTTGTACTTTGCATTCGATTCAGGCGGTGCGTACTGTCTCCGTTTTGGAGGTGAAGGCATATCGGTTTGACTATGGATTGATAATGGTTAGCCTTGTAATCAGAGGATGAAATTGTGTCGCTCCCCAAACCACAAATCGATGTGCGATTTCCGGCCGAGGGGAGACAACTTACCATGATGGCGGTTTGTGTGTCTGTGTCTGTATGTGTTTGTGTGTGTTGGTATGAAATAAGAAGATGCAATCCAAAATATACCACGCGGACCGTGAAAATTGGAAAGAGGGATAATACCAGGGCAAGGAATTTCTGGCTCGGGGTAGCGGGCGGGTGGAGGGTTTTATCCTGTTGACGAGACGAATTTGGCTTTGAGTGCGCGCGACGATCGAAACCAAGGCAAAGCCCACCAAAGATAAGGAAGACATGTGGTGGCTGTTCGCGGCGGGGAGAGGGGGGGTGGGCTTGTGGCATGGTGGGGTAGGGGTGTGTGGGTTCCTTGAATCATTCGCTATTCATGTGCAACTAAAGGCCTGCCTCACCCCTATGCACACCTTTACGCCCTTAGCCTCGCCGCGCTAGAAAACGAGCCCTGGAAAGCACCACAGCCAGGCCTTTTCGTTATCAGTAACCATCTGGAAGCCAAGCAGCAGCCAGCATTCAGGTACGGAGTACTCCGTACTACTACGGAGTACAGCGGGAGAGTACAGTCCTGCGTGGACACCGGGCCATCGGTACCTGCTGCCTGGGTACGGAGTACAGAAGGTACTCGTCCAATTTTTTTCTTTCATCTTTTCCAGGGATCCAGCCACCAGCTGCGCCCTACAAGTCTGTACGGAGTAGGTAATACTGAGTACATAATGCAATGAGTTATTCTGAGCCGAGAAAGAATTTCGGGGGAGGGGTATGAATCCCAATGAGCGATATTTCATTCATTACGGTGTACGGATTATGTATTCAAGATGGCTTGAGAATGAATCATGTTTGATTATCAAAAAAGGGAGTACGCAGCCGCTTGGGGTCTGAAAAAGTATGTACTGGGTAAGGACCTTGTCTCGTGTACTCTCTATCAGTACAAAATCTGTCGGCAGGGCTGTGTTGGGAGATATTTTTGGATGGGCGGCCGCTTGCGGCGCAGCAAAAGACAGCCAAACCCAGTGCCAGTGTAGACTTTGACAGCCCGCTGGAAGAGTGATGCAGGGACCTGGAGTAGTGGAGGACCACCTCCCTCGTGTTTTTGGGCCGTCATCACACTGCTGATTTTTAGGGCGTGGTGCTCGTGTGAGCCGCCACCCCAGCCCCCTGTATTACAGTGCCGGAGTGCCTAGCATCCACTGTACTGGCAGGACCTGAGCGGTGTCGTGACAACCGAGAGTAACCCACATTGGCCAAAGCCCACCTACCGTTGGAGCCGTGTCCAGATTCACTCCGTCCGGCCTCACTCACATGGATATAGACGGTTACTGGCTGAAAGGCTTCTGCCGGATACTTGCGGAGCCGCCGACGTAGTCGGACGGAAATACCAAGGCAGTCAAAAAGCCCACTGAAATTGCAGTTGGACAAGGAGCAAAATTGTTGGTGCTTGTTCAGGAATACGTTTAGCAATCAGCCGTTTTCTTTTTCTTTTCCCCTTCATGGGTTATTATTGCAATTGGTGGTTACATAGAGGTGTATACCTTGTCTTGAGGGATATAATTTCGCCCCCGGTTTCAAAGTACATCAGGCATGTCGAATGTGACATCGTTGGCTACTTACTGGCGAGGTACTGTGCAGAGTAGCTGCAAGGGGAGCTATGGGGATGGCGGCGGCTACAATCCACTGAAGCACCCCTGCGTGCCGTAAGGCGACTGTGGTAAATGCCTCGAATGGAATCAGCAGCCACAAATAGTCTCCTTGTAGGTAACAAATGTGGTGGCTTGATAAAAGGCTTTTTGTAATGAATCATAAAAGCCTTGAAATACGTGACACGAATGCATTGCCATAACTAATACTGGCGGTGCCTTGCTGAGAAGTTCTGGCCCTGCGCGCCATAAAGTCCTTGACTCGAATGCATTGCCATAAATAGGTAGGTAATAATGGCGGAAGCTCGCTGAAGGTTCTGGCCCTGCGGCCCCTGCCCGCCATAAGCCCTTGGCTCGACTGCCTTACTGAGTACCTAGGTAGGTAGGTGCTTAGTGGGGCGAGCTGGTGAGGCTTGTAAGTCAACGTCTCTTGCAATGTTGGCCCGGAACAACGTCTCGCTACTCAATGTCTGAAAATCCATGGTTGACTGTCAGCGTCTCGGGTATTCGGAACGATTAATAGTGAAACATGGAGACAGGGTCGCAGAAAACAGTGAGATGTAGCCCGTGTCTGAGAAGCATACCATCAGAACCATGACTTGGAAACGTGCAGCAAATAACTGTGTAAATCATGTCTCTTTACATCCTGACATATGGCAAGGACCGAGAAATTCCTCCTCTCCTCGTTCTTTCCATGACAAGTCCCTGGCATGCGTTGCACGACAAATTGGTTCTCCTGGATTGCTCGCACGACAGCATTTGTGACCCCAAGATTTGTAAGGAATGATCTGCAACTTGAAAAACACTGGAATTGATTCTCGACCTTGATAGCGAATCAAATTCCTCTGGTGCGTCAGATCAGCCTTGTGTCACTCGTACGAGAGTTGTGTTAGCAAGGGAAATCTATATCCTTGCGGGACAGCGGCGGAGATAAAATAAAACAGCCATGCTCATTCGCATAGAATTCTGACACCGATGGCTCTTTTCGATATACTAGTTAAACACATGCTTCTCATTTGCAATACCATTTCATAGCGGAGCCTCAACGCCGTGCCGAGTGGCATGGACCAAGCATGCATTACATGGTACGCCTGCCACGCTACTTTGCTCAACCGAAGTAGCCCGAGTTTAGCATTACTATGTACCAGTTCGGTGATCGGGAAACGGCAAGACGCCCAACGAGTTTGCTCTCGACTCTGGGGTTTCGTCCAAAATGCGGAGGGTATGCCTATTGTAGCTACTCCACGTATCATTCATTACATTGTACATGTAGAGCATGTAGATTCAAGTTCTCTTTGCATGTATCCAAGTACCATCAAAGAGAACTCCACAACTGTCGTTGGTCCTTGGCCAATCATGGCGGCGCTCCAGTGCAATGTTATCGCTGCACTCCGATTGGCCCAGGCAGAGCACAAAGGTTGTTTGTAGAGAGCCTATTTTTATTTTAAAGCGCGGTGGCAATGGACTTGGCTTTAACTCAGCCAGCATTCAAGGTTTTATGGTTCCGAGGCTCGTTGCACTGGCGTTGCGACACTACTACACTAATACACTATTTTCGGCATCGGCGACAGCGAAACTTATTCAACTAGATATTAATTGCGCCGTCCGGAGCAGAATGTACCGTACCGCATTTACGTCGGTATGTACAGTAGATTGCACATGCACCAGCGCAGCCACAAACGACTAATAATTACTCCAACCCGTAAGCTTCGTCCGATTAGCGGGCAATAACCCGACAAAGTAGTTGCAGAAAGGGGACCAAATGGCTGCAGCAGCATTTCGCCTTGCTCCAGAACTAGCACAAGAGGCAGACCTTATCTTTAATCTACAGACACCCCCCTCCCCTCCATTTATCTTGATAACCTTTATCCAGCATTGGGAATAGTTACACGCACGAATTATGTACAGACTCCGTAATTATCCTCGTCCTCATTTGCTCCGCGTCGTCTCACGACAATCCACCGGCCCTATATCGGCCGGCTGGCTCAACTTCTTCCTACAGCTTTTCTGCTTGGCCTCTCCTCCCCCACGTCCTGACGAAACCCCGACCCGCCCCCGATCAGAGGTTGTTCGATCCACTGTCAGAGGACACATAGACCCCTGGATCAGTGATGCTTTAATGAGGAGCATTTTGAGTGCCTCTGACTCCCTCCGGAAACGGAGCCACTCTCACGTTTTTTCCTGCTGTCAAACTACGTTACCATCAACAAACCACATTGTATGGATTACTCAAACGCCCCGTTCAATGCTTCCGCAGAAATGCCTCGAAATCTCCAAAGAGAAGACTCGTAAATTCTTGTTATCGTTATCTCTTCCGCCGACGACGCAGCACACCACCCTTGTCCAGAACCCCACACACTCAAACGCTGTCGGTAATAGCTGGCCAGAGAGTTGCTCAGAATGACTCCATGTTCCTGATTGGCCTTCCTCAGGGCCGAGAAAATTATACCGGCAACGGAACCTCGCCTGCATCAAACCACAGCAAGCATGTGATGTTACGATAGTTCTAAAACACTTGCCTCAATGTTTCCCCGACAGACATAATCCCTTTTGGGATGTGTTGATTGACTTTTTTTTTCATCTATTATATTCCATCTTGATTTGCGCTGATCAATGCGTATCGCGTGACTACGGTTGTCTGCCAAGCAGCCGCTAGTTACATTATTTATCGTGTGTAGTTCGTGGACAGCCAACGTCACATAACTAATCCTCCCAAGCCCTTGGTTCACCAAGTGCATCGCGCCTCGACGAACCAGTTCCTGCACGCCATCGTCATAGCTTGAGAATTTCATCCGCGGGAATGCCCCAGTGCCAACTCGCCAAAAACATGGCACCAACGCTGATCGTCACGGCCATCAAGAAGTTGACGTCATTGTTATCCAATAGATCGAGTCCGCTCTCCACGACCCGCGATGGGAGTCCCTTGGCAGGCGCTTTACCCTTGGTGCCGACATCATTTTTGTCGCTCGTTGTCGTCGTCGTTGTTGTCGTAGTGTTAACCATGGCGCGGCTTCCACCCTCACCCTCTACAATTTTGCCCGTCCGGACATCCTTCACCGAGCGCTGCAGCACGGCGCCCAGCACGCTGTCCAGAATGGTGCCCATGAAGCCGCATCCGACCAAGAAGCCCATAAACACTCTGCGGTCCTGCATCGTCCACGGCGCGCCGCCGCCCAGCGTAGCTGCCGACTCTTCGCCGCACGTGGGCAGGAACAGGATGCCCGTCGTCACAATGAGCAGCGAGCCAAACAGACCCGCGCCAAGACCCAGCAGTGTCACGCCGCCATTGGTGCCGGGCGGCACGCTGCGCAGGCCGAGCGAGGTGATGAGGCGCGGCTGCGCGCTCGACAGGATGCCTAGCTCGGAGCTGAAGGTATCGGCCGCCACGGCGGCATAGTTTGCAATGATGCCCACGACCAGAACGTCACTGCCGTATGAGTAGCACATGGAGCCCGATGGGTTCGCGGCGTTGGGGTCGGCGTAGGCGGCGGCGCGCTGGTGAAGCTGGCGCGCGTGGAGGACGGACAGGACGGATGCGACGAGGGAGTTGGCAAAGACTAGGTAAGGGGAGGTGGTTTTCTTGTCAGCGGGCGGCTTCCAAACAACCCAGGGATTCAAATCCCGTAGTCTGGGAGGGTGGTTCTCCGCCACCTACTTACCTTGAACATGCGTTCTTGGGCCTTCGCCTCCCGAGGCGCCCGTGGCATTCAGCGTAAGCTTGGCCTTGATATCCTTCTTAATCTGTCCGACGACCCGCATTAGCATGTCCCAATCTTCGTAGCTGGTGGTTATCATCCCGCAAATACCTTTGTAACTCGGGTTCCGGCGAGGAAAAAGACGCCCAGGAGCACAAATGGCAAGTTCCACGGATGGTATGCGTGCGCGACAGCCGTGGCAGCGGCGGCCACGAGGCCTATTGGCGTTAGCGACCTCCTGACGGCAGCAAATCCGACCAGCGCCAGTGTCGCTGGCACGGCAATAACGGGCTTCATTGTGCAGCTGTTTTCCAGTCAGATGTGAATGGCCCAGCTTAGATGCTACAAACCTTAATGTGTGGGCGATGCAAAGAGGCTATTTCTTGAGAGGGACGAGGTCGTATTGAAATTGGCACTCGTGGCGGGGCTGGAGACATGTCAGCAGCATTTCTCAACGGCCTCCACCCACTTTGCTGCGTTCATCTTTGACGGCTAATAAAAGAACACGTTGCAGCAGGAAAAAGGTAATTCTTTTGATTTTGATGCATTTTGCAGTAGTTAAATCTTAAGTGAGATGACAGATATTGAAAGCTTCACGGCCGAAAATAATTCAAGAAAATTGCCGAGCTAGAAGCACTTGACTAATTCAACCAATAGCTCGCTACCAGCAACCAACAGTCTCAATGGTATCATGCAGCCGGGGCATGCAGCCCGTGGAGTCCAATCGGAATGGCAAACTCCGCTTCGGCTCGTCCAATCTCCGTCAGCGTCTTTGCATCCAGACACATCAAATATGACCTCTTCCCTTCTCCATCTAGCACCACGCTGAGCACCACGCCGTCGTCCTCGTCCGTCGCCCCCGGTCGCGCCACGAAGATAGGCTCACCGGGGGTGTGCCCATTTGGTCCCGCCCATACGAGCGCATCACGCGAGTGAAGATCGGTCTTGACGATGCAGTCGCTGATCGCCGTGCTCAGGCCGCGGCTCGGCGCGCTGTAGACATAGCGATACGGCCGGCAGGCGTACGCGCGGTTGATGGTTGGCATCTCGCCGATATGGGGCATAGGAATCGCGAGGACCTCCTCAGCCGTGGCATGAGCAGCTTCCGCATCAGTCTGTTTGGTGGCCGGCATGGTGAAGCGCCGGCGTGCAAAGCGCGGCGCCATGGCCTCCACCACGCCACTTTCTGCCCAGAACTTGTCCGCGGCGCCCTGGCGGTTCAAGAGCACGTCATAGTACACCGCAAACATGGGTGCCGTTGTCTCATAGTGCACATAGTCGAGGTTCAGATGAGTCTGTAGCACCCCGTCCTCCGTCGCCGTCGTCTCCTCAAAAGCATTTATGGAGTGGAAGAAGAACCCCGCGGGTGTCGAGAAGCGTGCGACCACGCCAGCTCCGTGCCGCCTGTCCACAACAATCCACTGGCACCGTGCAGACTTGTCAAACGGCTTCATGGCCTCGAGAAGATTGCCCGTCCAAGCAATCTTCGCGCCCGCCCATGCGAGGTGCGATGACGGGATGCAGAGGACCACGTAGCTCTGCGTGAGGAAGAAACTGTGGATGTAGGCGGGCCTCACATCACGTCCTGCGATGGTGGCAATGATATCTGTGGTGCCCGTCTTTGCGTTTACGCGAAAGAAGCGATATGTGGGAGACCGTCCAAAGGCGAGGTTCACATTGAACATGTCGCCCGTCTCATCGTCAAGCTGCGCATGTGACATGGAGAGCGGGCCTTTGAGGTCCGGGTGAAAGCGCTCCTGAGACCCTGTGTCAACTACCTCCAGACTATCCTTATCAAGGCTTTGGAAAAGCGTCGCATCAGTCGTGACGACAATGTTGTCGGTGCTGACGCTACGGTGGCCCGAGGCAGCCGTCGCCGTCTTGGTTAAGCCCGGGACGTTGCGCAGCACCACAACATTGTTGTCAATAGACTTGTCGAAACGGGCCATGGCTTTTGCGTAGAGGCCAACACAAGGGTCACTCCTCTGTGCGAAGGTGATGCCGGTCCGCCATCCTCTCTTCTTGACTTGCTCAATGTACTTTTCGCCCTGTCGGCGGGACGAGTACGTGACTGTTGTCTCACCGCCAGATGTATGAGGTGCAGCAATGTCGAATCGATGTGTATGCGCAAATCCATCGAACCAATGCGATATATAGTATGTACCGCGCTCGGCTGTCTCAAGCTCCCCAACGCCGGGACCGGTGCGATACAAGGCACCGGCAGCGTAGGCAGGTATTGTGCCGTTGACGTGAAGCTTCACAGGGCCGCGGTGCTCTGTAAGGCCGACAAACTGCAAGTGTGGCGGATGTAATCGCTCGTTAATAAAGCCATTCCATAATTTGCCGGTTTAGCTTCTGTTCTGTCACTTACACCCGCTTCATTGGGCCAGTCATGATATTTCCCGTCCAGATAGTTTTGCAGAGTCTCTTGCTGGTCGGCAATTTCATCGGCAGCTGTGCGCCTATAAGTTCCCGTGCTGCAACTAATTACCATGGTTTATTGTATGTTCCGTGTCTTTTCGATAAAGTATGTCAGGTGCCAAGGGGTGGGAGAGAGAAAAGTTTGTTTGCAATGTTTGCCGTTGACGTTTGTTTCAGGAAAGTTCGCATGGTGGCAGAGAGAGCCTTTTTCTATACAAATATTTCGCTAACCCGTAGCTTGCTGAGGTCCCAGCAGACCCCGAGAGTAGCCTGATTAGCCCTCCATCGAGGCTGGCTTGTCTTACGAAGATAAACCCGCAAGCTTCTTCCAATATAGAACCATTTGGCAACTGCTGGATTTCAGTAGTTCCCGGCCTCAACCAGCAACCGATTACGCCAATATCATTCAATGGTACGGTAGCATGACACAAGTATCAGCGGCCATTCGAGTTATTATCAATATGAATGACCCTCTTGGCCAGTATTCCGTACATCATTTGGAGTGTTCGAGGCTGCGGGTGGCGTTTTTCGGCCTGACAAGTACGCATGGCAATGCAGTGTACTCAGATACCAAGCCCACCCAGACACAAATCCTTGACGCATGAAACCTCAAGGATCGCACCGAATATTCCCCAAAACTATTCCAGAATTATTCCATAATTATGCCCCAGTTATTCCAGAATTAAAGGCTTATGAAGAATCAAATAAAATCATGGCACGGCATTATTTTCCAATGCTGTTTCCGCAAAAACTGTGCCAGCGATTCCGAGCCGCGTGTTGTCTTTCTTGGCGACAACGCCACAACCTCGCGCTAGACAGTTTTCAGGGAAGCATTTCGTAATTATAAGACACCACAGCAAATCACCGGCTCAAAAACAGAATATTCGAGCCATTATTGCTTTTTGTTTTTTCTTCCAGTATACTCTTTATCCGTTCCCACCATACACCCATACCGCAGAGATGCAAACCATACAGTCATGCCGCTGTGTCACATTGTTAATAAAGGGGGAAGCAAGATCGCAGCATTCCGGTTATATACAAAAGGAGAAAAAATGCAGTTTAATGGAACGGTCTCTATCTCTCTACCCCAGAAATTAGCGTTTCCAACTCCATCGGGCTGAGAGTGCTCCGTCGCCTTGATGTCCTCTTGCTGGAGATGCGTATGTCTCGTTTGCGTTTCTGTACCTTGAGCTGTACATCATCTTTACTCGAGGGTTGATCGGCATCAACCTCGGCCTGCTCAACTTCTGGTTCTTGGATTTGATCGTGAGCTGTAGCAGTACCCACACCATCCTCGACAGGAGCCGAAGCTGACTGAGCGAGGCTTTCGGTAGGTTTGATGGTGCTTGATCGGCTTCTTGCGGCTTGAAGCTTTGCCCGTACGCGCGCAGCATCAGCTTCGGATGCGGCAAGCTTCGCTGCAATGTTGGACATGGTCAGAGGGCTCTGCTGTAAGGCTGGCTCAGCAGGCCTCGGGAAAGGTTGATGCGGAGTAGGCCGACCTGACGAGCGTTTCGCGGCAGCTAGCTCTGTTACTTTGTGCAGCTTCGTCTCCGGCTGCGCCTCTCGACCCGATTCAAGCTGTGATTTCGTTGTCACTTCCGGCTTTTCCATTGGTTGCTTCTCGACTGGTTGAACAGGTTTAGACTCGTGTGTTGGAACGGGTTTGGAAACAAGAGCTTCCTCCATAGAGATAACTCGCGTTGGGGGCCGCACATTTGCTTTAGGCTCAAACACTCTGCTGGCGATGCGGCTAGGTCGTCGGCTGGGCTGCTCAAGGCTTCTCTTTTGCACGTGGATTGTTGAACTTGGTCGTTGGCTTGGTGCTGGTAAAGCGCTGCTTGACGTAGCCTCTGGCTGCTTTCGTTGTCTGACATTCGTCGGTTGCGGTTGTTCTCGTGAACCTCTGTTTCCGGCCGATGACGACTTTCGAAGCGGACTAAGCCGAGGAGGTTCTGGTAGAGGAGTGGACTTCCGAGAGACCTCCTCCGTCTTTGTTTCCTCACTTTCAGCATCTTGATCCTCGGGCACCTCATACGCAGCCTCTTTTTCAGTCCCTTCATCATATGCCTCCATTTCCACTTCTGCCTCTCCCTCGTTTCGGTCCTCTTGGTTCTCGTAACATTCAGATTCATCTTCACTTTGATCATAGGCGCTATCATCCCCGTATGTAGCCGAATCTTCTTTTTCTCCGAGGTTTTCTTCGAGTAATGGTCCCAGCGTAGAGTCACCGATGGTGTTTGCCGTCCCCGTCAGTCTCACGGATCCCAAGCGGAATCCCAGCTTCAGCTCGTCTTCTCGAATCGGACTGCCTCCTGCGGCCATTCTCTTTCTCCATCCGTCGATTAACAGCATGGCATCTTTCCACCTCGTCTCCATCTTGATCCAGCCTTCTTTCAGTCGATTAATTTCCTCTTCGCGGACCACGACCTCTTCGTTTGGCACGAAGGAAGGATTGTTCAAAATGAATTGCATATGCTCCATGATGGATTCCAGCTCGCTGGACATTTCTTCAAAGCTCTGTTGTTGATGGCCCTGCGTGATTTCCGGTCTTCCTTCGTCCCATCCGCTCATCTCTCTCAACTGTTCCATGACGTCTGACATGAGTGCCAAAACAGTCTCATTCTCCTCGCTCAGATTCTGCGACAGCTTCGCCAGCGACACCGTGGATTCGCCACGCAGGCTATAATCATCCGACATCAATATACTAGTAGACTTCGTCGGCGATGGGAGCTCCTCATTCACGTTGCCCGTGACTGTAATCGTCGTAATGGCAGGGTTACTGCGCGCACCGCGCGCCCGGCCGGCCTCGCCGAGTTGCTTCTTCAGCGTGTCAATCTGCCGATCGCGACGACGCACCTCTGTCGCGCACGATGTCCGTGTCTGTGCCACGAGTGCTTTTGTTCGCGCCAGCTGCTCTTTGAGCCCGCGCACAGTCGCCTCGGCCGACTTGAGCTGCGTCTTGGCGGCGTTCTCGGCCGCCGTCGCAATCTCGAGCTTGCGCTGGGCGTCGGCGTTTTTTTCATCGAGCTTAGCAATGTCGCTGATACATTTTATATTTTCGGCTCGCAAAGAGCGCATCGTAGTGGAAAGCAACTCCCTGTTTTGGTCATCACGCTTAAATAGCATTGTCAGTTGTGTATCAAATAAAAAAAAGCTAATGTTATGCAGAGAAGGGTACCGCTTACGTCGCGCCGTAAAATCAAGTCATTCACGACACTGATTATACGCCCGGCAGTTACTGAGATGTCCTCGCTCTTTCCGTGGCCGGCGAAGTCTATCGTTTGACCATCTCGTAGCAGGCCACGAGCCAGCAGCTGGTTGTTGATGTACGCCGAGGCGGTTCGCAGGTTTTCCACCTCGACCATGATGGCAAGATGCAACGGTGAAGCAATCGATTGGGTCGCTTCTGTCGCCGCTTCCCTGTCTGTGGTTAATTCAAGTGCGATTTGAAGTCAGTACGGAGTATGTCTACGCTAAACAGATTGTTTGGTTGCCAGGTGGGGGAAAGTAAACAATGACGATTTCGCGCGCCCCACACCTTGCCGATAGTGGTGGGTGGTTATCGGAACATTTTGGCTTGAAAGACCTGCCAGCGTATTGATATAGTCCATACTTTGAATTTTTTGAATTTTTATGTACATGATCGTTGAATATATACAGCCCAAGTAAATGGACGAATCACACAAGGCCAATTGGCTTGCGGATGAAATCGGTGTATCGAGTGAATGAATAAATGTAGCTGTTTGAAGCCATGCAAATTCTCCTATCCCTGTAGTATTTTGCTTATAAAACTTGAATTAGCAAAAATTCATGCATGTTTTTGGGGAAGTAGAGCGGATATTCAATATGAATTTCAGACAAAATGAGAAGATTTTGGTAACGCGGTTGTCTTCACCATGGGGCAAAAGGCAGCTACACCGATTACACTCTGATGGCCCCGCGGCGTCATCCTGGTCGGGTAAAGAAAAGTGCTGGATTAGAAGACTTACGCTGTATGTTCCATGTGTCTGTCCCTCTCTACCGTTTTCCTCACGTTTCCGGCCTGAATTTGACACGTTTCTCCTTCATGGCGTTGACCTTTTCCCTGTCCTGCTGAAATCTCCTCATGAGACCAGCTTGCTCCTCCTTGCGGCGCGCCCGTAGCTGGAAGCGATAGAAGTCCTGCATGTCCGACTTCTTCTTGGTGTCCCGCTCCACCATGCGGCGTTTGGCTTCCTCGGCCTCGTGCTTGCTCGCCGGCGCCGTGCGGCCTCCGCGCGTCACTGTAACGAAGCCGTCCTCGTCAGGCTCGTTGCGGAGTCTCTTGGCCAGCTCGGCCGCCTCCTTCTCCTTGCGATTGAAGGCGTTGAAGAAGGCGTGCACCGATCGTCGCGCCACGGCCTTGTCCACGCGCGAGTCACGCAGGTGCGCCGATATCCAGGGTACGCCAAGCGGTGCGACGCCTCGCAGCGGAGATTCATCGTCCTCCCACACAGGAAATTTCTTCGTCTTGTTTGCTTTGGCAATGGCTTTGAGGACCAGCTGCACGCTCTTGTCGTCGGCAAGGAGAACGACCGCAGTGCTGCCACTTTGCAGAACCCTTCGTGTCCAGATATCAGGTAGCCGCATGCCTTCTATTTCCTTTTCTTGTTCTTCAAGATCCAACTCGTCTCGCTTTCGCTTCTTTGCTATCGTATTTATTTTGATGGCTTGTGCAGGATCGAACGACTCAGCTGCCCGGCTGCTGGTCTCGCCTTCGAATGTGATGCCCTCGAAGCGGCCAGCGCCGACGAGCTGTGTAAATAGGCTGCGAAAGTGCTGCTCTGTGCTGTCGGATGGGACATTCTTGAGAAAGAGGCTGCGTGAATCATTTACTGTCGCAATCTTCGGCGCATTCCTGCGAATTCGGACCTCATGAACGACGGACTTGGGAAATGACGGACACGACGGCATCCGGATCGGCAAGATCACAAATTGTTCGTTGGCTGCTTCCATAGGCGCCATATTGACGCTTCTGAGATTTTCGCAGATCTTTTCTTGAAAATTCGGGATGTTGTATGGTAGCAAATTATGAATTCAGTAGCAGGTTCTGGTGGCTGCGGAGGAAAAAAAAGGCACTACCGATTTTATCGATAAGAACCACATCGAGTCGTAGCAAGTCGTAAATAGTACGTGTTAATGAATTTATATACATCAGAAAATAAACGATCTGCAATCTTACAGAAAAATTATGTAAATCGCTTTAATATATATGCCACTATTGTAATCGTTGCACTCATTCGCATTTTCTGATGAGGCTATTCTAATTTATTCTACGTTGACACACTATACCTCCAAGACGATTCTGCCAATGCCACGACTCACACAAGCAAGCATACTAGAATTCTGCTCCTCTGGTACCAGCGCACTGCCTCTGTGATCTACCTGACCGCTTTTGAGGGAAATCTTACAGGTACCACAATTGCCAACCTCACAGCTCGAGGGGAAGTCCTTGAATTCCCGCCGCAGCACTTCCAGCAGGCTTTCGTCTTCACCCACCTGGAGAGTCTTGTTGCCTCTGTTGGCCACTACTACCTCAAAAGGGTTACCTGAGACATCAGCAGTGAAGGCCTCGTAGTGCACTTCTTCATGCGAGAGGCCATTCTCTTCCACCGCGGCTTTCGCTGCTTCCATCATTCGCGGAGGGCCGCATACATATAGTTTGCTATTCCAGGGCAGCAACTTGACAATGCGGGATATATCCATGCGTTCGCCGCGAGACTTGTCGTATACAACAACTCTATCGCGGAACTGTGTGGTCCTGTCGAGAAAAGCAGCCTCCTCACCCGCGCGGACGGCATAGTGCAGCTCAAGGCTGTAGTTGATTTTGTGAACTTTCTGCATAATGGCAAGGAAGGCGGTGATGCCGATGCCACCGACAATGTAGACATGATTGCTCGCCATGGAGCCGTGCTTGACGTCTGTCGTCATGCGACCGACTTCAATAGTATCGCCGGCTTTGACATTATTATGAATATACCGGGAGCCGCCTCGACTCTTTTCGTCGAGAGCGATGCCAAGTTCAAACTTATTGCCAATCCCCACGCCTTCCTCGTCTCCAGAGACTAGGGAATATGTTCGAATCATGCCATTGCCCAGCCTCAGCCTCACATGTGCACCCAGAAGAGACTTGGGCAGCGTCTCGTCCACCTCTTCTGCCTCGAGCGTCAATGAAATGATTCTTGGCGCCTCTGCCTTGCGAGCCACAACGTTGAACTTCCGCCAGACCTCCTCAACTTTGGGCACCTCCTTGCGGCGCGCCTTGGCCACACGTCTCTTAAACATGCCGCGGCTCTCCTCTCCCAGCGCATCAATCGCGGCCAGTTTCTCATTCATCTCGGCATTCTCTGTGTCGCGGTGTAGGTACTCCTGCACCCTCTCCACCGTCCACTCTGGCCACTTGCGTTCAACGAGACGCACCTCGTCGCCCGCTGCCACGGTACCTTCACGCACGACTCTGTAGTACCACCCCGTGCGGCTCGTCTGGTAAGTCGCGGGCGCAAAGTTTTTGAGTGCGAACCGGTGGTTGAGCTTGTAGCACGGCTGCCGGGGCAGTGAGACCTGGAGCTGTAGGCTGTCGCCGAACTGAATAATGTCCCCAATGCAGACGTTACGCTCATTCATGTGCGCCGTGACAAAGTTCTCCCCGAATCCGCCAGGGACAAACTTCTCGGCGCGTTCCGGGTAGCTCTTGCGCCAGTCTGGGTAGTGGGTAGAGCAATCTAATTCAGTTCCGTGTGAGACGATATGTGTGGTAAGAAAGGCTGGCAAAGCCAAAGAAGCAATCAAATCACTTACAGCCTAAAATGGCCTTGTCGGGACCTCCATGAAATGTTAAATCGTGCCAATCACCTTCAATACCCAGTTTGCCAACCTTGACGGGAGACGGTAGAATTTGCTTGTCAATCCCAGACAGAGCGTTAATCCCCGCCAGCTGCTTCTTTCCGGAGGCGCGAATCTCCAGAAGCCGATCAACCTGGAACGGCGCCGCCCAGTTTATATCGGAATTCAGCATAGGAACAGACAATTGTTTCCAAATATGGTTATATCCAGCAAAGGAGTAAAGTAGCCACACATTCAAGAGGATGTGTTAGTGAAGTGGTGCGCCCGTGAAATTGGGCTTCTATTACCAATGACACCACCCGCTCAATTGCCATGTGTTTATAAACTAGTCTGTACAGTGCGGAAGCTACGTCAAGAGTGCTGGTAGCTGATTACTCACACTGTCTGCATGGGGAAAGGATACGGATACCATTCGCATTTGAACAGCCTTATTTTACAAAACCCACAGGAGTGGGACACAGTCGGCAAGAAGGGTTGATTGGGTGTGTCATATCATGTTAGCAGGTAAACTGTGGCCGGGATTATCAGGCTAACTACTATTTGGAATCAACGCTCGCCGGCTTTTCTCCAGGCTGCTCGCAGACCGACTCTGCGGTCTATGTGAAGTTATAAATATTCATTTGCATAACATGCTGCGAGTTATCCTACTTGACACTAAATATTTACTTGCGCCAATTCCGATTCCCATCTATTAAGAGTAAACATTGGCATTCATGACTGTTTTCCGAAGCGTAATCCGCTTTCACATCAAATTACAACAACGTACTAGTTGCGGCCGTCTCAATTGAGTTTCTCATGGAAGCTGGACATAGTTGCCTGTAAAGAGTTAGTTACGACCATGGATTTGAAAAGGAAATCTATCGACAAAATTCTTACCAGGAAATTGGCCTTCCTTGCCACGTAGTCTACCCGTCCACCACTCATTGTCATTTTGTGTTCTTTGGACAATCTCAATGACGTCGCCGGCCGAAAAGCTAAGATCGCCATCCGCCTGAGCAGCAAAATCATATAGCGCAGTCACCATTTCTGCCTGCTTGGCACCAGCTAGACGGCTGGGCTTGGGCTTTGGCGGCGGAGGCTTCGATTTCGCCGCCGCGACCATGGTCATGCTGTTGTTGCCAGGACTGTAGGGCGGGGGCGCCGACTCGGACGATGTCGAGACTGGGCGCTTGTACCCGCCAACCTTTGGGCTGGCTTTTGAAGCTGCTGTGCTACTGGTGTCATTGCCGTAGGTGAGAAGAGCAGGCTGTTTGCCGCCCTCCAGAGCTGGTCGCGCCTGATACTTGACTGGGCGTCGTTGGCCTGTCGTCTTGAACCGACATATGGAGAGTGCCTCGACCTGCTCTTGGATATCGCCACGCTTCTCATGGAAGGCGTCCTCGATTTCCTTGGTCAAGTCAAAATACCCAATATCACATCGCTGCATCCGTTCGTGTAGGGTGTAGAAAATGTTGAGCTGCATGTAATAGAATGATTGGAAGAGCGGCTGGATAAACTCGGCTTCGAGGTGGAACAGCTTTGGCAGCTCGTCCTTCAATAGAGCGTTAAAGTACTCGAAATCCTGTGTGGCCTGCTCAACTTCGCCTTCTGCTTTCCACATGGCCTTTTCGTCCTTTGCTGAACGCTCCTTCTTGTCTTGCAGTTTCTTCAGCGCGGCACGATGACGATCGTAGTCGAGCTGTTTGTGGTCGCGTTTTTGTGCCGTCTTTCGAATGACCTTGATGATGTCGAGCAGCTCGTTTGCCGGTCTAATGACCCTAGTCTCGATCATATCCAGCTCGGGAGCCAGCGTTTCCTGCAGCTCCTTGACAATGGCCTCGTACTCTTCGCACGCCTCGATCCCCTCAGGGTTGCCCTCTGGCTTGATGGAATTCGGATCCGAGACGCGGCCGGAGATGGGCTTGTAGATTTCCGTCATGGCCTGGCTGAAGCCGATCTGGTGGTTGAGCATGCCATTGATGGCGTTGAAGTATTTCTGCGACTCGACGTGAAGCTTCTTGGTCGCGTTCTCGAGCTCCTGGAATCGGCGCTCGGCATCTATGTAAACCGCATCCTTGGTGTGCTCTCCAATGTTGAACTTGGCCTTGAACTGCTGAGGTGCCTGTGGTGTTGCCTGTTAGCTTAACCGCAACGAAATGCGCACATGGTGGTGTGGTGGTGGAGGGGCGACGGGAGCAGCGAACAGTGCCTGCGTCACAGGAGGGGTCAATCGCTTACTCGGACCATGCTCTTGGAAAACCCTTTGAAACTCATTGTGGGCAGTTTTTATTCTCAGTTGCTCAGAGTATAGTGGGATGTCTGTAGTAGAGAGCGGCCGTCACAGGCGACCAGTTTGCCGCGAGTGGTATGTGCTGGTTTGCGGGATACCAGCGTTCAAGAGTTGGTGGGCGGCGGAAGCAGATTAAATCGCTGCACTTGGAGAGCCGCCGACCTG
Source organism: Zarea fungicola (assembly GCA_900169235.1). Taxonomy (NCBI): domain Eukaryota; kingdom Fungi; phylum Ascomycota; class Sordariomycetes; order Hypocreales; family Cordycipitaceae; genus Zarea; species Zarea fungicola. Next base: position 80,865 of record FWCC01000123.1, read on the forward strand.
GGCTTTGGCCTAGACCGGTGACGACAGTGCCGTGGCTATGCTAGTGTGGCGCAAGGTTCCGGATCTGCCCTGTCTGATAGCCGTAGGCTCACTGCAATAAATGCGCGGTAGTATACTTCACTAAATTGACTAGGTTGTTGGACGGATGGCTACTAAAGATTAATGAAGGCTCTTCTTGCTACAACTCCTACAGCCTACAGCGAGAGCAAAGAATGCTGTCCTGGCATTGATCAGTACTAACATGCGGGCTGGTACAAGCAAACAGGTCGGCTTGGCCGGATGGGCTCTAGTAAAATACAACACAGAGACTTAATAATTTCTTACATGGGCTAGTAAAGTCGCACAGAATGTATTCTGTTGTCTGCGTAGCAAAAAAACTTGATACTAGATAGCCAGTGACTGAGCGTGGAGTTGGTGTTCGAGTTGAGCCCGCAATCAGATCGACGCGACTGCAGATTTCCCAAGCTGGCCCAACCGCCCGCGAACAACCAATATTTCAGCTTACACATTTGAGTAGTTACAACTGCGGTTGAAAAGAATGCAGACTTCTACTTTTGTAATATTCTGTAGTGTAAAATTTGATGAGCCCACGTCATTGAACGAACTTCTCTCCTTCCAAAAGCCAAAGCAGCAATGCATTTTAAATCAAAACTCATTTCTCTGCTCCAGTTCCAGTTGCAGTTGCAGTTTGAACCATACTGCAGTACTATTTACCTGTACATGGTGTGATGATGAACGGTAGCTGGCATATCAGTCGTAAACTGTACTCCGATTGGCGGCCCGAGATCGATGGTTTCGGGTTAGGCTATGAGACTCTAAAATCATCAAGGCCGTTTCTTAAGACGTGCTTTTCCGAACATCTCCGCATACCACTTATGCTAGTCAAGGTGTGTCAGAACATAGTCCCTAGAGATCAGTCCGGTGGTGAATCAAGCGTGGAGGCGGCGTGTAATGCATCCAACGCCTTCACGCGAGTGCCAACGGCCAGCCAATCAGGTAGTGTGCAATCTGACCCCACTTAACCCCGACTCCGAGCCGAAGCTGACCTAACATTTTCTCGACTTTTGCCATGGCGAAGAAAAGTTGTGTGCTCTCAACTCTGCTCCTTCATATCTCTCCACCAACATCCATCGGGTCATTTGTAACACAACAATGGCTAGCCTTTCATCGTGTGCGCTGCGCTCAGCAACTCGCCTGGGCCACAGCTCAGCGCTGAGCGTGTCTCTCAAGAGCTCTGCGTGCGCAACTGCGACACTGAGTTCCAGGAGGCGCACATATGTTACACAGTCACAACCTAATAATGCTCGAGTCGAGACAGCCATCAAGCTGGATAAAAAGGACTTTGCTGGCATTCCGCCTTCAATGGTGCAGAATGGCAATGAGATAAAGATTAGCCCCATGGCAGGTATGTTGCCCCTTGAGCTCACAAATTCACGCAGAGACGTGGCCGCTAACGTGAACCTGCAGAGGTCCTGAAGGACGCTGCCGTCATGGAGGAGGGCCAAAGGCCCATCTACCTGGATATGCAGGCGACAACACCTGTTGACCCGCGAGTGCTCGATGCCATGATTCCATACTACGTCGGTGTCTACGGAAACCCGCACTCCCGAACACACGCATACGGCTGGGAGAGTGAAAAGGCTGTTGAGGAGGCTCGTGAACACATTGCCAGCCTCATCGGTGCCGACCCCAAAGAGATTATCTTGACCAGTGGCGCGACGGAGAGTAATAATATGAGCATCAAAGGTGTCGCCCGCTTTTTTGGCCGCTCCGGCAAGAAGAGACACATCATCACAACGCAGACTGAGCACAAGTGCGTGCTTGATAGCTGCAGACATCTTCAAGATGAGGGGTTTGAAGTTACATACTTGCCAGTACAAAATAATGGCCTGATTAATATGGACGACCTCAAGGCCGCTATCCGCCCGGAGACAGCCCTAGTCAGCATTATGGCTGTCAACAACGAAATCGGTGTCATTCAGCCTATGGAAGAGATTGGCAAGCTTTGCCGTCAAAATAAAATCTTCTTCCACACCGACGCCGCACAGGCTGTCGGCAAGATTGAGCTTGACGTCAATGCCATGAACATTGACCTAATGTCAATTTCCTCCCACAAGATTTACGGCCCCAAGGGTATCGGTGCCTGCTACGTTCGACGACGACCTCGTGTCCGTCTTGACCCTCTCATCACTGGTGGTGGACAAGAGCGAGGCCTGCGCAGTGGTACTCTAGCGCCTCCCCTAGTTGTAGGTTTCGGCGAGGCGTGCCGTATCGCCAAGCAAGAAATGAAGGTAAGTCTCAGCTGCTCTTGTTTTCCCCTTCTTTACTTCATGATGAGTTGCTCTACATGCATGGCTTTCTGAATGGCCTGTGACAGGGCCGTTTTTTGTTGATCAAAGCGTTTGTCTGATTGTTATTACCGTTACAAATTTAATTGTGCTACATGGATTTCCTGAGGTCATTTACTAACACAGTGGCCAGTATGACTCGAAGCGCATCAAGGCCATGTCTGATCGCTTGCTGAAAGGTCTCCTCTCCATGGAGCACACCACCCAGAACGGCGACCCCAAGGCATTCTACCCTGGTTGTGTCAACGTTTCTTTTGCCTACGTCGAGGGCGAGTCGCTCTTGATGGCTCTCAAGGATATTGCTCTCTCCTCTGGCAGCGCCTGCACGTCTGCCTCTCTAGAGCCCAGTTACGTTCTTCGTGCACTCGGAAACAGTGACGAGAGCGCCCATAGTAGTATTCGCTTCGGTATCGGCCGTTTCACCACCGAGGCCGAGATTGACTATGTGTTGAAGGCTGTCGAGGAGCGTGTCACATTCCTGCGCGAGTTGAGTCCGCTCTGGGAATTGGTGCAGGAAGGCATTGACCTGAATACGATTCAATGGAGCCAGCACTAAAGGACTCAGATGAGGAACTGGGGGGAGAAAGCAGAACGTCGGGTTGCCATGATTGTGGCAGGAACACGTTTGTAATTCACGTCTGTAATAAGCTTTGTACAATAACGATACCTTTTGTAATCAACGTTCGATGGCAGGAAGCCGCGAATACAGAACTAGATTGCCAGCTCATAGAGACGGCCAGTATTGAATACAATGACCAGCGTTGGCAGCTGCCCAAATATGCCAACCAATCAGCCACATGTTTCTTTACAATGTTCTGTTTCGATACAATGTTGCATCCCACAAAGCCAGTATTTTTGTGCAACACCGGATTCATGCGTTCGGTGGCGGCTCATAAGATGGCAGGTTGCTGCAAGCCACAACCACTCTATGGCCCACACCAAATGCGTTTTCTGTGGCTGGCGCCTTGTGCGATCCAACTTCTATGACATCACTATTATGCGATGCGTACTACAGCTGATCCATCCCAGAACCAGTCGTTGCACTAGTAAACTGGAAACGCGTTGGGCAGGGTCATTCGTGGCACATGCCAGAGAAGGTTCTCGCGGAGGTTTTATTTTCAGGGAAAGAAGTGGTGCCGTGAAGCCGAATGTTGAGCGGGAAGGTATAAAGCTGTGCTGCCTCTCCACCTCATATTTTCTGTTTGTTTTGAATTTAGTAACTTTCAATCTTGACTCTCTTGACAATCCTCCCTCTCTTCTCTACTGGGTCTATTATCCATCATACACAATCAGCAATCAGAAATCAGAAATCAGAAATCAGAACCGCCACCATGTCCACTGATCAGTCCAAGGAGCAGCCCCCTTCCACCCTCCAGTCCTACATCAACTCAGCCACTGGTGCAGTACAGAGTGCCGTTGGCAGCCTGACTGGCAATAATTCACTTGAAGCTGAGGGTGAGGTGGCCCAGGAACAGGGTAAGACTGAGCACGAGCAGTCGCAGGCTGCCCTTAAGGTCGGGAGCCACACGGTTTCAAGCTCAGGCGGTATTGCCAAGGATAGCAAGGACCGATCTGATGGTTCGTGGAACCAGACGATCGGCGCCGCCAAGGAGGCTGTTGGTGGTTTTATTGGCAACGAGGTATGTCTTCTAGTACTTGTTGGTTTATGATTTCATAATGATGTATGTCGCGCTAATATTGGTGCGTGCAGTCCCTAAAGACCTCCGGTCGCCAGCAGAACCTCGAAGGACAGCAACAGGAAGCCAAGGGCCAGCTCAGTGATCTGTCTGGTGGCATTGCTGATCGCGCCAAGGGCACGATTGGTGGTGCAGTCGCTGGTGCTATGGGCGACGAGCAAGGCAAGGCTCACTATGACCAGCTACGTGCGGATGGCAAAGCAGCCCAGCGTGGTGTTGAGGCCGATGTTGAGAGGAAGGCGGAGGCTGAACAAAAGCCGGCACAAGAGTAACCACTATCAACAGCCCTTTTGACCAGATAGTTATACCCGTCTACCTGCAGACCTTATGCGCAATGATATCACCGCTCGATAGCTCTTAATATATGTTTATTTGTCCACTGCTTAGCCTTCACTGTCGGTGTACGTCACAAATCTTTGAGAGGGACGAAGTAGCTGCTGTTGAGCATTGTATTTTGTGACAAAAGTTAATGTTGTATTAGTATAATGTATGGCCCGTCCATGGTCCTCAAGATCAATGTATGTGTATAAAGGCCCCTCATGGATCTCGCCTTGCGCCTGTACTCAGCATGGGCAGGGGAAAATGCAGCAGTTGATGGGAATTGGGCAAGGGATAATGAAGCAGAATCGGCCGGGGCACATCCCTTCTCCTTCGTGGCCGCCTCGCAGACCGAGCTCGGTGTCGACATTTTTATTTTCGGCGTGTGGTTGTTGGGCATCTGCGATGGCAAGTTGGAGTTAGCAACAAAAATTTATCAGCAAGAGTTGTGCAATAAACAAGTTTTTGCCGCCAGAGGATTGGATGGGGAAGAGGTGACGCTTCTCTGGAGACGGACCCATGCCCTGGTGGAGAGGTGGCTGATTGCTCTGTGTCATTTTGACAGTTGAATGTATTTCCGGTATATCGTTCTGCGTTTTCAGAAGGTATGACGTTTGGCATAGATGAGAATGTGTATGAGCAAGTTCAAAATGTGTGCTTGCGCGGTTGCGAGCACCTGAGTTGCGAGTTGGGAGGGAGCCGTTGATGAGTGTGGCGCAAGAGATCGGCAGTGCCCCGTCAACACCTTGAAGGACAGCTACCCGAGAGACCGCGATTTAATGTAACGGGTATCCAGTATGGTACTCGCACTATCCTCCAGATGGAAGCGGCCAAGATTTAATGCAACTGAAATTTGCAAGTGATTTCCAGTATCTGCTGTTTTCATCGATTCCTCAATCCTTTGGTGGCTAACATTATTAGCCTTCTTCTTAGAGCATATGGGCTTAAAAAGGTAATCTGCAAAGCGGGTGCTGGGCCGTACCAACCGCACAGTGCGGAGCTTAAACACAGTTCGTTTGTTTCCCTCGGGCATATTCACCAAAACGAGACAGTGTGCCTCTACACGGAGTGCTTGATCATGAGTTAGCACTACCCACCGCGTGGCTAGAAGAAACTGATTTAACAGTGAATAAAACCGAAAAATAAATAAACAATCATAAGAAAAAACCCCTCAAGACCACTATTAGTTTTTATTCTTACAAGACTGCTTTGAGAAGTACATAGTCGCGGCAAGCCACTGCAGCAAACACGGCGGCCTCGTCGGTTATGATTTTCCGATTCCACCCCACCACACAATCCCAACACTGTACGCCGTGTTGAATTAGTTGCCCCAAAAGTTGGTGCCCCTCCTTTTATATACTTCCTTCTTCAATTGGTATACATCATTTACTGCTGTGCATTTCATTCTCGAAACCCCATGGCTATGGAGGCCTGGCTCTGCAACGCGGGAGCCGTTGGCTTAGATGATCTGGAAATCGCCGATTTCCCCGAGACGGGGCGCGGTGTCAGATCAAAGCGTCAGTTCAAACAAGGTGAAGAGATCCTGACCATCCCAGCCAGCTGTCTGTGGACTGTCGAGCATGCATATGCCGATCCACTTCTAGGACCCGTGCTTCGATCCGTGCAGCCATCTTTATCTGTGGAAGATACATTGGCACTGTATATACTGTTTGTTCGGTCCAGGCCGCAGGACCCCAAGTATCAGGGGTTTCAAAACCATGTCGCCGCTATGCCGCGTAGCTACTCGATGAGTATCTTCTTCACAGACGATGAGCTGGAAATCTGTGCTGGTTCTTCACTGCATACCCTCACCACGCAGTTACGGGGACGAGTTGGAGATGACTACAAGCAATTACTCTTACGCGTTCTTACCCGGCACCGTCAGCTCTTCCCGCTAGACAAGTTTGCCATTCAGGATGTAAGTCTAATTCAGCCAGTTTCAGTACTTTGTATCTAAATCTTTCACACTTCTAGTATAAATGGGCACTCTGCACAATATGGAGTCGGGGTATGGATTTTACCATCACCCAAGAAAATTCAGTCCGCCTTGTCGCACCGTTCGCGGATATGTTCAATCACTCGCCCAATGCAAAACAGTGCCATGCATACGATCCGTCCACCGGGGACCTCACTGTCCTTGCTGGCAAAGATTATGAAATCGGAGACCAGGTACGCCTTAGCTTCCTGCCCTGTAGGTGTAGTAGTCTGTTTCGGACTGACCCTGAAATTCATAGGTCTTCATAAATTACGGGCTTGTACCAAACAGCCGCCTCTTGAGACTGTATGGCTTCGTTATGCCTGAAAATGCCAGCAATAGCTATGACCTCGTCGTTCAAACCAGCCCGCTGGCACCGCTCTATGAGCTGAAGGAGAGACTGTGGAAGTTGGCCGGACTAGAATTGACGAGCACAATTCCGCTTACCCTGGCCGACCCGCTGCCGAATAACCTTCTCCGATATCTTCGTATTCAACGACTAGACGAGTCTGACCTTGGCCCTATGACGCTTCAGATCGCGTCCGGCAAGGATGAAAAAGTCAGCAATGCGAATGAAATGCAAGTCCTCCAATTCTTGATTGGCTCATTTCATGCGTTACTTGCTACATTTAAAACCCCACTGGAGACACTGGAGGCACAACTATCAGACGGCGGCGCGTACCCTCCGGGAGGCAACTCCTGGGCGGCTGCTCAGGTCAGCGTGGGGGAGCAGCAAGTGCTCAAGTTGGCGAAAACGAGAGCCGAGGGCCTTCTGGCAGCAGTTACTGATGTGAGCGGTTCTACTTCACTTCCTAACCAGTGCGCCAAATGTGGCACGGAATCTGCCGCGACGCAGTTGATGGCCTGCGGTCGGTGTAAAGCTGTCAGGTACTGTGGCCGGGAGTGCCAAGTCGCACATTTCAAGGAGCATAAGGTATTATGCCGCAATATGGCGGCTACAAAGTAAAGACGAAGAAGAAGAAGACGGAAAAAAGAGAAGCCAGAGATGGTAAGGAGAAAGGTAGACGAGGTAGACACTAGACAGGCTTTGCGACGTGGCGCTGCCAGGGACTCTGCCCATTCAAGAGAGAGGCAGTGGGTAGAATCATATACAAATAAAACCGCCTAGCCACCATGTTGAGTAATCTAAGATATAGAGGGCACTCGATCGCCATGGTTGTATTCGCATAATCTCTATGCCCGAGAGTCACTTGCATTATATACAACAAATGACAATGCATGGGAGATTAAGCTTTTGGTTAAAATTTGTCAGTCTGCTGGCTTTGAACGAAGAGCTAGCGTTATTTGCACACCACGGTTGGCGCAACTGCCTGTGAAGGAAAGAAGTTAATTTGCGACCAGTATACGCAGCGTCAACAGCAACAGCGTCGCTCCTTACAGACTGGCTTATTCCAGCGGCAAGTTTAGACCTCTGCTCCTTTTTAATACAAAACAATTGAAAACCACGCAGGCTTGATTCAAACCCGGTCAAGCAAGTGTGCATCATCCACCCATCATCAAGTACATGGCTACTCTTGTTCTAATTTAGCAAGCCGTCTCTTTACGTCCACCCAAAGGGATAAGACAAAACGATTCCAATATCAATAATACCGCATTCACAATGAAATTATCCGTCGGCACCGCGGTCATTGTAACCGCAGGCGCCGCAGCCCTGCCAAGCACCACCGGCTATACCGAACTCGCCAGTAACTCCATTCACGACAACGCCATCCCAAGATGCCGCCATGCTGCCGCCGATAAGACGATATTTGAAGCCCCCATGGCGATGCTTCACAAGCACGGAACTCAACCACCATTAGCAAGTGCAACTAGTTTACAGAATACTGCGCATGGAAGCCCGCGCGACCATTGGGCTTCGACTTTGATCCCAGCCGCCAGCGCTACGATGCCGTGTACCGCAACATGGAGGCAAAAGGTCGTCTCACCAGGGCCATGAAGCAGCGACTTGACGAAAATGTTAAAACACGACATGTGCAATTACCGCGAACAGTACTTTATTGAGGGTGGCATCGGGAGGGGAATGCCCATCTAATCCAATGCTGAAGTCCCCGATACTAGGAGGATGGCCTTGACAATGGCGGCAGTGTGGATACGCTCTGGTCCTGCGATGAATGCCTAGCTATATCTGGCGCCCATCCTTATTGCCCTGTACCTTTCATACGCTATAAAAGTAGTTCATATGCTTAGTATCTAGTATAAGCGTATAATATGTTAACGAAGCAGGGTATAGTAACCTATATAAGCCATGGGTTTAAGCCATGGGGTTTAAGACGAGAAATGTTATAAACCTAAGCCCTGTGATTCACATAAAAAGTCAAAGAGGAAGCCATATATCTGGCTTTATGTCCTGATAGTTGGCCCGCGAAAACATAGTGACAAGGGCCTTGAGTGGTGGAAAACTGAGGCAGACGATGTGACTTGCAGTGGCGGGGGGTTCGAGGCCAAGGCTCCCGATAGCCGGACCAAAACCTGTCAGTCTGCCTTTCTCGGAATGTTTGCGTGTTTTGCAAGTGCCATAGCCATGTTGTTCCATATGCATTCTAGAAATTGAATGCTATTACTATAGACGCTTTCATTTCCATGGCGGTATGATGGAGGGGCTGATTGGAGGCGGCGAGTTGCAGGCTCAAAGCGACACTGGAGCTACGTCTCAAAGTTATTTATGTAATCCGTTGTATTGATATTGATTGCGCAAGACAAATAGTTTGCTATATTTGTGTCTCTGATGCTCTCCATGAATCCTCCAAGTCCCCCCACACTACAGCCTCTGCGCTGGTTTGAAGGCCATCCCGTAGCCCATAGTTTGTGTTGGGTACACGAAAGGGCTCGGAGTGAAGCCTTGTAGTCGTTGATTGGCTGGGCCACCGTTTCGCTGCAACGTCTGGCATGTAGACAAGATGTGAGTGGTGTGTGTACATTGCCATTATAAGAGCAAGTTGCAGGCAGACAACAAGTAATCGTATATACAGCTGGAAGTAGACTAAAGAAGCACATCACCATATCCCATGAACTCCCATTGATTCTTATTCTTCCATTTCAAGTACTTATTTTAATCTTTGTCACCGGTTTACAGTGTAAAGGCCCCCGTGTGCCCCACCAAAGTAGCACTGCCTCTTGCCGGCCGACTAACCACAACAGCCTGGGCCTTTTGCTCCTCGGTTAAATCCTTGGACGCATAGTACTCCTTGTCGAGAGCCGCCTTGACAGCATCAATCTTGTCAACGGGGACCAGGTGCACCGTGCAGCCTCCCCACCCTGCACCAGTGAGTCGACTGCCATAGGCCCCAGCACTGCGTGCAATCCTGCAAATCTCGTCAATCTCGGGGCTGCTGCACTCGTAGAGATCACGACAAGAATCTTGCGTGTCATTCATGAGGTTTCCCAGCTGTTGATTGAAAGAGGACGTGTCAGTGGTGCTGGCAGGCTGTGCATTCTCGAGGAGTTTGAGGAAGTGGACAACGCGGAGGGCTTCACTAAAAACGTGGAGTGCACGCTGACGTAGCTTGAAGCGATCAGCATGGACGGTAAACTTTGACATGTAACGGCTTTTCAGGTTGGCTACAGGGTCAGCATAGCTGGCGGCAGAGGTCTGGTTCTCCTCCTTTGCAATCTTCTTCAGGTCCTCCACAGTAGATGTCTCGAGCACCTTGGCAAGCTCTTCGCGGGTATAGCCCTCTTCCTGGGTTAATGTATTTTTGACTAGAGCAATGAGGCGTTGGAGCTGCTCCTCTAAATCGACACCAGCTAGGTTATTCGCGGCATAGATGTCGTGGAATCCCTTGAGGCTGGTCCTCAGCGGGCCGGCGTCGAGAGGTAGGCTTGTACCCGGCGGGTTGAGAACAGCGTTGAGGTAGCCTGCGGCCAGGCTGCACTCGACGACGCGTAGGTTGTAGCGGGTTGGCGCGGTGTCATGCTTTGTGGATGTCACAAATGACTGGGCAATGACAAAGCCAAGCTCTGGGCTGGTGTGAGGAAACTTGACAGGGCGGGCGTCAAGCTGTGGGCTGAAAGAGACGAACACAGCTGAACCAAGCTCTGAGAGGACGGAGGCAGCCTGATCCATGCTAAAGCTGATGTTAGTTGACAATATTCTTTTTCAAAAAATGGACTAGGCTCAAAACTAAAGACAAGCACGAGTTGGCGAGAAAAGCGTGCCGCTACTCCCACCGCTGTCAAACTATTTGGGGTGTGTGAAAATGTGGTACTTACCCACCAGAGTAAACTCCTACTGATCTTTCACTGACAATAGCAAGTTCTGTAAGCTCCTTCTTATCCACAGGAGTCTGACTGTTTGCAGTCATGACGGCAAGGGCGCTGGCACTGACAAAGGCGGCACTGGAACTGAGGCCACCGCCGACGGGAACTGTACCGTCCATGATTACATTCATGTCGCAGGGGCGGAACTCGGTACCTGCGGCGAGAGCCTTTTGGCGCAGAAGGGCTAGAGCACCCTTGAGGCCACTCTTGAAGTAGTTTGTCCACTCGGATGCCTTGGCGTCAATGTCAATCTCGCCATCCGTGGCGAAGTCAAACTCGCGCGATGGGAATCTGCTGTCGACATTGCCGATACGGATCTTGTACGTGGCACCCGTGCTGGGTTGGGCAGAAACGGCAATGATGGCGTCAGCCGTGATGGCCATTGGCAGAACCGAATAGAGCGAGTAGTCAATGTGTTCGCCAATGATGTTGACGCGGCCGGGTGAGCGGGCGACAAAGGTAGGTTCTACTCCATTGTAGGCACTGCGGAACTTGGCATAAAGGATGTCCCAGCGATTCGACTGCTTGGGAATATCATCCTTGGGGTAAATGTCTGCAAGAGACTGGACGGGAGGGACCGCAGCCATGAGTGATGCTGGTGACTGTGTTGAGCTAAGCGTCTAGATGTTTCCTTTTTCTGTTTTACCAGGATGTAGTCAGTTATGTTCTGCCAACGCCACTGTGACCTGTGACCTGCGATTGGGAATTCAACGGGTGAGTAGCACCGAGGGGAGGTATACAGATGAAAAGAAGCAGAAAAAAAGGGTTACACGAAGTCGTTATGGGATGTCGTTGGTATACATCTGGACGGAGCTACCCCGCTGTTTTGGAAGCTCTCTGTGGTGCGCTTGCTGGCGGGCAATTACTCGGAGCATATTAGTGCAATTTTGTAGCTAATTTTGCGGGCGTGTTCCTGGCGGCACCAGCAAACCAGCTTGGCGGGGTTGTTACCCCTCGTACGTCATGCTAGTTGCGATAATGAGGATGGGGAAAAAATATCGAAATGTAGTGTATAATAAATAGGCCTTACAGATCCTGAGATGACCAAGAAGGGCAAAAGAAGCTCCAATCGGCTCTCCTGATACCCATCCGCTTCCAGCCGGGAGGCACACTATCAACGTGGCTTGTTGCAGCGGAATGCTTGCACGACTGGACTGGATTCAAACAAGGCTCAAACAGAAATTATAAAATATAAAGCAAAGAAAGCCTCTTTCAGGCGAAATGCTAGACATGCGTATATTTGTCATTCCATTTCCCTCTTGCCGATTTGGCAGTCGTCATTGCGCCTGTTACTGTTATCTTCCGTAGCGTCAATATCAACACAAGATTCTGGCTGTCACGACACAGAGGCCCTAAGAATCGCAGAAAAAAATTCTTTTATTTTATTGTTCTATTATTTGAAATACAGCTTAAATTCAAGTGAAACTTTTACACGGCATTTACCTATGGAAACCTTTGCCTATGGAAACCAGAACATACTCAGTACTAATTCCGACTGACTTGCTAGAAATCCGGTCAAACGGTTGCTCGCTAAGAATGGCGAGGGTCTGCTTTGACTAATTTAATAAGTAATTCTTGAATTATTCCGGAATGCAGCTCATAAAAGTACACGGCGATGTGGCCAACAAAGGCATAACTTCTGTAAAAGGACCCTCTGATTGGCCAGAAAGCACTCCACAATTCAGATTCTCTGCTAGTAATTCGAAATTGCACTGGCAAAGCCTCATTGGGGAACGTCACCAGCCGGATGAGATGACGGGCTGGATATACAAGTGATTCAGATTGAATGACGGTATCAATCGCACACGGAACACATTGCTTCCCACACATATCGCCCGATTACATAGCTTTGCCAACAAGCAGAACCACTCATCCCCACCGACAGGCTATGTAGCCACCGCGGGGGCCGAAGATACGTGCACCAGAGACATGCTGACGTTGGCACAACGCATCATGGTGCATCGATCGACCCGACACCGCCGTGGAATTGAAGATGCTTACTCAGAGCTGATCATGCAGATGCCGAGTCAGAGGGGAAATCAGCAGTCAAATGAGCAATGTGCGGGAAAGGAACCGGTCCAGGTTGCTAGACGAACGACAGGTATGTCTGTGAAGAATGAAGCCCGTCACTTGGTTCAATATCGACCCTGGTGTGATCAATACTTGCTGCTGGTGGAGTTACGAGCCTTACCACCACAGGGGTGCGCCGTTGGTGGCCTTTTGACTGTAATAAACTAGGGCCGAGTAATCTGTACTCCGTACGGAATATTACCTTGTCTATATAGCTATGTGCAGCATATTAGCTAGCGAGCCCCGCGCGGAGTACTGTACATGATAATTCGCACCCCTGTTCGGTGTAGTACAGGCTACTGTATGCACCTAGGCCACGCCAGAGAAGACGTTTCTTGTTGGTGGCGGAAGGCCGTTGATGGTTGCTGTGGTGTAACATGGCGTTGTCTGGACCGTGTCAAATAGAAGACATGTATTTGATTGTAGTGAAAGATTTTTTTTTGTGACCATGTACCTCGTACGGGACGGCAGTTATAAATTATGCCAGTAATTAAATTCTACATCCTTCGTTTGCTCAGAGTTTACCTGCTGGCAGCCAGCCCGCCCGCCCGTTCCGACCCCGGTCATCAATCACCAGAATTGCTTCTTTCTCACTTTGTCCATCAACCAAGTCCCATCCCGACGACAGCGCCCAACTTCCCGCAAGCCATCTAATCACACGGCGCGGGGCCTCCGTCCACTCCCCGAAAAACGCCGCCTGAGTTTGTGCAGACGCCCCCACACGCACTATTGCCAGCCATGGCCAGAGTTGCGGCAGGTACAAACTGCTATACAATAGTACTTATGCACTTGAACCAGGATGGAAACAAATACTGGTATATGTGCATGAACCGAAAAAGGTACCACGATGGACAGGCTCTGTAGGCAGCTTATTGCATCTATGCATTGTCTTGCGATTACTGGACAGAGTTGGAGCAAACGGCCTGTCCGTAGGTAATTAGGTAGTAACTAGGTACTGTACAGAGTTCAGCATTGTTCTCTTGCTGTCTCCTGGTGCCCCTTTTACCGTTGCTTCCCAGTGTTTGGGCCTCCTCCATGTCTTGCCTCTCCGTGGGTGCATTGGTCAAGTGGCTCAGCTTGGACAGGATGGCGCTGAGCTTGCATGGGGGCCTTTCGTCGTCTTTCCCCACCACCCCCTGAAGTTGGTGCCAAGGTGTGTCCTCTCAACTGAGACTTGCTGCCAGACCAGTAAATCCGGCCCTGCCATTGATTCCCAGCGATTTTCTCTTCAGATTGGAGCCAGGATAAGACGGCGGAAACATGGCTGACTAGCCTTAACCAGCCAAAAGGGTCCCCCCCTGTCAGCCCCTTGTCTCTCTATCCTCACGCTAGCGACGGGGTTGCGGCCTGTAGTGGTGGGCGCCCAGACGCTCGTGCCCCGAAGAGAGAAACTCACGGACGGATAGACGCTAAAACCAAAAGGCGTCGAGACTAAAAAAAAAGAAGCACCAGCACTCTCCTTCGATTCGACTGCGCTGACACTTCTCTGTGCGCCTCGTCGACCTGCATCGTTGCCTCGAATTTCAATTACTTTTTATCAATCGACGCAGCCGCTCACTTGGTTGCTTCCCGAAAGCCTCAAATTGTCGCTGCTTTACTCCCGACCAGCTTTACCGGGACTATTCCGCTGTGCTCTTGTTCTACTGTCCACCCTCTCCTACCTCCCAACTCGTATCCCGGCCTAGTGGTTCCACGACGACGAAATGACACGGCCTTCGCTTCATTTTTTATTTTAAAAAGTGGTCAAGTATGTCTGCATCTGCCAACTCTGTACTATTATCCGGCCCTTCCTACCAATGCTGGCCCTTCTTCGTCATCTATGAATCCAGGAATCTGGGACTCCCCATCATCCCGCTAGCTCGCTCATAGAAGCCCCTGTCGTCTGCTACACAAACCGCGGATTTCGACCGCACAAGCAATTTGCCTTGCAGATCCTCGACTTGTGCTCTGCTGGCCGCTTGCTTGCATTTGTTCCTTTTGCTGCCTGCTGTTTGATTTCCTTGGCTGATTGCTAATTTATCATACAGTTATATTACACAGTACGATTGCTCTCGCGCGACCCTGGTACCACCTCCTTGCGCACAACCAGCCTGTCCCTGAACACCGTCCAGACATTTTGCGACGTCAAAAACCAGCACCTCGTCCTCTACCTGTCCACTTGCGGACCAAGTGTAATTATTCAGCTTGGCCGTACTCGAGGCACAGATTTAATCATGGACGGCCAAAATAGCTCACGGCCAGCCTCGGCCGTTACGTCTCCTGGGCCTCGATCCCGCGCCCACAGTACATCTAGCGATCGGCCCTCCACCGCCAACATTCACAGCCTTTCTACGCCACCTTTTTCGATTTCACCAGAGCCCGCCTTCATTGCTGGTTCTGCTGCCGCTCAAATTGTCACAAACGATCATGATAGTCATGCGGACGCGTGGTACGACCAGAATGGCATCGAGCCTTCCGACGAGCCTGCCTACGTTTCTGAAGGGGCCCTGGAGCTTGTTAATGGCTTCCTAGACCAGCTCCTCTTCAACGTACTGCACGTTTCTCGATCCACAAAACTCTCTAACCTTCGCCCGGCTGTCACGGAAATCCTAAAGCCCAAGCTTGCTCGAGACACTATTGCGAATGCCGATGAGGAACTGAGCGAGTATTTGGGTGGCGCGGATGAAAGCGACTATGTACAGCCCCAAGGAGAGGCAAGCACTAGAGGATGGGACTTGGAGCTTGTTTGGAAGCGCACGCGACTTCGCTGCATGGTGTACTCCTCCCTCGGTGATATGGAGGAAGAAGACGAAGACATGTACATGGAGCAAGAAGATCTAGAAGTCGGCGTAGACAAGCAGATATCTGACGTCATCTCACCTGCTGTCGCTATCTTCCTCACATCCATTATCGAATACATGGGCGAGCTTACGCTGACGGTGGCCGGCCAGGCGGCATATCATCGCGTGCGCTCTGATATTGAAAAAGGCCTAAAGGATGGCACCAGGCAAGCTGGTGATGTGGCGGATCAAATCGTCGTCGGAGAAGCTGACATGGAGCGCGTTGCTCTGGATAGAACATTGGGCCGCCTCTGGCGCAGCTGGAAGAAGCGACTTCGAAGCCCTATTGCAGATGCCATGCCGCGGCCGTTCTCTTCTGCCGGGCATTCTCGTCAGGGCAGTCTGAACCGTGACTTGGCATCGCCAAGGTCACCAGTGGCGGATGCGGAAACGGACGCGGAGGCCGCAAATGTTGAACAGACCATTGTAGAGGATGTCCTGCCAGCTGATATACCACTCCCAATTGGCGCCAGAGATGTGGATGAGATCGAGGTCCCCGGCTTGGCCAGCTATAGCGATGATGAATCAGGAGATGACGATGAAGATGTCGCGCCAGCACGGCCAAAGAGCTTCTATGCCGCATTTCCCGGCACATTTGACCTGACAACTGAGCAGGAGAACTCGAACCCCAGTGTACCAGCTTTCAGACCTCGCCAGCGATCCACTTCATTGCCTGTGGCCCGTGCAAGAGTGTTTGTCTTTACCCGGGAACAGATTCCGTTCCCTGATGAAACTGCTGAAGCCAACAGAAGTGATGATCAACCCGACGAGGACTTGGTTTCTGATTTAAGTGGCGATGAACAGCTCGCGGTGAACCGCTCGACAGGACCAGAGCCTGCAGGACTTGGCTTGTCGGCCCCCAAGTCTCTAATTTCCAAGAAGGCTAGTACGGACTCTGTTGCCGATGACTCGGCTTGGGACTCTGAAGGGCCTGACGAGGTCGCCACCTACGAAAAGGCTGAGGTTGTCACATCATCCAGAGTGTCCGTGGACAGCAGCCCGTCTTCTTCTGATGATTCATCAAAACGTGGCCACAAACGCAGTACCTCCAGCATGCACTCTGCACGTATAGTCGATGTCCAAGCTCCTCGAAGCTCAGGATCGTCCCCGCGCCCCGGATCTATTGACATCGCTCATCGACGTTCAACCAGCCTTTCCAGTGCTGCTGCCCTAGCCGGCGCAATAGCAGGTGCAGCAGACGTTGCTGGTGCTGGTGCTACGATGGCTTCAAAGATGGGTCGTGATGCAAGCCCAATCGACAAAGCTAGCCCTGAACTGCCAACGCCGCTTGTTCGAGCACCAGTTGAACGTGCGAAGCAGACTGCTCGAGGTGCAGCCACCATATCCGAGTCAGAGGAGGAAGCAGACTATCACGGCGCTCCCGGCAAGGATATCATCGGCGCTGCCCCATCCCGTATCCGTTCAAACGAGGGTACTAACACCAAGCTGAGCCCGGGAGCCGGCATGAGGCTCGACGTTGAAAAGGCCACGAGGAGTGGTTTGATTGATCGTGAGCCTCTTTCACCTCGACTCGTCAATACATCTTATGATGGTCGGCCATCGCCCAATCCGGCGATTAAAACGCCTACATCTCCTGGCTCGCGCCATCTTCATGGGTTCAGGGAGAACAAAGCCCCACCCACCCTCGAGAAGTTGCGTACACAAGAGGAGGTGGATGCGTTTGCTACACCTCTGCATTCCATTGCCCCTCCGCGGGCTATCCATACATCCGGCTCGTCTGCCTCCTCTGTTACTGGAAAGGCAAAGGCCGTTCGCTCATCCGAAGATAATTCTTCTACCAGCCGATCCGAAAGTGTTGCTCGTAATTTCGAGGATCTCATTCAAAGTAACCAGACGATTACATATACCCTAACGCCGGAGAGCATGCGCCACGTTGATTCGTCCAAGCGCTCACTTGATAGCCCTGTTGTAACAAAATTTTCTCGTCGGCAGAGTGAAGACGCCCGCTCACCCAGCACTTCGCAGCCCTCTGCAACAGCTGGTGGCTCCCCACCCGTGACTCGCGAGCCTGGATTCAAGAGTACCGCTGTGCCGGATGTGAAGCCGTCTGGCCCAGTCCCTCGCGCGCCTACTGGCATTGCTGTGACTACTGGTAGAATGAATGGGCCACAGGCAAGAGATGCTCGCGTGTCAGCGGACACGACATCCGACTTCGCCCAGTTCATCAAAGCGACTGGTCCAGCACCGGAAAGCCGACAGCCGCCGCCATCTAGCAGATCAAACGACACGACAAATTTTTCTGGCAACATACCGCGCGCCCCCAGCTCGGCCCGGCGCGCCTCGAATATCAGCAACAAAAGTCGTTTCCAGCCGCGCGAGGCCGCCGTCACCAACACGAGTGATACTCGCGAGCTTATTGACTTCATTCGCCAGGGCCCCCCCATTGCTGCTAGCAATCACCGCATTCCACGGCATGTAGCCCCTTTCCGCACGACAATGGACTCTGATCAACTGGCTGGTGTCCCTGGTGGAAAGGCTATTGATGCTAGCATCCCAGAAGTCCGCCATGATGTTCGTTATAGCCAAGCCTCGACCAATGTCACTGACAACTCCATGCAATCGTCGATGAACTCCAACTCAGCTCTCCTCAAGGGGCGGGCTGGCAATAGCAAAATAGCTAGTATGTTTGGGGAAGAGGATGCTCCCATGCCCCAACGAAAGACGCGCCGTGTCCGCGATCCTTATGCCATTGACTTTAGCGACGAAGAGGACGAGGAGGAGGATGACATGCCAGTGGCACCAAGAGGTCCCGCGAAGAAGGAAGAAAGTTTGGCAGAATTCCTGCGCAATTACGACCCACCGGGAGAGCCGGCGTCTATATCTCCTAATGTGCCCAAGAAGAAGGCGAGTGCACCTAGCCTGATGGGACGTTTCACGCGCGGCAACCCGACTAAGGATACAGCGTCGATTGCATCTACCGAGGCTCGCTCTCTCAGCAGTCGTGCGGGCGGTGGTACTCGTGGCTATGTGCCGATTCAGGTCAGCATGCCGCCGGGTTACGATAAGTACGGCCCGATTGAGCCACAGTCATCGACAGTCCGGGCTCGCCTCCCATCCATCTCTGGGTCTTCCACGCGAGTACCGATGAAGAAGTTTGAACCCCGAGAACCGTCCACCTACAGGAGTGAAACATCGGACCTGGCCGATTTCCTGCGCAGCTCTGGGCCGCCTGGCGGCAGTACTGCGCCTGCTGTCCAACCGATTCGACAAGAGGAGTCTGGCAGCAGCCTAAGCAGAATGTTTGGCCGTCGAAAGAAGACTTTCATGTGAGGCTCTACTAGCCTGATATGATCCTTCTTCGTTTGTGGACACTTTCCCACCGTCTTGTTTTAATCGGCTTCTGCAGGCTACTCAGTTACCCAATTTCTTATGCACAGGTTAAGCCCAATGTTTTCTAGCGTATTTATTATATTTGTCGATTTGTCGATTTGTTCTATTTTCCTCTTCTACATTTTTACTGAATGTTGGGAGTCTCAAGGCAGCTACTCTCTATTGATACCAATGTGTTTTTTCTTTTTCGGCATTTTATTCTCAATGCTGCTGAATACTTTTTTGTTACAGATTTTTTTTTCATCTCTTTTCTTTCTTACAGGCGTGGCTCGCATTGTGTTTTCTATCTTGGGTGATGTAAGGCCGTCAATTTACTTTCTGCTTGTGGGAAAGATATAGACGTATAAATCGGAACAATGATTACTGTGTTACTTGTGGTTGTGCCCCTTGAAAAGCCCAGAACTGATGTGACGATGTGCAAATTGATCACTGCTCAGTAACAACAGACGGCTGAAATCCCTGAAAACGTAATTCAATTAAAGGCGATTAACGAGAATACAATATTGGAAAAGTAAGCAATGAAACATGATTATAGAAATAACCGTCCATAGAAGGGTAGAGGTTTCGAAAAGAGAAGAAAAGAGACCAGAAGGCAAAAATACAAGCACGATCGTTTATGATCACCACCCTGCCTAAATTGTCTTCGAGTCTGATTTGCTTGAACAAATTGAAAAAAAAAGTCATAAGCAAAAAAACTGATAAATGTTCGTTAGAGGGAGGAAAGAGGAAAGCCAGAATATGCAACAAGATAAAAGGTTATACCAGAAGGAAAAGCAAAAGAAACCCCAATGGTAAAGAAGAAAAAACACAACATGTCCAATGCGCCGCCAATATTTGCCTTATCTCGCCTCAAAACCAGATAGCAGAATTCATGAGGCAAAATAATAAAAATAAAAACAATTCAAGAAGCACAAAGTAGAAGGAGGCACAAAAAGCACAAGAAAAAGAGAGGTTGTTACACCTGGGCTCTTTCCATCACCAATTGTTTTTCTCAAGCATCTTTAAATCTCCATCCTCCCGGCAATGTCCTCGCTCATAAATCTCTCCCTCGGCGTATCCAGCATGTCAAAATCGTCATCGTCTTCCTCCTCCTCCTCCTCCTCTTCCACGTAGTCATCGTCGGAAAAGGCCACAATGTCTCCATCCTCCCCTCTATTCCAGTACAGGCCATCATCGCCCATCCCGTCGTCCACTTCCGGCGGAATCACCAGCTCGGCATCCCGGTCACTCAGCCAATACGACGCGCGCTTCTCTGCGCCGCGCGCTGCCGTCCTGTTGCTACTCACGCCGATCCCGCCAGAACCAACACCGCCGCCGAGCATCCCGGTATTTTTATGCGCATGCGCCGCGCCACCCGCCACGCGCGTCGGCCGCAGCGTCGGGCTCTGCGACGAAATCACCGGCACCACGCGTACATACAAATACGCCACGCGCTTCAGGGCACGGCTGAAGAAGAAGTAGTGCGCCGCCCAGATGGCGCTCTCGTCCTCCTCAAACGGATCCGTCTCCGGGCTGTACCGGAAAATGGTGCACTCGTTCAGCCGCATCTCCTTGTCAATCAGCGCCCAGCACTGGGGGCCCCAGAAGCTGGCCGAGTCGGATCCCAGCGACGAGTTGAGCGAGGTGGGCTCAAACGTCGACCCCGAGGGCCGCACATTCTGCAATATCGAGTCGAGGTTGGCCATGACGCGGCGGAGATTGCGCTCGCGCTTAAAGTCGCCCGGGCGGAGGACGTGTGAGAAGTCGTAATGGGGATGTGACGCGTTGAGTGTCGCAATCATGTACGCAAACGTGCGACGGCTGGACAGTTCGGAGAGCGGCCCAAAGGGGCTCGATGTGGAGAAGAGCTGCATGGACGGTGAGGAGGCGAGCATGTGTTCGCGCTCCGGCGGTGACAGACTTGCGCCCAGCTTGACGAGGGCTTCGTGTTGGGAGTTGAGGTCCTTGTCGATATTTTTGTATAGTTTTTTATCAGAGCCAGTCGATTTGGTTGTGTATAGATCGCAGCCGCCGGTGACATTGCAGTCGGGTGTATTGAAGTTTAGAGCGCCAGTGACGGCCTCAAAGTCTTGAACAGGAAGATACTGCATGCAACTTCTGTTAGAGACCGATGCGAGGAAGAAAGCATGCGATTGCTGGCTGGGCGCGATGCTGAATTAAACATACCTTCATTGCGAATGGCTTACGTAGCCTGAGCTGACGGGGGTTGTAGCGCTTGAATGATGCGACTCGTAGTCGAATACGATGTACTGAGCGATTGGAATATCTGCCAAGCCCAGATAGCAGCCAAGGTATAATATATGGAGAGTCACGTCGATGTCGAGATGTGATAAGGCGAGAAGGACGTCGCGGAGCGTTTGGGGGTGCCAGCCAGCCAATCGGGGGTGACGGCAGACGAGCGCAATCGCTGCGCGTTGAATCTATAGGGTGAAGCCGATTCGCAATAGGCAAACAATTGATCCAAGTCAAGTTCGAGCCGACGGAGATGAAAGTAGGCGACGGGGATGGTTGCGTGAGAAGCAGGGCATGCACGTCGGGTCGGTATCGGTCAGGCCAGACCTAGCTTGGCGTCGGGTCGCAGATGTCTTGTCACCGACTGACAGGGGTGTTATGCAGGATGCGAATCAAGGCACCAAGATGAGCACCAGAAAAGACGAAAGAGTTAACGGCGATGAGAGGTGGGTTGTTGCGATCGAAAAGAAAGGGTAAAAGAAAGGTGAGCAGATCTAAAGACTGAGGCCAACGGCTGGGCTGTGCAGCGTTAGCAAAGTGAGCGTCGCGCGACGGACAACAAGCACGGGGATGGTGAGGTGATGGATGGAAGGAGGATGGCTGCTTGGTCCAAGTGGGGCTTGCTGAGGCCGCTGTAGCCAGTCGTTTTCAGCGCTCTGGCAGCCGGTTTCGAGGCATTTGTAGGCAGTCTTCCGGCGGTCTCTCCAGCGAGTGTTCTCCCGCAGCCGCTCACCCGCAGCGTTCCGTCAGAAGCCCTTTCTAGGTACTGATGGACCCGAAGCAGCCTGCCATTCACTCCCCGTTAATAGTACCCAGTAATTAATTACCTGAGCACCACGGAAAGGTCGAGCATCCATCCTCCTCCCCGCTCCCCCCCCCGCCTTCAACCCCCTCGACTTGGAATTAGCCTGTCGCGCATCCGAGTCCGGCCGCCGTCAGCCAAACCTACCAACCAAGTGCCAGCAACCTTACTCACCAAGATCCAATGCGCCAACGACGTCTCAGGAGCCAGGCCATGTGGATCGACGCCAAACTCTCGCACCAGCAATCGTGCACGGCGAAAGGGCGAATGGCATCACAATCTGGTGCCACGCGCCATCTGTGCCGTCACCATTCTGGTCATGTTTGCTGTTCGGTGCGTTGATTTTGTCGTCGTTTTGTGTTCCTTGGCTTGTTTCGCTGTGTTTCCTGCGTCGTTAGTGGAACAGTACCGTTCAGTCCTTGTCGAGCAGAATAGTCAAGTGTCGGCAAATTGACAATGGTGAAACCACATGGTATGCACAACGAAATATTCAGGTTGTCATTAGTTGCATTAGTTGTGCGAGTACCCTCTTGGTAGAGTAGTAGTAACTCGCTTTTGCCATGCGACACCAATCTGCCTCCTATGGCCAACAGCCCGGAGACAGCTGCCGACAACGGATAGAGTCCGCCACCGGCGTCAAACAGGCAAATCTAGTTCTCTTGTATGAATAGAGTGGTTTTCCACTCTACAAGATATATACACAAAGCTAACCGGGTCGCGCGTCCAAAGCAAATCCTTTCATTGCCCACGTGCCCATGTACCCTTTGCGCCGTCTCTTCTCATCGAAGAGATGCTCAGTACACACTGAGACTTGTTCATGACTTCTTCGCATCCTTCTCTTCTCCCCCAACACAAGTTGAGTCGAGCTTCAAGCCTTTCAAACAAAACCAGCATCTTCGAGGCCTCGCATGATGTTCTCCGAGACCTGGAACGATAATGTCAATGCCAAATCATTTTCGCCAACTCCAATTCAGCGCAAAAGAAAAAAATAATAAGGAAAAGCATAACAAAAGCATATCTTCAAGCAAGGGCTGCTTTCGACAGATGGACAATCAATATCTGCCGACTACATGAGTCTTGCAACTTCGTCCTCAACCTGGTAATCCCAAGGACCAAGTCAGCCGCTGTTCTGAGCTTTGTCGGGCTTGTAGCAGCGGAATAGGGAGTAAAAGAGTGCACCCCATAAAAACGCATGAAACGAGCAACGCAAAACATTAAAATTCAAGGCGTTGACTCACCTCCATATCTTCGAGAGAATCCTGCTGGCCAATACAGCGTAGCACATTCTTTTTGCTGCTCTCCTGCAGCTCGCCCGCAAGCAACAGTTCGTCTAGCACATAGTATGCCTTGGTGAATGAAAAAATGATGTCGAGTTCGGAAACGTTGCCATAGTACTTGTCCATCTGCTCGACGTATCGGTGGATAATCTCGAGGGTAATTAGCTCGTTGTCGTCGGCATCGCATCCGGCAATGAAGAAGAGGGAGGCGTAACGGCGGTAAACGATTTTGGTGTCTGATCCATTGCGTCAGCGAATTCGGCACAGAGGATGCAATTCCGGCATTCCATGCGGTACCTTTATATTCGAGGAAATTGCACATGCGCGTTCGTCGAGGGAGGACCAGTTGGGAGACGTCCTTGACAATCTTGGCCTTTTCCTTTGGCGACAGCGTGGTGAACCATTTTGCAAGGCGCTGCTCAGATCAGCAAATGAACACTGTAGTTATTTTGTCGCGTGGGATCAGACGGACCACCTTGCCCTGGCGGGAGAGAAGAATCAGATGTCTAAGGGATCTGTCAGCAAAAGGCAGCTCCTTTTCGTCAACCCGTCCAGACGCACCGAATTGCCATGGCGGGCAATGACACTACACCTCTACAAGTGAGGGAAAAAGGACACGCCGAGTTATAGTGTGCGGCGGCGGTGCAAGCGGAGAGCGAGAGACGAACCAGGAGGGATTGGGAGATGGAGAAGGATTACGGCCGTCAAGAATGGTAATTTCCAATGGTTGGTGACGAGAGCTCCGCACAGCGTCGTTGGTGCGAGCTGTCCAGTCTCTGACCCCACCAAGCCGATGTACTGGCACGAGCGCTTGTTTGCATTACTCGGGCAATTTTTGTGTCTTTATTATTACCTCCCAACCATCGCCATCAGTAGGCCATATCTGGGAGGAGCATACTCTACTAATGCTAGTTAATAAGGGTGCCCGTATATGTGACATGGCAGATGTTGCAAGCGTGCATAGAAAGGGCACCCCTCAGTTAAGTAGTGTTAATTCATTCGGTCAGATATTCATTTTCTCTTTTCTGATGACAGAACAAAAGGTCGCTGGAGCGGAGTTTACTCGGTACTGCATTCCGATGCCAGCGACACCCCGCCTGTTGCGATCGGGTCTTCTTGGCCAGGTTAGCGACTCAGTGTAGCCACTGTGACCACTGTAACCACTGTAACCGCTGTATCTATAACCCACTGAATAACCCGCTGTAACAAAATACTCCTTGCTGCTGTAGGATGAAGCTGAGAGCTTAGCAACAAGAGCCCAGAGGTTTTGGCCAATCTAAGCATCAATGATGCCTTGGCCTAACATTCAATATATTTATTCCACGCCTACAACTGCCTCGAAAAGAGACGCCACTGTGCTTTGTCTGCAAGGCAGCCTTGCGCCTCAAATTGCATCACCACCCCTGGCTCAAGGAACCGGCCGGTCTCGTCTTTCGGAAAGGCAACTGTCTCAGCAAGCATACATTAGTAATCACTCGGCACAACACGCGCAATCGGGGCCGGGCACTGTAAAGTCACCACTATCAGTTTTCACTACACTGGGGCCGTCCATCGGACCATCGGGGCTGCCGCCGCCAGCCAGAGACTCTAAAAGACGGGTAAAGAAAAACGGGTTGCTGCCCATTTTACCCATTGCCCGATCTCGAACTTGACCTTTCAATAGTCTTTGGCCGTCTTCTTTTAATCGATACCCCAAATCTTCTTGTCTCTTGTTTTTCTTTCCACAGCTTCGTTGGCGCTGCTGCCATCAACCCCGCCAAAATGACGAAACTCATTCTCTCTACAAGGCAAGTATAACCACTTTTTTTTCTGCCGAATGCTTGTTACACAGGAGGGGAAGGGTCCCTGCGTGCTCGGCGGAGTGCCCGCCAACGTGCGAAAAAGAAAGCAGAGGCACAGAGAGAAATAGGGAAAAGGCTACAAAGCTGATGTCTTTAAATACAAAAAAAAAAAAAAAAGGCAATAATTAACACTCCTTCAGCAATGTCATGTCCGCCGGCCCAACGGTGATTCGAAAGTCAAATGGCACTCGCTCCAACCTCGAGCTTGTCAACTCGCTCCGCGAAAACTTCATCGCTGCCAAACTCGACTACGCAACCTTCCCGCCTCAAACCAACGGCCATGTCCCTGCCCCGATCCCCCCTCCCGTCGACGTATGGACCGAGAAATTATGCACCAAAGTCGGTGGCGGTAGCGTCTTCATCCCGCGCATCGACTGGGCCGGCGCCGGCCTGCAAGACGAGGCGAACCAATACGAAATCACCGTCAAGCTCTTCTTCCTGCCCCCCGCTGCCGGCTACGCCCACAACAGCACCGCCCTCATGGCCGAGCGCGCCGGCTATGTCCAGGATGCCCTCGACCTCGTAATGCGCGAGCTCGGCGTGCAGACGATTGACCTCCTCGTCGCCTCGTTCCCGGGCATGTCCTTTGAGGGGAGCTGCGAGTGGGAGGCGGACAAGCACAATGCCCAGCAGGGCAACCTCGACGACGAGGTGGCCACCTGGCAGATCCTCGAGGCCCTCTACCAGCAAGGGCGCGTCAAGAAGCTCGGTGTGGCCGAGTTTGGCAGCGAGAAGCTGGCGGCGTTCATGGCGCGCACTACGGTGCGACCCGCGGTCGACCAGATCAACCTCAAGGACTGCTGCAGCGTGCCGCCGCCTCTGAAGCAATTGGCGGTCGAGAACGGCATCGAGCTCAACGTGCACACCGACTGCACGGATATCCTGCCCCCGGGGACGCTGCGACAGCTTCTGGGCCACGGGGCACAGGGCGCTGGCGTCCTGGCAGACCACGAGCACGGCAAGGTAGGCGAGTCTGGATTAGAGGGTGAGATTGTGCCGCAGTGGGTGGTGCGATATGTGGCTTTTGTTCGGGATCGTGGTGTGATTGAGAATAAGGGCTATTTTGCTGGTGCTGAGCTGCTAAAGTAAAAATCTCCTGTGCATTTCTGGTTTTGTTTTGTTTTTGTTTTGTTTTGCTTCCTTTTTTTTCTTCCCTTATACATATTCATGATTGGGACTGTGGGTGTGACGCACAAACTGGCGGCTCATTAGATTGCTCCTGTTGGAGCCGTTATAGAAGAGGATAAATACCTGAGGGGTTAGGTGCATCGTTGAGGGAATCTTGTCTGGATCCTTTGTTTCCTGGTAGCAAGCATAATTCATCTGAAGACTCCATCGTACATATACACAATACAAATTGGATAAACTATTCTGATCATGCATCGCTTCCATCATTCATCAATTTTCCAGGCCATATTCCATGACATGGACACCAGACACAATTAGATTCGCTATCCTAGTCCTGTCTCATTTCTATTATTTATATATCAGCCCTTTCCCACGTCCCTTTTTCTAGGCCGTGTTTGCTTTGGCAGCCTCAACCTAGCATGCTACGCTTCCGCCCTCGCATCCTCACATCTTGCAACTTCTTCAACACAGCGGGGGCCTGCTTATGTGTGCCACTATACGCATCCAACAGCTCTCCAAACACACACTCGGCCCTCGGATGCGTGCTCGCAAAAGCCCTCTCCAGAACATACAAGTCCACCGCCCGATCCTCCTCCGCCACTGACCCGCTGGCCAGTCCCAAATCAATAATCACAACATCTCCCTGCAGAGGTTGGGCGTCCGCTGCTGCTGCTGCTGCATCCGGCCCATTCGTCCCGGCGGCCGCAGAGGACACGGGATCCAGCATCATGTTACTCGTCGTCAAGTCCCCATGCACAATCCCAATCTTGTGCAGCCCACCCACAGCCACGCCGATCCGCCGCATTAGGCCCTTTAGCTCCTGGTCCTCTGCAATGCCGGCCGTCCGGCTCCCCAGCCACGCGTTGATGCCCACGCGCACGGGTGCGCCGCGTATCCATTCCAGCATCAGCCAGCCCTGCGCCTCGTCGATAGCGTAGAGGTCAGGCACCCGCACGCCCTCGCGCTTGCACTTTGCGAGGATGCGCGCCTCGGAGAGGATGCGGTGCTTGGTGAGGCGCTGGTCGAGGGTCGGGTGGCGCCAGGGCTTGGAGGGGCGGTATTTGAGCGCGCAGGGGAGGGAGGGGAGGAGGTACGTCGTCTTGTAGAGGCGGCCCTCGGCCCCTTGGGTGATGAGCTCCGGGGCTGTGGAGGAGGCTCGCTGTTGGAGGATGGCGGGGAGGGGGAAGCTGTCCGCGGTGGGCAGCGGCTCTGCGTCGGCGGCGGCCATTGCGGGGGAAGAGGCGGGGGTTCTCTGTATGTTTTCTCGGTCGGGGAGACAGTGTTTGACGGGCGTCTACTTGAGTTTCATTTGTTTCCGAGTGCTGTTGGAGGCTGGGGTGTATTATATCTTGAACATTTGTGTCGGTTTGCGGGGGAATAAAAAAAGTTGCTGGTCACTATCAAACGATTTGCAAAGCTGCCCACCCCCACCACCCCACCTCAAAATATGTGCAGATCAGGCTCAGAAGAGGCATTGTGCCAGGATTAGCCCCGTTACATTTCTAATTCTAGTGATACATTTTGTGTCATATTATTGTATAGCCATTCAGAAAATCATCTAACCTGGCTCAAAGGAAAGTGATGTCCCAGCCCGAGTCAGCGCTGTCCGACGTTATGTAAAGGGATGATGACCTTGTGTCACTTATTCCAACTCTCGTATAGCCTCATCAATTTTGAGCCAGGCCTGGTCAGAAAGGGTTGCCATGAGCCAATAGTTATCAGCATGGTCCTTTCCCACAATGTAGAAATTATTAATTGCCTTTATAGGCCCTGTTTCTTTGAGGTGCAAGTAATTGACCATTCGTCCAGGCGGATTCTTACGTGCAGTATTGCCGTGCTGGCCTTGCCTTATAACGGCTGCACTAAAGTCCGTCATTTGAATATACGCAGCTTTGGTAAGATTATTTGTGAGGATCCCGCGCGTGTTTGTCTCGCCAATAAACGCTGTTCGGACAGATTTTTCGGCAGCCGCTCTTTGCCAGGCAGAGCGGAAGAACAATGTGACCTGCTCTTCGGTTGCCTGCTTCGCCAGCTGCTGTCGATGCTCCAGGGCAATATTCCCAACCGATGCCGTCGATTGCTCCGGTGTCAAATATATACCGACCATGGCAGTCAGGTTTTGGAGATGCACTCCTGTAGTTTTCTCCAGAAACGGCAAGCGGTCGCGTGCATTCATCAAGCCGATTATAGTAACGGGGTGCAATCGACGCTCGGCGGAGGCAATAGTCTTGCACATCCACGCTGTTAGAATGTCGCCTTCACTTATAAATGTGTCGCCTGCTTCCTTTCTGGCTGTTTTTGTTAGAGAATTGATAGCTCGCCGTGGGAGGAAAAGCACGCGTGTCTGCTTTGGGGGGTAGAACAGCCGGCGCCATAGAAAGAAGCAGAAAAATATGAAGAGTCGAAAGGGACCTGCATGGCGTGGTTCAATCTCCAACGCGCCACCTGGGTCCGGCATTGTACCCAGCAGACTGAGAGCGTCTTCTCTGGCGCCCATGACGGGTGAGATCTTGTCCACTCTACCTGCCAGCATGAGAGACCAGTTCTGCAACAGAGCCGCCTGCGCCATGCCATCCATTAGTGTATGTGGCCAGGTCAACGAGACGAGAGTGGCATCGTTGAAGGATGTCGTGTGGAGTGCCATCTGAGGTGTATCCCTGGCCAGCATTTCCTTGATTGTAGACGGGAAGTTTTTAGGTGAGGCGAAACATCGAAAGTCGGCCCCGTCGTATATGACTTTTGTATATGGGTGCAGTTGTGGTTGTGGAAACTGGCTGGCCAGCTCGTGCTCACGCAGATTCATTGTGGAAAAGTCGTCCTTTGTGAATGCAACTGCCGGTCTATCTGGAGTAAATTGTTTGGGCACATGCAACTCCAGCCCACCGCGTTTCTAAATCACAGGAGTTAAAACATGAAGCATAAAAACCGTGCAAATGCAGAGTAACTGCTAATAGTAAGGCTTACAGCTTCCCTCAATCTCCCTCCGAGCTTTCGCCAGTCGCCTTGTTCTAATAATTCTGATAGGGAACGATACAGTTTGTCGACATCCAGAACATCATTGAAGTTCATAATCCAAGAGACAAAGACGTGGTTTGTCCCGAGGGCGTCCAAGATATGAACCGGGTAGATGTCGTGTCCAGCATATGCATTGCCTTCAGCCGTGGCTGATTTGGAATCCATTGAGGTGATAATTTTATAAACAAAATGAAAAAAAAAATTGGAGCAAATAAGGTAGAATTATATGGGATTCGAGTGACGAATGCATATGCCACAAGGTGCGGCCCTGGGTCTGCTTCCTCTGGATTCGCGAACCGCCGCCAACATCTAATCAGTGCTGATGGAGGTCCATAGGGTCAAAACAGAGAAATGAGAACACGGTTAGGGTTGATGTGCTAAACGGCTAGATAACTGAAGATTAAATTGCGAGTAGGAGTATTTATGGGCATGTGCTACATGGCAGAGCAAGGGGCATCCCTAGAACACGGTGGGCGTCTTGATGCATATGGCGCGTAATTTCGACGTAACTACTAGTAACTACATTAGTTGAGGGAACATTCCTGTACACTGACGCGCCGGATTAATAATGGAGCACTGGTGGTGAAACAAGAATAGACATGAGCTATGTAAATTTTGATGAAGCTCTACCCGCTGTCAACTGTTCTGTCGTTAATTAGAGGCTGAACACTGGCCATTGATACCAGCTAGGTATTGCACTCGGTGCCGAGATGATCGCTTCCAGGGCCAGCAGGCACGGTATAAGCCGATTAACAGCGTCTGGCAGTTTGGAGAATAATAACAAAGAAGGCGGCGTATTACATGAGTTTTTGAGAGGGGAAACACGCAGTCACTTATTAATTGCTCAGTGAAGAGAAGAAAAATAACAAGGGGAGGCAGAAACGTCAAAGAATGCGCCTAACTATCCTATGGCGAATCTGAGATGGCTAACCCTAACTACCTAGAGATTGCGGCAAGATCACAATTAGCGGGCCAGACCCGACAAATCATCACCATGTGCAAAGAACCAATCCAACCAAAGTTAACAACCAGCGGCTTTAACGTAGGATTCAGACCGCATTGGCGAGGGACAAAAAAAAGAGTTAGGGCATACGATTCCACAAAGATAATTTAATGACAACTTGATAACCAGCGAAGAAATCACTTACACCGCCAGTCAGGCCTGGAATATGGACATTGGAGGGGCAGCGGGGAATAAGCCCTGGCTTTACAGGGGCTCATGGTGCCCTAACTTAAATGGCAAGCCGCCAGAGCCCAGCCTTCAGCGAGCTAGTGATTGCGCTAGAAGTTCGTCCAACCGCTAAAACCAAGCCCCTCCAAGTCAAACCAGACTAGGGTCTTTGTTAGGCCCGTACCGGCTGGGGGCCGCTGCCGAGGAGTGGGATGGTTGGATGGTTGGGCGGGAGCTATTCCTGTCCCGTCACACTTTCGGGGCAAACAATGGCCACCAACATGTGGGTTTTGATTTTGATTTTGAATCACATTCCTCGGGCCATGGAAATAAAATAAAAAAAAGCTCATGGTGCTGGTTCCGTGGTGCATCCGGCCTGGACGACTCGGTTGGCAGCTGAAGAATGGACCTTTGCCACAGTCTAGTAAATGATGCATCCCGGCCAACCCCGTCTGTCCTGGCCTTGTTCGCCCCTCGCCATGTGACATGACCTGCATGGATTACAGTGCAGCCGCGTATCGAGAACCAGCCTAGAGATGCTTTCCTCACATGGCTAGGAAGAGGGGCCTGGCTGGCCGTTGGCCCATTTCACAAAGGCCTAATGACGCGGCGCCAGTGAAAAAGGGCCGCAGCCCAATGTCCAGCCATTCAGTTGCCTCATCCTTTATTGAGCCTGCTGGGTGGATAATAGTTCCCAGAGTTGCATGCACTCTGCATGAGCCCAATCGAGACAAGCAAGTGGAGTGGGCTTTTATATAAACCTACTGTAATTGCGCTTTGTGCCACTTGCCACCCCTTCTGCCACACACACACAACCGCAATACCACCACCCTTTCTGCTTCATTTACATCACCACCACCACCACCACCACCACCACCACCACCACCACCACCTCCCTCCTCCGCCGCCGCCAAACCCCAACCGGTGCCCAACCACCAAAACGCCACCAACATCACCTCAGCGTATTACCAGATCATGACATTGCCCAACAACCAGCACGACTTTATTGCTTCAACCGAAATCATCGCATAGCCATCGCTCGCCGGTCATCGCCGCTGTACCCCTCCGAGAGACCTCCGCTCCCCCCTTTTCAACATGACGGACAATTCGGGCTTGCTCCAGTGGACGCTCGTCCTTGTCCTGACCGCCCTTCTTCTCGCCATCGTCGTCCTCGCTCAGACAGTTGGCACCTACTGGTCCGCCTACAACGTCGCCCCCCGCGAGATGAGCGTCTTCATCGACACGGTCGACTTTTCCATCCAGGAAAACGAGAGCTACGACCGCGACGTGACCAAGGTCCAGCGCCTCGAGGACAAGATCCGCCTCGGCCAGCTGCTGCGCGAGATCCAGAAGCACGGCGACGATCTGCGCGAGGAGCTCAACGCTCTGCTCATCGCCGCCGAGGACGTCACCACTGGCACCGGTGCCATGCGAACCAGCACACGCCTGCTCTGGGCTGCCAAGCGCACCCAGCTCGAGGACCGCGTCCGCCGCCTCGACCTCTTGCGCATGCGCTTCCTCGTCGTCTACCTCGGCATCATCACCTCCATTGCCGACAAGCAGCCCCCGCCCGCCCCGCCGCTGCCCAGGGACCCCGAGAAGGTCTTTGCGCCCTTTGCGGCGGCTGCGGCGGCCAGGTCTGCTGCCTCGACGACGGCGACGAATGGCCCCAACAACCCGCCTGCGCTGCGCAAGTCGGTCACCGAGAGCATAGTCAAGCGCCCTCCCGTGCGACGCCTCACCACCCAGGCTATCGGCCATCAGGAGACCATGGCTCGCTCTGGCCGACAGGGCTGGGCTGGCGTCGTCGAAGAACTCCAGCTTTCGCCTCGCATGCAGCAACGCCATGCTTCCATCGAGAGGTCCATGTCAATGGATAGATCCATGTCCAGGACACCTTGAAGCAGCATCCCCAGCAGCAAACTGAGCAGCACTTTGATTTTCTTTTTCTCTCTTTCACGAGACAAACGGCCCCCCCAAATTTCTTCGATTACGATACAACGGCCTTTGACTTTTTCCCCTTCTTTTTTGCGATTATTCTGCGACGTCAACATCTCTTACTAATGATTACAATGTTGTACAACGACAAGTGGCAAAACGACTATTAGACCAGCATTGCTATTTTGTTTGCGCTTCGGCCACGTAAAAATGCATCGCATAAGGCATGGAACATGGAGCATGGGAGCATGGTGCATGATGGGGTCTTTTCTTTTTTGGACAAGATTCCCGGGATATGAATGGGGTTATGGATGGATATTGGTTCACTCTTGGTATAGGGATGACATGGGATATTGAGTTGATGACAATGATGACGGAACATTACTCTTCTCTTGGCGCTTTGCGTTTTTTTTTTTTTCTCTTTTCTTTTTTTCTTCTTCGTTTTTACTCTGTTGCCCCCTCGCTTCACTTCACTGCACATAGACTAAATACCCTTCATCTCTTTGCTTTTCTTTCTGGTTCGTTTTTCCAGGTTGCAAAGTGTTGGCTACTTGTTTGTACTTCCGTTTTAACTTTTGGCCGCTCCTCTTTTCTTCTTCAATAATATCCCTCGACAGTGTTAATGTTTCAGAGTCTTTTTTGAAGCATCTTGGTTGTTTGATATTCTTCTCTGTTAACCCCTTCGCATCCCTTCACTCTCCCCCCTTTTTGCCTAGAACAAACTTGCCATCTGTTCGTAATGCTGGAGTGCATTTTGCCGACTGTTTTCTCAATGGGCGGCATTGTCGTCTGGGCCGGTGCCATTCTTCTCTCCGACTAGATACAACTGTGTTAGAAACTCCAAGCACTCTGAAATAGATGGATTTGTTTTGCAAAGGCCAAAAAATTTACAAAATGAAAATATTCTAAAACCAGGAAAGACTTACCATCAAGTGCGACTAGGAAGCGACTTACGCAATTGTATGCGCTAACCTGCAATTCCAATTCCGTTTAGCTCTTCATCTTTCTGATGTCTGTCATGCAACCATACCCCGTGTCAAGTAAATTCGGGGGAAGGGGGCAGGTGGAAAGGTGCCTACAGTAGCCGTGATTTCCACCGTCTCTTTATCGTCAAAATGCGCCCGTATCAGTCCAAAGACATCATCTGGGACCTGCACATGCCTCGTCATCTCATCCGTATACTTCAACACGGCCCACTGCTTCTCGTTCAGCAGCGCCGCTGGCCTCGCCTCAGGCAGCGCATCCGCCTTGACCACGTCCAGGGCGCCCTGGGGCACCCCGCCGGCGGCCGCGAGTGGAGCGTGGTGCGCCCATTCGAACCAGGCCTTGTTGCACACGGCGACGCGGCAGATGGCGAGCTCGCGGATGTCGTCCGAGAGCGACGTCCGCGTGCGAATGGCGCCGAGGAACGAGTTCCAGCCGTCGGCGACGGGCGGCGCGTGCAACAGCGCGAGATCGAGGGGGATGAGAGGGCGCGGGGCACGGCGGGCCTGTATGCGGGCGACGATGGCGGCGTCCTCGGCGGTGGTGGTGGCCGGCGGGTTATCAACGTATGGAATCTTCATCTTGATATTGCGTGCTTGTCGTAATTTACTACAGTCCAAGTTTTGTTTCAGATTTGTGTGAAGAATTAGAGGTGGAAGAAGAATAAACAGAGATACAGAAGAGGAAGATTATCTTTTGCCCGGTTTTGAACTCAACGACCATCGGCGGCGGAGTCGGAGGACCACGGTAGTGAGGCACCATCGGACTCGGCACTGGGACCGGCAATGGGAAAATGGCTCGGTGGAAATACGCCGCGCGGAACTAAGAGGCCTTGTTTGCGTTTGCAACAAACTCACGACGAAATTGGATCGATTTGCAAGGAAGCTTCCGGACATGAGTAAAACTAGGATTGTAATGTGACGAACAATCAAATTTAGATTTTACCAAAAAAAAAAAAAAAAGTTCCGTTTATAGTCCACCAAACACCATGGACTCGGATTGCATCTTGAGTCCGCACACTAACCTTGCCTACTCCAGCGATAAAACGCCGTTTTGGTTGAGAAAGTCTGTCGCTACAGCATTTATGCATATGATTGGGTGCTCCATGCCTCTCTCAGTGACTCTATGCATTGTGCTGTTGCCAAAGTTGTGTTCTTTTCGATTTGCTCCAACATGTGTACAAGCTCATCCTGCTCCTCCAATGTCTTCAAGCTTTGCCCGCCTACGAGACAGTGTTAGCGGCTTGATACAAAAAAGAAACGAGTGATATGTTCAATTGGGCTAGGAAAACAGAATACAATAAGGAACATACAAATGACCAATGGCTGCAGGGCATTTACCAGCGCTCCTGGATATCTGTTGTCGAGGGACTGCGTCAAACCGCACAACTGCAAGGTATGTCGTCTTATTTCGGCCTAAGTAGACATTTTTGTTAGCCAGGGTTTACGAGGAATATGGCGTGTAAAGAGACGCTTCCGGAATGTTTGGTACCTCAACTATTCGCCAGAAATGTAGAAATCCCATGCCTTTTGGTCGATGTGGATTGTGGAGTGCGAGCAGAACTTTAACAAGGTGATAGAATTGCATCGCAACGACTGTGGTTTCGTCAGCACTTCCAAGATGGGACAAAAATAAATGACCAAATGGGGATTTGGATATGAGAGTTGTACTTACTATGCCATGTACAACTATACATAATCTCCGGGAATGGTTTTCGCTCTTCAAACATGTACAATGGCCGAAACGTCTCTGGCAGCGTCTCCTTCCATGTATCCGTCTCGTGTTGCAGCTCATCCCAGCGTTTCGCATACTCT
Source organism: Zarea fungicola (assembly GCA_900169235.1). NCBI lineage: Eukaryota > Fungi > Ascomycota > Sordariomycetes > Hypocreales > Cordycipitaceae > Zarea > Zarea fungicola. The sequence continues at coordinate 115,923 of FWCC01000123.1, forward strand.
GGGTTATTTTCAGCATCCTCTCCAAAGCAGTGGTCGATGACCTCGGCGGTCAGCATCGTCATCTTCTCCGTCTTGACGTAGTCCGTGTCCCCGGCCCAGGTGATGTCCACCTTCCAGCTGCTCGGCCGTATCGTGGTCGGTTTCCGCGTGGCCAGCGCCACCATGATCTCCTCCCGAAAATAAGTCCAAAAGGCCGTGCGCTTCAAGGCCCGATAGCCAATGTTTCGGCGGTTGTGGGTGAAGAGCGAGGAGCAGCCGCGCAGATGTCGCTGATGATCTGTCTCGTAGCTCATCATCTCGTACATTCGAAGAATGACGGTGGATATGGGCAGCACATTGTCCAGCGTAGTTGATGGATCTGCAAGAGCGGGGATGAGTCCCTGGATGCACAGATCATGGTAGTGGACGGCGCAGATGTCGTCGCAGGATCCATCGAGGCGATGGAGATGGCATGCTGAGAAGGCGAGGATGGCATGTAAGAGAATCGGGCAGCTTAGTGCTAGATAGGGAACAAAGGTCTCAAATTGCCGTTGCGGATCATTTAAGTCGAGCTGTAACGCCAGTTAGAGTGATTCTTCTTCTCTCAGCGGATGAACTTTTAAAGCACTAACCCAACAGGCGAGATTGTTGATAAAGTTTCGAAGAAGGCGAGCAATTAGAGGGTCGCTGATGGGTTGTATGGGACCATGTGTATACAGAGTTGATTCTGACATTCGCATTCTGACCAAAGATTTCACTGGATCGGTAGACTCTGTGCTTATGATTGAGTTTGGAGACGTCAAGTCTACTGCATGAGGCGTTGCAATATCTGTCGCGTCGTCTCTCACCACCTCGGACACAGCAACATTCGGTGTCGGAACTAACTTACAATTAGAAAATAAACTTGAGCAGCTGTCGTCCATGAACTTACCATCGCGAACAGGAGGCCTAAATGGTGAATCTGATGGCTCAATTGTACCATCAGTGGAGATATCTTGCCCTGGAGTGGATGCGCTGAACGGATCTGAGGAAGCGTCTCCTCCAACGTCCACAGAGTGCACAAATGTTACTATAGGAACAAATTAGAGCTGCATTGAGGCAAATTGTAACACGACCTACCCTGTGACGGGGTATCTAGCCACACATGCTCGGCCGAGAATTGGAACCGGCCATCAGTTGGACTCGGCCCAGTACTGGATTGGATAGCAAAATCATATTGGCAGTCTCGGTATCCAATTTCACAATGCCGACAAGTAGGTTTTTTCTCGTCGCCTGGTTTCAGTTAATATATATGAGGGGGCAATATGGAAAGTCAACAAATTGTCCTACACTTGATATGTCGCCTCCGGCAGGTCACACTGTTGATGGTGGCTCACTTAGCTACAAGCCAACCTGAAGGAAAAAGAAATTCTCATTTCAACATACCAGCCTAAATAAAATGTTAGAATCGCTGATTATTCAGTTTCAGTATAGAACAATTTAATTACCGGTCTTGACCCGCTTGTGCAGCTCCTGGCCCGGCGGTGCCATTGTCCAAACTGCAGCCCTGCCTTGCGACGTTACCTTTGGCAAAGTGCTTGGATCATGGCACCCAGCTACTCGTCGTCTCAGCCTCGAGTGTAAGCAAGTATTCAAGACGGCAATAAAGTGACCGGAACTGAATCGCGGGGGTTGAAGCTCGTACTCCACGTGATGTCTGGGGAATGTGGGTGACCAAAGCCTCGACAGCCACCAGCTGTGGTCTACTAGACCACTTCAGGTAATGCGGACGACCGACCCCATTAATAGACTACTTTGACTTTTGCCCATCACTATTTGACAGTTATTCTAAGAAAGAACGATGCCAATTTCATGTATAATGCTAATTTTGCTACGATATTTAATCTAGTTCTTGCCCATTTACTGGTGAGCTGCTGGCTGTGTTTCGTCGGCAAAACTAACAACCATCCCAGAGTCAGGCACAGTACTGCCTAAGTCCGCTGTGGATTTGAACGACTCATGCTTTAGCATTTTATTCAAGCCGTCGTAAGTTTCCATCGTCTCAATGTTTATTGAAGTAGAGTTACCAGAGAAGAATCATTCTCAAGCGGTTGAAACATGTAAGGCGTAGATGGGGGCTTCGACCACTGCTTCAAAGCTGTCTGGTCTACCTCTTCCAAGTAATGTGCTAGAGTCACCGAGTCGGTTAGTCGATTAAAAATCTTGTCGCCGTGGTGTTCACGAACCTGCAACCTGCCATCTGCGGCTATAGTTCCACAAAGCCTCCCGAAGGACTTCGACTCTTTCCGCGCTCTCCGTCCTGTCCGTGTCACTCGAGTGCAGGAGTTGCACTGCGGCCAAATACAGCACCTGAGGACATGTTGGCGGCACTTTGGTCATGTTGAGAGTATTTGACACGCTGTTGAAATGGTACCCGATATCGACCGCGATTTGGATAATTGTCTGCATCGCCAGTGACGATGCAGCGTCGGAAGACATCATGTTTGCTTCATCTCTGAGCCCTGTGAAGTGTACGGGTCGGGCCATGCAGGAGCCGTGAATCAAAAACAGGCCTCTATTAGTGACTTGTGAGTATTCAAATTGGTGAGTCATAAACGAGAGTTTTGTGCAACGTACGCCAAGGTGAGTGAAGTTGCCTCACAATACCCACAAGCTCTTCCGCCATTCTTTTCAATAACAAGAGCCATGAAACTTCGAAGCTCAGCATCGACCCTGGTTTTGTATTCTTCCAGTCCATATATCCCTGCAGTTTGTCGCTCGCAAAGCTCGGCGGCTTGATCAAAGAGAAGAGCGGCCCTTGCCTGAAGCCCAAACTGGTTGAAGGATCTGCCGCGTATCGTTGTTGAGATGCTCGAATCGAGATCCTCAGCTTCAAGCGGCAGGTCTGTTGGTATTGTGCTCCTATGTATAGCGAAATGCTTATCAAGAGCCTCAGCATAACATTTAGTAGATCTAAGCAGCTGGTCAGCCCCCTTGACTTGTTCTCAGCTCATGTGGTCGCACGCCTACCTGTCACGCACTACGAGGGCCCACCAGATATTGTGCTTCTCAGCCACTTCGTCTTGACTTGTGTTGGACATTTCAGCAGTCAGCTCCGAGCCTGCCGTGTGGAAAGACATCCAGGATGCCATGTGCGCACATGAGCCGACTGTCTTGCACGATGCCTTCACTAAGCCAGACGCATACTCATAGCACGCAATGAGCAAGCCAGCCTGTATCAATTCAATCGACTCCTCGACATCAGCACTTACATGCCAGTAGAGTGAGCGAACGACTGCATAAAACGCACTACCGCCGGCGGTATCGGTTGGGTTCTGTAGAATGAGCAACATGCTCAACAAAAGGACGGCAAACTCTGGGCGCTGAGAAGTATTGAAAGCCGTCATCTTGGTGTAAAACAATTTCTGCGATATTACTGGCATCCAATGGTGGATGGATTGAAAATAGATCTGGCATGCTCGATATATTTCCCCCGGTTTTGACCGAAGGAGATCGTGCACCTCGCTTCCGACGTTTGCCTCGTAGGTGAGGACGGCTAGTCTTTCTGCGAGTGACCTTGGCTTCTCCGGAGTCGAGGTAGAAGACAAAGTTGCCGAACCTCGGCTCAGTTGAACTTCGAGCGTCGCCAGTCTGTCCTGCAGCGAAGAAAATTCTTCTGCTATGGAAGGTCCAAGTGCCCCATAGTCATATATACACTCAGCACCTAGCCTGGACAACGCTGGTTAGTACCGTTGTGGGAATAGCATTGTATGGCATGGTTTCCCAGGCAAATGTACGGCATACTCCGTTCTGTTGTTTTATAGCTACTCAGGACATGAAAATATCTCCCCACTGGACAAATGCAGCTAAATGAATGGGCAACCTACTTCTCACATTGTTGACAGCCAGGCAAGTGCTTGTCGCATCGCTTCTTCCGCCTTTTGCAAGACAGACAGACATTAGACGCGTGAGATGACGCCTCTTTGAGCGAGGAGCCCAAAGTCATGACTTTATCACGTAATTATTTCTTATTTCGTTTATATTTCTCTTCACTTCCCCGGGGGAAGATGATGAAGTCAGTTGCACGTTGGATTTGTAAGATCGGCGAGACTGTCTGTGGATCAACCGTTGTGCGCCGCAACAACCGCTTACTCGGACAATTTTGTGGCGCATGTTCCTAACTCGCACTGTGTCTACAAGAAGGCCGTTTACCTGGGCATAATGCAATACTCATTGTTATCGACACTATCTCATATGTAAGCATTTTCGTTAATGCTGGGCGCTAACTAATACTAGCCACCTAAACGGGCAGTCCAACTTATTAGGAGGAGGAGGCGGGAGCCTGAACACCAAAAGGCCCAAGCACGCCGTAGTCGATGCGAAGAGATTCCACCACACTAGATGCTTGGGAATAAGTGAAGACGTCTATTGCGCCGAGCTTTCCAAGCCACTTTTCGGTCGTTTTATCGGCGCAATAACGCGCCACAGCGTTCAGATAACCATCGAAAAGGGCCCACGCGTTGCCGGGGTTGGCCTGTTTAATCGGCGGGAGGATGACGGCCGCCGAGATTGGGTTGGTGGCATTCGGTGGCTGGCCGCTCAGAATGAGAGCCTGGCGACAGTTTTCAAACACGTCGTTGACGTACTCTCTCTGTATAATAACATCGTTGCGGTTTCCGGCTCGAGTAAGGTGACCGCCCACGAAATGGGTGAAGTCGTAGTCGAGGATGCGATCGTGCGCCGCAAGGAAAGAAGGGACATCTTGCGCTTCGGCGAGCGATGCAAACGGAACCCAGCCTGGAAAGACAATGTCGACAAGCATCAGCACCTTTTGCTGCGGCGCGTAGATGAAAATGTTGCCGGGTTCGTGCACTGGCCCATGGTAATCGAGGTGAAGAGTTTGGTTGTCGACACGCAGCGTGCGCTTGGTCTTGAAGGTATCGTTGGGTGGAGGACGGGCTGGGTCTGGCGTCTGAGCAAGTTCCTTCGCGGTGAGCTCATGCGCGATGATGGTGGTGTTGCAGTTGACGAGCAGGCTTGCTCCTCCCACATGGTCCGAATGCGCATGGCTGTACACCAAGTGAGAAATGGGATTTGGCGTGACCGATCGGATTGCCTTGAGGATGTTGTGGCCAATGGTCGGCGGTGCATCAACCATTATAACTCTCTTGGGGGTAACAAAGAACATGGCCTGATACATCCCCTCCGTTAACATGTACGCACCGCCGCCGAACTGTTCCAGACGGTAACCGACATTTTCATCAATGGAAGGGCCAATTGCTGTAGAAGGCAGCGGAGCAAAAGTCGTTACTGCGGCGGTGGTCTGTCCGTGCGCGAACGACGCAGCGAAAAGAGTATATAGCAGAGTAGCATACATCATAGCTGTTTGATTGTATTCACAGTGGCTGCTTTGAAGTGAAGCATGCGACCGTCCAGGACTGTTTTATACGTCCAGCTCGCCACTGCCAATACCTCGTACAGCCTCCTCTGATTACAAATTGATACAATATATTCCCCCGACTCCAATTATGTTTAATTAAACGCTTACTTCAATTTATAATCGTTTATCATCACTTGCATCGAGGATAGTGGACGTGGCGTCCCAGCTGTATGCACCTCTCAGCTGCGGCGGCGGCGGCGGCGGCGCGGCCGTGTCGGCCGACGCGGCCGACAGCGACAGCGACATGCTCCTTCACATATTAGTTTGTGTGCTCTTTCTACCCAGCTGTACTGTGATTTTCGCGGACAATAAATATTCATTGTTCAGGTACCTTTGTGGGACTTGTCCGAAGTAATAGCAGTTCCCCGAAGGATACAAGAGTTCATGATGTTACAAAGGCCCTTTGTGCCCCGGGTGCGCGCCGTGAAGGCCACAAATCTAACCTACCAAATTCACCGTGCAGCAGAGATCTTCGACTCTGTTCACTTCCAGTCTTTGTCCTTGAGCCAGTATTGAACTATAATGTTTAGTCCATCCTGCACAAAATAGGCCAGTAATGAATCGACGCAGTCAAATTGTAAAGTTCTTCATTTGTTTGCCCAAGAATCTTAGCTCCTAATAATACCAAGAGTGAAAAATAAAAGTAATACAGTAAACAGAAAGGCCGACCAAAATGAATGCCTACTTCTCCTCTGGGTCGGGGAATCCGTCCGAATAATCGGTCCTGCCATCCATGATCTTGTCCGCATTCAGGGCAACGCTCCAGCGAATCATGTCCGTCTTCTCCTCCTTGCGGTAGCCCTCACCGTGATCGTCAATGTTGCTGCCCGAGCTCATGAGGCCAACGCCTCTGTGGTGGCTAAACAGCGGCGGCTGCGCAGTGATACAGTTGTGCTTGCGACGGCCGTTCATGCCCTTGCAGTAGTACCGCAGCTGGAAATCGAGCGGTTGGCTGACTTCTCGCAGCGCAAGCTCGCGCAGCAAGCCCCGGGCACCCTTTTGCGTGACAGCGTAGCCGAGCGAGCACACGCCGTCCTCGACATGGTGGAAGGCGCGCGTGTGCGCTGGGTAGTTGTCCTTGAGGAGGTACGGGTTCGACAGCGAGTAGATGCCGTCTTTGGGCGGGACACTCGTGTCGTTGTAGTTGAAGACGCGTCCGAAGGGCAGCTTGTCGGCCGCCTGGACGGGCCAGCTCACGCCGCAGTGGCCCAGCCAGAGCATCTCCCACTCGTCGCCGTATGGGGAGATCTTGGGCTCTACCGTTGTCGGTAGGTTGTCCATGGTGAATTCGCGGGCATCCACGGCGTTGTCGCTGCTCGGCTCTGGGTAAGTCGGGTCGGCATATCTTGACGGCCCGCCTCCCTGGAGCGGCTGGGTAAGCGTTCGTGTGGCGAGAGCGGTGTCGATGAGTAGGGATCGGATGCGGACGTCCCAGTCAGAGTCATCCTCCAAGACGAGCGCGCTGCTGATGTTGCGTCGAACAATCCTGTTTTTGTCCCGTGTAAGCAGAGGTGTACAAGGCAGAAGCTGAGAACTCGGGAAATCTTAGTAGCTTACTCTTGAAGAGCGTTCATGTGGCCACGCCAACAGCCGAGAGCACCTGGTCTGAGCTTGTCGCCGTTCTCGTTCGCCGGTACGGCCTTGGGATTGATGTCCTCTCCGCGAGCGCCGTCAATAAACTCAATTACGATGTTGCTAAGGCCCGCCTGCAAAACCATCTGATCTCGTCTGTCTGTACGGTCGGGTAATCCCATAACGAAGATTTTTTCAAACTACAAATTAAAAAAATCAGCTATTAGCAAAATTGCCGGCAAAAATACTAGTTGAACGACTAATACGATTATAAGAGAGAATGCTTACCCCGAGAGTGCTGTTGTTGATGTCGCCAAGCAGTCCGCCAACCTTTCTTCCATGGTCACCCCTGTTCACAGGCATAGGGTTGACAAAATGTTGACGCTGGTATAACAGGAAAAGCACGCTTACGGCCGCCAGCAGCACCATGAGTGACTTCCTCTTTGAAGTCGCCATGCTGAGCCAGAGTGAAGTCGTGCTGCCACTGTGAGCGTTAAAACCGGCCCCTTTGTTGTCATGCATTACCTCATGTAATAAAAGGTTGCTTGCAATGGATAGAAAGGGGATGAAAACTTTGAGTTGGAAAGGCGCCGTAAGTTTTGGTTTAAAAAAAAAGCTCCGGACTAAAATTTCGGCTACGCTTGGCGACTCTCAGCTTGCGTTTTCAGCTTTACGTTGGCTAACTTGGACACTTGTCAGTCATGGTGGCGCTTCTCAGGGGCAGATAAAGAAAAGCTGGTGATTTAATACGCCACTGTCCCTATTTCCTTCAAATCATAGTTACGAGGCAAAATGCACACCGTGTACATTGTAATACAGGCGAATCAGCTCCCTTTGCCAGATTCCGCGTAATCTTCGCGTCATTGACGTGCGAGGAATACGGATAATTGACACGCCAAAAAAACTCTTCCACATTCCTTTGTTGTTTCAAGCAGTTTTACGCTAAACGTATTTCCATGTATATTGAAATGCCATTGATTCCTCCACTACCTATGTGCAAATATTGCGAAACTGACTCTGGAGGCTATTCTATATCCAATGCTCGCATTGCTGACGCAAAGGGGGGGAGGGGCAAACGTGTGGTGGTGGACAATGTCATTCTGAAAATAGATCGACTGATAAGACGTTGGTAATACGCCCCTGCTTCATTGATGAACCTCCACGCAAATTGCTGCCGGAATGAGCCGAGTTATGTTACTCCCCCGGGCATGTCCCGCTGGAACCAGGACCTCTGTCTGGTGTTTGCGGAGTATCTGCGCCACAGGTCGGCCCGTCATCCGCCAAGTGATAGTTCACTGGGATAAGTAACACCAGTGAAGCCAATGTAAGAGGGTAAAGCTGCCTGTTACGGAGTGTTCTGGAGATGGTGCCCAGAAAATCCTACCGAACGGCAGGGAGCTCTTTAGAGACAAGGGAGGCTTGACAGCAAGAGGCTTGCCCTACATAGCCCCTGAACTAGTGAATTGGCCGTGCCAATGAAAGGCGCTTGTTGCCACACTAGTTACGCGAGTCTGCTCCGTCGTTGGTGGGAATGTCCCGCTCAGTGAGTGGGCGGTCGTGCAATGTGCTCCAGGACAAATTCCAAAACGCAGTCAATTGCGCCATGACAAGTATACAAGGTCTCTGCAGGCAAAGCAGGGCCATGCCAAACCACTACTGGGTAGCGTCCTTGTCGTTGCCTTCAGAAACTACTCCTTGCCACAGTAAGATAACTTGTCTGTTGTGCCACATATGTACAGACCGTGCCGAATTAGCCAAGAGGCCAACTACAAGCTCCCTGTGATGCACGTGGGGACGTCGTCTGTATTTAAGCCTGTTAAGGTCTTAAGAACAGCGCCTTGGTTGCAATGCTGCAGAGCATTAACCACAGAGCAACGCGTAGCACACTAACAACGTTTTGCTAGGCCCCCTCTGTGGGAAGTGATCTGCACGAGGCCAACAGCTGATTACTTATTAGAATGCAAAAGCCCTTACTTCCTCGGATTCCTAGTTTGCATTGAGAGCCGGGCAATCCGGGAGTTCATGCTTTACAATTTTCTTTGCCCGTGTTAGTCGCGTGGATGTGGTAAGCACTGAAGGGAAATAAATAGGTCTCTGCTTCCCTCAAAGAATGGCTTCCAACTATAGCGAGCATTTGCTACCGTCAATCAACCTTTCCCCGAGGAGTGGGACGGGGGACCTGATGCGGCGGGTGGTTCATTTCGAGATGCACAGTAGCTGTAGTAATTAGTTAGAATTTAAACCTAGTTATTGTCACCATAAGAGAATCACTTGCTCCACGACCCACTGCGCAAGGGAACTCCACAATACTATTGGGCTGCGTTGAAGTCTACCCGCGTTTCCCTTCGTCTGGGCCATTCAACCTTATGTATTGCCCGCTATGCCGATATTCGCAAGAGCTCACTATCTGTCAATATACAACATTGTATGCGCTGCCGTGCGTGCATCACTCCTGTTGTATGCTGCGCGAATATGGTATGCTGAAGGTTATGCCGCCGTTTGGAGCAAGCTCAATCTCATCGTCCGCTGGACAGAGGCATTCACCGTCGCCGAAGTCATCCACGCAACTCTCAAAATTGTACCTGCCTCGCCATTAACAACCGCCCTGCAAGTTTCTGGCAGAAATACTGTTGTTTGGGCAATCACCCGAAATTACCCCAATGTCGCGGCGCGTGAGCTGGCTTACGCCTCGATGATAACGGCGTGGAACAGCGCAGACGCGATTCGATATCTCTACTTTTCTGTTGGTGCCAGCGGTAACTTGGGGTCGTTCCTCTTGTGGCTAAGGTATGAAGACTACCTGTTGATATATTGATCTGCATCATACAGCTGCTAATCGATTGCGAAGATACAATATGTTTATTATTTTGTATCCAATTGGAATCTGCTCTGAAATGTGGCTGGTGTACTGTGTGATTGCACCTTCACGAGAGCGAAACGTTTTGTATCAATATCTGCTCTGGTTTGGTTTATCTATCTACGTCCCGGGTATGATTCGTCTCGTTTGTGACGGGCTACTCCATTCACTAACTCTTGTGGCATTCTACGTGCTCTTTGGGCACATGCTTCGACAGCGACGAAAAGTCCAGCAATCAGCCAAGCCGAAGGAAAAGTGACTGAGGCGCTACTTTGTGTAGTAGTAAAATTCTGCGATATTTTTTATCCTCAGTTGCTGTTCGGTGAGAATGGCTTCTCACATCCAACTAAACATAGATCAGAAATGGCAGTCTCGCTCTTTTAGATATTCCCCCACTTGAACCACATACACCATCATGTTAAAGGAGGAACCTTTTATTGCACTGCAGGATGCCGAAACATTTCTCTGAGACTTTGACTGTAGACCGCCAAATCAGGTGACCTCTCTGGGGCGCCTCGGAATCTGAGGTCCGGCCGTCACCAGTTTTTTCATCGTATTCATCTGTAGTCGAGAAAGGGCACAACTTTCAATGGCTTCCGGATCTCTATTTTGGAAGAAACGGTTGTTAGTGTCTGCTGTGCCTGACTGCCGGCACCAAAATCCAAGTCGGCGTTGCAAAGGCTGCGGCTGGCATGCAAGGGCGGTTGAAATACACTGTAAGAGGGCAAAAAATTGGTATCTAAAGCCCGCCAGGCCGAGTGAAATAAACGTGACTGTCGTCCTGCGGTCTGCTTCCCAAAAAGGCTCTTCGCGGAAGGCCAATATGAACTTGCTTGTAACAGCTCTCCGAGAGGTTACCATTTGCAAATTATCGTAAGAGGCTTTTTCTTCTCTGCTCGTTGCTGGCGTCCATGCTTCCCGGAGGGTATCTTGTTCAGCTCTCTACTGATTAGTTTACGAGATTGCTTGCTAGTCAACGAAACAGCTTTGTAGGAGCTTGAAGTACCCTACACTCTTGAACAGGATGCTGGCCACTTACAGTGTCACAGTGCTTTTACGAGGGTACAAGCTTAAACGTTTCACAGACAATATTGGTATAGATAGAATATGTTGTAAGATTGTCGAGGCTATACTCTTAGGTCTACAGCGGGATCTCTAAAGCCACCTCTACCCTCCTTAGTTTTCACTCCAGGAGTCATGCCTCGATTAGGATTTAGGGACGGAAAGGAAATTTTGACTATAGGTATACTATACGCCTATAACTCGAAACCTTGTTTCATTTCCCAATCATACAGGAAGCGCGCCTGCACATTTCTCTTATTCAGGCCGTGGACACCGATTTTGACTGTCTCACCGGGCACCAGATCCACAAAGTTGTCCTCAAACACCGCATCATCACCAGTCTCCATCAGTGGCACCGAGAGAGTGACTCCCTTAACGGGTGCGTTTGCGCTCAAAAGTACTGCATCGCCTGCATCGGCGACCAGAACAGTGACTCGAAGGTCCCGAGACAGCTGAACAAGTCTGAGCGGTTCAGGCCAGGATACCCAGCGTGCAATCAGCGTCGATGTTGTAACATCCTTCAAGTAGGCGACGACAACAGTTTGGTCCGCATTGGGAATTTCGACGCTACCAACTTCTGTTGTTTGGTTAGGCGCCAGTATTACTCTCTGCGACTGGGCGCCTTTGGCCAGGGCAACCTGGGATCCTGACCCGATGTCAAATGCCAAGAGCTCGACTGTTGCGTTGATCATAGCCAGAGTCCCGTTCACAGCCCAGATTTCCAGTGCAGACTTCTCTGGTAGGTATCCTGTGGTAATGTACGCCGGTTGCTTTGTAATTGTACGGTCCATGCCCACAACAGTTTTGGCCAATGCCCTTTTTGTAATGTAGTATGCTGGCTTGCGATTTAAATCACTATCCACCAACGCCCAGCTCGAGCCTGGCCAAATGTCATTCAGTTGCCACACAAGCACGCCAGCACAGTTTTCTTGACCCGGTCCACGGAATTCCCTGCGCCAGCAGTTGTATGCGTATTTCATGGCTTCAGCTTGCAGGAATTGCGTGCAGTACACAAAGTCTCGAAGTGGATTCATGCGGAAGCGAAAGTTCTCTCCCATGTACATGGGATATCGGCGCGCATGTCCAGGCCCTTTGTCATGTACATCGAAGGTTCGTGAGAGGGAGTGTCTTTCGGATGGATCCGTAATGGCGCGATGCAAAGTCCGTAGCGATGGACATGACTCAAAACCGAATTCGCTGATGAATCTTGATTTATAGTTCTTGTAATCCTGATACGGAGACAGCTTGCCATGCCAGACTGAAACAACATGAATGTTAGCCAAATCGCTAATTAACGCCACAGTGCCCAGGAACACTTACCGTCCCAAACGTGAGTATCTCCGACTGTTGTGTCATTCGAAAACGAACCACCGTACGGGCTCGAGCGCCAATATGGGACGTCGCCTCCGAGCCCCTCAACGAGACTGGGTAACAGCCTTTCGTATATCTCACGAGCTGGAAAGTCTGTTTTGTCCCATGGCCCCTCCTCGTCACTCATGTCCAGTTCCCAACCCCACCTCTCGGCAAGCATGTAATCTTCATTGTTTCCTGCCCAGATTACCAAGCTAGCATGATGGCCAACCCTTTTGAGCTGCTGCTGAGCCTCAATTTTGATGCCTTCCATAAAGTCTTTTGAGGCGGGATAGTTGCCGCATGCAAAGAGAAAGTCTTGCCAGACCAGGATTCCTTCGCGATCACAAATATTATAAAACTCATCAGACTCAACAATGCCTCCTCCCCATACCCTGATCATGCTCTGGTTTCCGTCCTTGGCCAGTTTCAACCAGTCATAGTATCGTGCATACGTCATGCGTGGGAGCATAAAATCTCCAGGAATCCAGCAAGACCCGCCAGCAAAAATACGGATATTGTTGATTTCAAAGACAAACGAAGACCCTTCCTCGTGCTTGAGAGGATGTTGTAGAAGTTGAAGGCGGCGGATTCCAATGTGTTGACTTCTACTGTCGCAGTCTCCCAATCGAGCAGTGAAGTTGTACAATGGCTGCGCACCATACAAGTGAGGATACCAAAGTTGTGGGTTAGCTACTGTAACCGTGGTAGCGAATTTTCCGCCGGACAATTGCACACTGCGGTGAAGGATTTCCTTTCCGGTAGGATCAACTACTTCAATTGTTACTTCCTGGTCTGACCCAAGATTTTCCACGGCTCCTTGAACACTCAGCACGCATGTCTTCAAATCCTCTGCCGTTTGTTGACGAATGTATAGATCACTGATCCTCTGTTCGTAAATCTCGAAATAGATGGGTTTCCACGGGCCACATGTATTAATGGCCGGTCCCCAATCCCAACCCTACAATCTGTTAGCCATGCATCTGTATAGGTTGATACGTTGAGGTATTATACCCAGTGGTATTGTGCCTTGCGCACAAACAGTCGCTCTGGGCCTCCAAAGTGAACGTCTGTATCATTTCCTTTGTAACCGATTCGTGCCTTCTCTTGTTGAGCAAACACAGGGGCGTTTTTGAAGCGTATCTCTAGCTCCGCTGGCCCGTTTGCTTTCAGCAATTGCCCAGTTACATCAACTCGATACTGAACATGCATATTCTCGCTAGCAAGGATATGCTCCCCATTCAGGTATACATCAGCAACTGTGTCTAAGCCATCGAACACCAGCACAACCTGTGAATTGGGAGCAGGGTGAACAATGGGTAACGCAGATGTTCGGTAGGTCCAATTCGCATCATTTACCCATAGACATTTGAGCTCATTGTCATCAATGTATGGATCTGGAATAAGTTTGTGGTGTAAAAGGTCAATGTGGGCAACGGTTGGAAATTGTGCCACAGGGAGGAAAGAAGAAGCCGCAGAATTATTCAGAGATGTGCTTTGTTTGAACTCCCACCCTTGGTCGATTGGAATTTTGCAAAGTGGCGCCATTGTCGCCGTGTGAATTGGGTCGCCGCGCAACAATTACTACTGCCCGTTAAATCGACTAACTGGCCGAGGCCATTTCCTGCGTCTTATACTTCATGCCGAGTCGGACACTTTTTGCCATACAAATGGATCCTCCGACACCGCAAATTCCTCTAGACTATGATCGCGATTCCAATACCTTATTCAAATCACCCACTCATTACTGCTCTACATATGGACTATTTACCGACCTCGGGTCCCACTTGCCGGTCAGGCGGCTCATTGTATCGCCTGACGTGCATGCGGGACGACAAATACCCGTGTCCTCAGGTGAAATTGCGACAATATGACGACGATTGTTTGTAGATTTGGCGATTCTATTAGGTGAGAGCTGACAATTCGATGAATACGGGCATTTGACTGTAACTGCCGTAGCGAGTCAACTCTTCCAGATGCAGAGCGTTTTGCCAGAAGCCACCAGCGAGTCAAGATCAGCAACATAAAACTGACTCGGCTGGCAGAACGACAAAACTATTAGCGAGCACGTGCTCGCTTATTCCAAATTTGGGCTCAGCCGAGAAGGTGGCTTCAACTTCTATTCCCGTACCAATTGGAGATCACTTGGCCGGTCTTCGGGAGGGGTCGAATTCAATGGCATTTTGGCTGTGAGTGGCATTCAGCATGTATAAATATATTTCTTTCACGTGGATACGCCCTTTCCCATCTATGTAACAGTCGTCGTTTGCCACATCTTCACTCTTCCTCCTACATTCATTCAAAAGCCACAGCTCCGCTTCTTTTGACTTTTACTATGGCTGGAATTGCTCTTCTCGGCGCGGGCATATTTGCTACTGATGGTAATTATTTCCCCTTCTTCTTTAATTTCTTTCCCTTTATTTAAAAGAAAATTATTTGCTGACTCATTGCAGAACATCTCCCTGCGCTCGTTAAGAACAATGCAAATTTGAAGGCCATTTACTCACGTTCAAAGGCGACTGCCGGAACACTCGTTGCTGCAGCACATAAATTGGGTCTGAAAGATGTTGAGTTGTACTCTGAAGATACCGCACAACATACTATTGATGATCTGTTGAAGCGCGACGATATTAAAGCCGTTGTCATTGTTTTGCCAATCCTTGTCCAGCCAGACATTATCCGCCGCTGTTTCGCAGCTGGAAAGCACGTACTCTCCGAAAAGCCATTGGCGAAGGACGTTCAAACCGGACGCCAGTTAATTGAGGACTACAAGAGCCAGTATGCTGGTAAAGGACTCATTTTTAGCATTGCGGAGCAGTTTCGCTTCATGCCCGAGTTTGAACTTGGTCGCAAGTGGGTTGTCGACGAGAAGGCAATTGGCGACATCACCCAGCTTCACCTCCGTATCTGGCGCAACATTGCACCCAGTGGAAAATACTATGAAACTGAGTGGAGAAAGGTTCCGGGGTACCAAGGCGGCTTCTTGCTCGATGGGGGCGTCCACCAGACTGCCATGCTGCGTTACATTTCCGGGCAGGAGGTTGTCGAGACACATGGCTTGGCACGCCAAATCGCGCCGCACCTCCCGCCCCTTGATACCGTGAATGCAGGAATTCTGCTGAACGGTGGTGGAACGGGAACCATTTCCATGTCTTTTGCCGCCACAAAGCGGGCGACTGATCTCACAATCATGGGCACCAAGGGCAGCTTCACGCTTAGCGACGGCCCGAATGGATTCACGCTCGATTTGGAGCTGCTGTCCGGCGACAAGCGGTCGGAAACGCTAAAATCAAACGGTGTAGAAATCGAGATCAAGGCATTTTTGGCGGCCGTAGAGGCTGGAAAGGCCCAGCCGCGAGCTGGCCCTGAGGAGGCATTGAACGACCTGGCCATCATCGAAAGCTTGTGCTCCGGTGGTGGTAAAGTTAATTTGTATTAAATCTCTTAAAGAAACAAAATTTAATCAATGAACTATACATATTTAATCACAAAGGTACTATTATCTTATGATGTCCTTGTGTGGTCCTTGTTGACATGCCTTGATTGACTCGCGAGCCCCACGACTCTCACTATCCAACTTCCTCTCGACGAGTCGTCAGCGAGCGACCTTGCAAAACATTGTCCCCATGGCCCTGAAAGTTGTCATTCGCCATAATTTTTGACGCCATTGGTGAAAACACTACAGTACAAGGCGGTGAAAACTATGCCGGCTTGGTCACCATTGTCATGCGACCCTGTTTTAGTCAAGACCTATCATTGAGAACAGATAAGCAATACATGTTATTCAAGAAGTCTGGAATAATGAAATATTGTCTAATTGCGTGCCAAATATCTATGGATCTAGTCTGATTTACGATTACTTTGTTGCCATTTCAACTGGGAGCATCTTGTGGATAAAGGTATCCAGACCTTCAAGTTCCTACGAGATGTCAGCGTCATTATAACTCATATACTGCATAGCACATACCTCTTGTGTAACTGGCTCAGGGCCGCTTGATGCATTCTTGCTTCCATCCAAAATTGATCCAACGGGCTGGTCAAAAGTGGCCAGGACCTTGCCGCCGGCGTTGGCCTTGGCGCCAGAACGGTCAACCACTGATACCGGCGTCTCAGAGTTGGCAGGCTTTCTGAGTGCTTTGACCGCATCCGCAACAACAAACGTATCAGTAATGCCTACAACACCGCTGATTTTGTTTACATCGGCTAGTGTAGCCAGAAGAGCAACATCCAAGCCTTCATTGTATCCGCCGACAGCGATGCGGCCAGGGTCGCAGCCTTTAACAATTTCCTCATGGACAATTTTTTGAATCAGAGTCTCGTTCTTGCCAATGGCACCTTCTTCGTCTTTCTCGTCATAATCAAGATAGGGGAAGATGAACGCAATATGGTTGCAGTGCCCCAGCTTTCGCAGTGGCTCGACCATGAATTGCCAGTCGCCGCCTTTCTGCCCTTTGCTGTGGCACCAGACGAAGGTGGAGGTATGGCATGTCGGAACAGCACGTACACGGAGGTACTCGTCGGTGAAAATGAGGGGATCAAAAGCCATTGTCGATAATGAGATTGCCGAACTACTGTGTCTATTGCGTAACATTCAGAAAGGCTTCTTCCTGGCACACGAAGCTACTTTAATATATTTTTGGTGTCCATTTTTGTCAGCTCCGTTATCGCTGCACTATGCGCTGCGCTTGTGAAGATGTACATCCAGACAGGTCATGATGTCTACGCCAGATGACGCCCGTTGGAGTAAAGTGCAACAATGCTGAGCCGAGGCGTCAAAGAGAGCCATTTCACCAAAAGAAAATTAAAGTAGAAGTTTAAACGACCACATGATCGGTTAAATATTGAAAGCCTTTTAAGCGAGTCAGTTCATCGCGTAAAGACGAATTGGGTCGTTGCCGAAGCCACTTCAATGGCCTCAATTGAATTGGCGTGGCGGGGCTACCCCAAACTTCGAAGCCAGTGGGGAACGCCATGTGGCCTGGAATTACATACTTTCTGGGGAACATGGAGAAAGGGCGACTTTCTGGGGAAGTGCATCGCCATTCATGGTTGTGGCAGGTCTCTGTCGCCGGTGGCTTTCTATTCATCTATATATACTGTCCTTGCCATGCCGCTGACTAGATTGGAGTGATCGGCACTTACACGCCAACAGCATATCCAAAGTTACACTGGCTGATACCACTGCAACTCTGTTTGCCATCATGGACTACCCAAAGACCATTGATGATCAGGATGCTGTACATGATGAGTCTCCTACCAAGGATACCACTCAGAGCCATATGACCGAGTCGCGTATGCAGGCGGCCCTGCTCCGCGAGAACCCGCGCATCTTTCGCTCGAGTTTCTTGAAGCTGTACGGTTGTATCTTCGTTGGATACCTGTGCTCTGCGACCAACGGATTTGACTCTAACACCTTTGGTATGTTCGCATCCAGCCTTGCCCTTGTTTCGATTTCCCATTTCCTGACTATCATTTTGTAGGCGGCCTCTCTGCTATCCCTCAATTCAGAAAATATTTTGGAATCACAACCGAGAACCAAGGTCTTGTAGCTGCACTCTATGTCATTGGCAACATTGCCGGCTCCTTCTTTGCCGGACCATGCTCAGATCGCTATGGTCGCCGTGTGGGAATGGCTGTCGGGTCGTTCATTTGTATTATTGGAGCCATCCTCCAGACTGCTGGCACGAACCTCTCCATGCTGATGGGCGGTCGTTTCATTCTCGGTATGGGGGCTGTCCTCGTCCAAACTGCAGGCCCCAGCTACGTAGTCGAGATGTCATACCCCAAGTATCGTGCTCAGCTCACTGGTGGCTACCAAGCCTGTTTCTTTCTTGTTTGTCCAAACCTCAGTAATCTCTCCAAGGCAGCTTCAAGTTGACTAACATTGACCAACAGGGCACAATCGTATCGACATGGCTCGAATATGGGCTTAATCACGTCAAGACGACGTCGTCATTCCCCTGGCGATTGCCACTCGCCATTCAAGGTCTTCCATCAGTAATTATTCTTTGTGCAATTTGGTTCATTCCCGAAAGCCCCCGATGGTTTGTCGGTCAAGGGCGTATTGAAGATGCAAGAGCGGTTCTCATCAAGTACCATGGAGACGGAGACCCAAATGCTCTGGTCGCAAACCTCGAGTTGGAGGAGATGCAGGAAGTTATTGAGATTGATGGATCCGATAAGCGATGGTGGGATTTCAGAGAGCTCTTCAACTCCCGCGAAGCACGATACCGAACCTTCCTCGTAACTTGCATCGCCTGGTTTGGTGAGCTGGACTTGCCGCCTACTAGCTACTACTTCCCGCTGATGGGTATGTTTCACTATTTTTGAAAAGTCTGAAGTCTGAACTGACAAGGAAAATAGTCAAAACTGTTGGCATCACCAATGTAAACACCCAGCTTCTTCTCAACGCAATCCAGACACCGATAATGGCAGCTGCGGCGCTTTGCGGTCTTAATACCATGCATAAATTTGGCAGAAGAAAGCTGCTCATGTTCTCCAGCGCCGGTATGACGGTGTCTATGGCAATCATCACAGCATGCACTGCGAAACAGGCCCACCACCCGGCCATTGGAGGAACTGGAATCGCATTCCTCTATGTATTTCTCGTGTTTTTCGCCTTTGCATGGGTATATCTCTACTGCTCTTTTTGTTATTTACAACTTGCTAACATGAATTTCGATAGACCCCAATGCAGTCACTTTACCCCGTGGAGGTTCTGACATATAGTTCGCGAGCAAAGGGCATGGCATATCTGGCATTCATGAACAACGCCGTCAAGGTGATGAATACTTATGTGCCCCCTATTGCTATTGCCAACTCTGGGTGGAAGTACTATCTGCTGTACATCTTTTGGGATGCTTTTGGCGTTGTTGTAATCTACTTCACGTTCGTTGAAACGAGAGGCTGGAGTTTGGAAGAAATCGAGCAGCTTTTCCGCAGCAAGAACCCTGTCAAGGCGAGTCTGGAGAGGAAAAAGATCAGCGTGGCATATGACGGTACTATCACGGACGTGTCTGCTATTGATGGAAGCCGCGCCTAAGAGTTTGACTTTGAGCAACTGCAGTGTATTTGGCTCTGAGACCTAGGATATAGTAATTTTTAGTGATATTTTGCGTTGCCAAACTAATACTCCCTCGTGTATCTCATGCTCCAGTAGAGATTACCCGGCAAAGAAATTAGTTTTATAACTTGATGCATGACTCACACTTTCACAGCTGGTTTTTCCGACGAAGATTATTTTGACCATTTCATAAAATCGAGTGGGAAAAGGTGAGAAGGGGTGGCTCAGGGAAACATATGAGTCTCGGTTATGACAAATGGCCATTTGAACGCTCTCCAGCATGGAATTGACCACGTTAATTTCATGGCTCAAGTATAATTTATGGCTGCTAATAAAATGTATGCATTTATACGTCACAAGAAATTTCCACATATTTTTTCTTTCTTTTATTTTTGTTGCTTTGGCTTTTACGTTATGCACTTCGCCCATCATCGTTCATGCACAAGGCAAGGTGACAACGCGTCCAGTCCACGTGACCGTGTCGGCCATTAACGCGCCGCCACTTTTCCTGCTTCGCGTCGCATCACTGGGCAGCTGCTAACCCTTGCCTCTAATTTGCCCATCCGCCTCTTGCTACGTTTTCCGCTTCATCATCAGACCTCACGATGGCGGAGATCAAGATCGATAGCAAGCTTTTCCAGGAGCGTATTAATTCCTTTGCGACATCATGGAAAAATGATCTGCGAGCCAAGGATGGGGGCCTTTTTCAGGGCGCAACGTCACTGGTTTTGCTGATGGGCAAAGTCGAGGAGATACCCGAATTCCACAAGAACAACGCCATGCACGTGTGTAGTACTGATTTCTAGGGCTGATTTAACTCGGCGAATTTTTCAATAGCTAACCTTGACGATAGTTTTGGCTTCTTGGATACGAATTCCCAACGACATTGATGCTTTTCACGACGGAGACGCTGTACATTCTCACCACCCCCAAAAAAGGTATTTCTCAGCAGGCAGCAGCCCGCCAGGCACAAGCGCTAACGTTGAGTAGCCAAACATCTCGAGCAGCTCAAAGGCGGCCGGTTTCCGATCGAAGTCTTATCCAAGGGCAAAGATGCCGAAGAGAATGCTAAGCTTTGGAAGACAGTTACTGATAAAATTAAGGAGTCGGGAGTGAGTAACCACTTTCTGTTTTTGTGGGCGCGTCATCGCTAATCACCTTGCAGAAGAAAGTTGCGACCATTGCTCGAGATACATCAAAAGGACCTTTCGTTGAGGAGTGGAAGAAGGTCTTTGCTGACGCTTGCAAGGATGTCGAAGAAGTCGATGCCTCTCTAGCTCTGTCTACGTATGCATTTTCCATCAAGGATGAAAATGAGCTACGTGCCATGCGAACCGCCGCCAAGGCTTGCGTTGCCCTCATGACGCCCTATTTCCTCGACGAGATGTCAAGCATTCTTGATGCGGAGAAGAAGGTCAAGCACTCTGCACTTGCGGACAAAGTGGACAAAAAGCTAGATGACGACAAATTCTGGAAAACAGTGCAGCTACCCAACAACACGAAGCTCCCCACGGACCTGGACGCTACCCAGCTTGACTGGATTCTCGGCCCGACCATCCAGAGCGGTGGCAAATTTGACCTACGGTTCGCCGCCGAATCCAACGACGACAACTTACATGCTGGCATCATTGTCGCCGCCATGGGTCTGCGATACAAGTCGTACTGTTCTTCAATCGCGCGCACATACCTCGTCGACCCGAATAAATCGCAGGAGAATAACTACAAGCTTCTCTTCCAGATCCACAACGCCGTCATTCAGGAATTGCGTGACGGCGTCGTTGTCAAGGACGTTTATGCCAAGGCTCTCAGCATCATCAAGAGCAAGAGCCCAGAGATGGAGAAACACTTTCTTAAGAACGTCGGCTGGGGTGTCGGCCTGGAGAACCGAGACGCCACCCTGGTCCTCAATGCCAAGAACCAGCGCACTCTCAAGGACGGCATGACACTGATTATCAACACCGGATTCCAGGACATCGACAACCCTCAGCCTCAAGACAAGAGTAGCAAAACTTACTCTCTTGTGCTAAATGACACTGTTCGTGTCAGAACTGCCGAGCCCATCGTCTTCACTGCCGAGGCTCCGACCAGCGCCGATGCCAATTCGTTCTTCTTCAAGGATGATGAAGAGGAGCAGCCGGCACCAAAAAAGGAAAAGCGCGACTCCCGTGTCGGTGCCGTTGCAACTAAAAATATTACAAGCTCACGACTGCGCTCGGAGCGCTCTGCCCAGGTCAATGATGATTCGGAGGCCAAGCGCCGCACGCATCAGAAAGAGCTTGCTGCCAAGAAACAAAAGGAAGGCCTGGCGCGGTTTGCAGAAGCCACGGCTGACAAGAATGGCGATGAAGTCAAGAAGTTCAAACGCTTTGATTCATACAAGCGAGATGACCAATTCCCCCTCCGAGTCAAGAATATGGAAATTGTTGTGGACATTAAAAACAGTACTGTTGTCCTGCCTATTCTAGGCCGACCAGTTCCTTTTCACATCAACACAATCAAAAATGCCAGCAAGAGCGACGAGAATGACTTTTCATTCCTCCGTGTCAACTTTCTGTCTCCCGGCCAAGGTGTTGGCCGTAAGGACGATCAGCCATTTGAAGATGCTAATGCACACTTTGTGCGCAGCTTGACATTCCGTTCAACAGATGGTGACCGCTACAGTGAGATTGCAACACAAATATCCAACCTGAAGCGTGATGCTGTCAAGAAGGAACAAGTGAAGAAGGACATGGAGGATGTTGTGGAGCAGGACAAACTCACAGAAATAAGAAATCGCCGTCCTGCAGTTCTGGACAATGTTTACATCAGACCAGCGATGGAGGGCAAGCGAGTACCTGGCAAGGTTGAAATCCACCAGAATGGTATTCGCTACCTGTCGCCTCTTAACGCACAGCACCGCGTGGATATTCTGTTTTCCAACGTCAAGCACCTGTTTTTCCAGCCGTGCCAGCACGAACTGATCGTCATCATTCACATTCACCTCAAGGACCCAATTATTGTTGGAAATAAGAAGAAGACCAAGGATGTTCAGTTCTACCGCGAAGCAACCGATATTCAGTTCGATGAGACAGGTAACAGGAAGCGAAAGTACCGCTATGGCGACGAGGATGAATTTGAGGCCGAGCAGGAAGAGAGACGCCGTCGCGCGGATCTCGACAGACTGTTCCAGGGCTTTGCACAAAAGATTGCTGAGGCGGGGCGCAACGAAGGTATCGAGGTCGACATGCCTATCCGAGATTTGGGATTCCACGGTGTACCCTTCAAGAGCAACGTTTTTATCCAGCCTACAACAGACTGCCTGATTCAGGTGATAGAGCCACCATTCATGGTACTCACAATTGAGGACATTGAAATTGCGCATTTGGAGCGCGTACAGTTTGGTCTGAAGAACTTTGACATGGTCTTTGTCTTCAAGGACTTCACACGAGCGCCGTACGCCGTCAACACTATCCCCGTCGAGTTTCTCGACCAGGTCAAAGACTTCCTCGACTCGTCAGATATTGCCTACAGCGAGGGCCCCCTCAACCTGAACTGGCCAACGATTATGAAGACAGTAACTGCCGATACGCATCAGTTCTTTGTCGATGGTGGTTGGTCCTTTTTGCAAACTGGCTCAGACGATGAGGACAGCCAGGACGAGTCGGAAGAGGAATCGGCGTTTGAGGTGGACGATGACGACCTGGATGCCGCCTCCGAGTCGAGCGAAGATGAATCCGAGTACGGCAGCGACGCTAGCGACGACGATGACGACGGCGATGCGGAGCTTGACAGCGACGATGAGGGTGAGGATTGGGATGAGCTGGAGAAGAAGGCCAAGAAGCGCGACCGAGAGAGTGGTCTGGATGACGAGGAACCTGGCAAGAAGAAGCGCAGAAAGTAAAAGGGGGAGGCACCTGCGCTGCGCGAGAAGAATTGCCGTTGAAAAACACCGTGTAAAATGTGTGCATTATCAGTGCGAAGCGAGCAGGAATCGGATTCAAATGGTTCCAATGCTTCATTGTTTTGAATTTCTTTTCCAGTTGCTTTTTATCAAACTTCCTTTTTCAAAGACGTTTCTACACTTTCTGTCTTTTGTTGCTTCTATCTTGAAATACTTGGAACTGGATTGGTTAGGGGGGAAATCAATTTAATTACAAAGCCATGATACATGCGCCGGTATATGAACATGTGACATTGGCATAGAGGCCTAAAGTGATGATTATATCGGACAGCCTCAATGTATTAATTTTCAACAGAATTCATTGCTACATAAACGAGAGAAAAACAAAAACAACTCATCTCTATAAACAAACAGCGCAGATAAAACTCAAACTCAAACTAGAAAGAAGGTACAACCAACCATCGGCATGTTACCCAGTGGCCAATCATTTTTCCCGCGTTTAATTTCTTCTTCTTTGCAAAGGAGGTAAAAGTGAGAAGACGGCCTACAAGTACTTCTCTCCATCTTTTTCTACTGTGAAACGGAAAAACATTCCGAGTGTTCATTCTCTCTCATTTCGTCGCAAATCAAACAGTTCGCAGGTAAACTAGTAATAATAATAAAGAATGATGGGTAATCGTACAAGACAAGGGCGGGGGGAAACAATATGGAAAGAGTAAAGCAAGGTTTTGTGAGCCCCAATGCGATAGAATGTGCGATCTTATGCTAGTCAGGAACAGTCCGAACTAGGGGACCGTTGATATTTTTCGTATTTTTCATTTTCATTTTTTGCAGCGGGCAAAGTTGACACCTTTCATTGTACGTGTCGCTTAGGCCTCGCCGGGACGCGCCTCGCGGCCAGATGCCACAGCGGTGGAAGGACCGGTGGTGGCCTTGGCAGCCGGCGTGTTGTTCCACGACAGGTAGGTATGATCACCGAGCTTTCTGGGCTTGATGAGATGCGTGGCGGTGAAGACGGCACCGAGCAGAATGCAGACACCTCCGACGACAATGTACGCAATGCCGAGGAAGGGGTTGCGACCACCCATGACTGTGCGGGTGGTGATGAGCACCGACTTGGTACCGCCGTATTCGGTAACGGGGAAGTCTAAATCGAGAATTAGCCCAAGAATACTCCAAATGCTTAAGGTTTGGTTTGGAGGAAACTTACAATTACGGATGCTGATTTCATATGTGCCCTTGGCCATGGGATCAACGTCGTTGCGCTGATACAGCTTGCTAAAGTCGGGCAGAGAAGCAGTGCGCATCCAGACCTGGAACGCCTCCCAGGTCCTCAGGTCGGGCGGGCCGTCATCGGCCGTATAACCATTAGGATAGCGCTGGTGCCAGTTTGGTGGTGGTATAACATCCTGGTACGTGTACTTGGTGGTTGAGTACAGGTCCTTGTCGGTGTTCCAAGCAATGTTTGTTTTATTGTTCATCGTGTACTCCTTCGGCTCGGGGTTGGTGCCGGGAGGGTTCATCCAGTTTGGGCTGCTAAAGGTGTCGTTGAACATGGAGTTGGCAATGAGGCCACAAGGGAAAATGGGCTTGTGCGCGGCTTTGTCGACCTTCAGCGGGGTGCACTTGGAGCCGTCAATGTCTGAGTAGGAGCGTTTCTCGCCGTTGAGCTGCTGGGGGTCAAACGAGTCGACGTAGCGGCGGTGGTTCTGGTAGAAGTTGGTGAGGTGGTAGTAAAAGAGCACAGGCGGCTTCATCTCATTTGGAATAGTGAATCGTAGGTGGCAGAACTCTGTCGCGACGGAAACACCCGGAGCGAGGTCCACGGTCAAATTCTCCTTCCTCCACTGAGGCTGGACGTCGTTGATGCTGCCGTTCTTGAAGGACAGCTGGACACTATTGGCCGGCATGTCTGTGAATGTGTCGGTCGCATCGCTGCAGTGTGTATAGTTGATTTTGATCTCTTGGACCTATTGAGAAAACCAGGGTTAGCAAGTTGACATTTAGGCTTGGGCTTCGAAGCTGGTCCGGCGCATCCGTACTAGAGAGTTGGCGTAGAGGAGGAGGCCGCCGATGGGAGCAAAAACGATGCCGATGGCAAAAAAAAGCGGCAAAACCGTCTTCGGTGTTAGAATTGGTCTGCGATGGAAAAGATATTAGCAAATTGTGTCGACGAGGCATCGCAAACAAGGCGCATCCGTTTGGCGCAAGTGTGGGAGGTGGAATTGGGGAAACAACATACTGCCATGCCTTGAGTCGCTGTTGACGAAATGCGGTATCTAAGGCGGAAAATGTCAGCCAAGTGAGGCAATATAATATGTCGACATCGTGACGCGACCGTCGGGGGTGTTGAGCATGGTAACTGACTTGCTGGGCGGCGGCTCTTCTTCTTTTCTGGGCCATTTGGGGCGTTGGAGTCGTGAGAGTCCCTTGAGTCGGTTTGGCCGACATCGCGCGGGGAGTCGGACATTGTCGAGGGAATCGACGGGATGCGCAATAGATTTTATTTCTCTTTCGATCGATTCGAGTGAGATGATGCGGTGAATAGGCGACGGAGGATGCGGGTTGGAAAGCCTCGAGACAAGGCGTTTGTTTGTAGGGAATTCGTATTCCAAGGGGGGCTGAGCTGGCGCAGCGTGGCGTGGACGCCGGTTACGAGTGGGTGGGTTAACAATTAGCAAGCATCTGCAACAGTCTGTGGCGGTGATGAGTGGTGGCGGTGCACTTACCCTGGACTCGACTATGGAGAAAGGTTACTGTGAAAGAACTCCTTTAAGTATCACTGTCTCCATGAAATTTTATATCTAATATATATAATGCATATTTTTCAGGTTCAAAAGTATTAGCCGTCTGCTGATGAGTGCGTTGTATTCCACCAAGCTGCGGATGTTGCAGCTGGTACGCGATAGCTTCATCTTCGGTGTTGAACCACAGCCAGTATCAGAGTGAAATTTTTGACAAAGACCGTTTGACCAATCGGGAGATATTCCGATAACTCTCTGTGAGTAGACTTGAACAAAACCAATCTACCACCAGCATGATCCAGTTACGTCATATCCGCATTGCATCTTGTAAAATGTTTCATGTTCAATAGTATTTTAGAATAGGCTTTAAAAAATGGATATCACTGGCTTAGAAATTTCTACACGTCAAGTATTAAGGACGCTCACAGGCGCCTTCTCAGTTGGCGTCGCATCGCCAGAGGTTGGACTGGATTTCTCTCCCGAAACTGCTTCCGTAACTGGCATCTCCTGTCGCTTGCTCGTAGTATCCCGCCAAATTGAGGTAAACGTGTGTGCCAGCGTCTTGCGGCCTTCATATATGGGAAACAGTCCAACGCCGATAAAGGAGAAGAAGATCCAAATGATGCCTACCGTGACCCAGCCGGTAAAGAACTTTTTGCTAAAGATGTAACCAGTGCCGTACAAGGGCATTGGCCATAACACAAGGAAAGCAACCGTCTAGAGAGTTGATTAGGGTCAGTATTGCACTCAATCTCGTTTGCCACAGCAAAATAATTATTTGTCTCACTCACCAGAACGGCCGTCATTGTTCTACTTATTTTACCCGCCCGGGCTAGTTTCGTCTGCTCCTCTTCAAACTGTCGCGTAGCTTCGGCAGTGGTTTCCGGAACAATCACAACCGTCTCAACATCTGAGCCGCCGAGAATGTTTTCGCTGCTGTCGTCACCTCTGCTAATGGCCATCATGGACTTCCAGTCATACTTTTGTAGGCCAAAGATCAAGGTGAATATGGGAATGGTGACAAGGGGCGAAAGAAGCGCGACAACATTGCCGGCCAGCATTGGGTTGTTGGATCCCGTGCATGTCACTGTCAAAGCACCGCATTCCCTATGCGCAGTAACAAGCCACGCGGTGAGAGACGCCGCGAGGCCGAGGATTGGAGACAGCGTCGCCGCCCACTTGTTCTGTCCCGACCACGTGAGGGTCAGCGCCGCGGGGATCACGGCTGACGAGATGATGACTCCCATCATGACGTAAAGGTATCCCATGGAGATGCCCGCATACCACAGCCCGACTGAGAAGGAGGCGATGAAGATGGCGTAGGCAATGACGATGGCATGACTGATCCAGATGAGGCGCTGGCCGCTGGCCTTGGGATTGAAGTATGTTCTGTACAGATCATAGGTGCAGATGGAGCTGACGGCGATGAGCTCACTAGACGTCGCCGAGGTGACGGCCATGAAGACAATCACGAGCGTGGCGGCCGCACCGCCCTTGCCCATCAGCGCGACTGCTGCGTAGGGAAGCACGAGACCGGCACTGACATCGGCATCGGGCATGCGATTGGGGAATGTGGGGAAGACGGGGTTGCTTTCGAGAGCGAGGGCCGCCAGACCCAACGTGGTGGCCGTGAGCCATGGGATGGCGAACCATGCCATGCCTCCAAGCACGTAACCTGGGAGGGCCTGGAGGGGAGAGGCTGCAATAGCTTTGTTATAATAGCCATTGTCGAGGAAGACTGTACCGAAGTTGCCGACGCTGTTGCAAAGAAAAGGGAGAAAGGGTAAGTAACTGAGCCTTGCGGTGAGGATGCAATTACGAGCCAACTTACATGTTGATGACGAAGAAAATGGCACCTTCGCGGGATTGCATAGTGAGATAGCTGCCCCCGTGGTTGCCAGCGACAGGATGAGCCGCAGATGCCTTGACAAGCAAGTCGTAGACTGCAGAAGGCGAGCCGAGGTGATCAGATGTCGCATATGTCGTGAGCGCAAAGATGATGATGATGATGAGCAGGATAAAGGTATGAATCCAATCGGTCAGAATGGTAGCCTTTAAACCACCGACGAGCGTATAGCAAACGACGCCAAGAGGCAACAGGTAGACTATAGACGCGTTAACCAGCTGCAACTCGGTCTACTAATGCTAGGTGTGATTTGACGAAAAGAAAGATAAGGAAGCTTACTGGCAGCGATGGTGTCCATGCCCGTCAGCGCAGAGACTGTGGCGGAGCCACCGACAATCAACATCAAGGAGACCAATATATTCGTCATTAACCCAAACACAGTGAAGACAATATGGGTGGCCGTGCCATATCGCGCTTTTATGACTTCAAGAAAGGTATGTGCGTTGGGTGCCCTGCGCTTTAGCTCAATGGCGAGCGTCGCAAAAAGAAGAATCTGGACCGTCGCGCCGGATGCGTACCAGAAGGGCCCCGAGACACCGTAGCGATAGCACACGGCTGTGCTCTGGAGGAGCGTCGCCGCCCAGGTCCAGGAGGAGACGACAGCGGATCCGACGAGTCCCGACTTGACGGTGCGACCTGCGGTGTTGAACATTTCGGAAGTCTGCCGCTCACGATTGTAGCGGCGCAGGATGAAGGTGACAAGGATCATGCCTACACATGACGGTTTGTCAGTCACTTTGCTTCTAGGGTCCCAGAGCTTACACAATCACAGTTGAGATGGAGGGGAAATAAGAATTACCAAGTGCAAAGCCAAGTCCTAGGCCTATGACCACTCCATAGCCAGTGCCTTGGCTGAGGGCTGGCTTGACCATCTTGAGAGATGAAGGTGTGTATGTGAGAAGACTGTGAGAAAGACTGAGAGGGTGCGGCTTGCTGAATGAGACAAAAGTTTATTATTTGTGAAATCTAACAGCATACACTAGTAACATAAGGGGGTCATGTTGTCTATATAGTTTGACCGGACTGTCTCACTCCGGGTTGTAGCTGAAGACAAATAGTTGACTAGAACTATGTCTCGTAGATATGTAGCAAATTAGAATGCTTCAGCTAGGTAAAAAAAAAAGCCCATGATAAGAAGATAAAGAGCGACTTCGGAACCGGTTGAAATCCTCGACTTGTTATTTGCCGTACATATGTTCCTTGGCGGAGCTGACTTTGGTTTCTGCCGGGGGCGCAACGCTTGCATTCACGTTGACCAGGGGAAGACGTACTGGCCAACCATGGCCCGGGGCACTTATCAATAGACTACTCCGTACATGTGAAGAAATTCCTATCAAGGCTGGGGTAAATATGGAACCTCTGATACATAGCCTTTTCACTACAGGGCTGGGAGGTTGAGGGTCTGCGTGATATAATCAACTAAAGGGGGAGCATGGTAAGTGATAAGGGAGGACGCTTACAGCTTCAGCAGCGATAAAAATATTACCTTCAATTTGAAGGAACCAATGATATTTGAGTACGTGTATTGACATATCTAATCTACAACCATACGGAGCATCCTTTAAGTTTATTAGCCTGGGGTAGATAAGAGTTGGGATCGGCAAAAATCGGTTGCGGACTGTGGATCCGACATTGGCTGGTATACTTCCGCGGGGAGAGCAGTTTCGGGATAAATTTCGCATCTAAAAGGATTATTAGTTAATTGATGGTCTTTAAACTGCCAGAAATGTTTTTTTTTTAAAAGATTATTCTTATGTTTTAATGCCATCTTTTTTATATAAACAGCATCTGACACCCGTTGTCCTAGCCTAGGCGCCTAGAATTTATAGATTGACTTGTGGTTCGCGGATTGCCGGCAAGCCACAGTTTGGATTGCTAGCCTCTTTCCAATGTGTACGAATAGCCCGCTCGCCATGTTTAATGTACGATTACGAGGATTTAAGATAAGGAGCTGAATAATCCAGGATATCGATATGTTTCTTGTAGGTGTTCATAAAGATGACAAAGCCATCGTTGAAGGAGCCTTAATCTGTACCCCATTCTGGTCTGAAATGACTCTATGCTATCTGCTATATGACGGCGACGTTTTTCTCACCAGCATTAATACAAAAACACAACCAAAAAAACTGAATTTGCAAATTAAATACTGAACCTTGACTGCCCGCCTTCAGTATCTTACTCCATCTGGTCATGCTCATCTGTCAAGAGTAGCACGTGGCAACTCTTCTGATTCATTTTTTTGGCGGTTACCTGTCGCTACAGAGTGAGTATTCGAAAAACCAAATATGATACCCCTCTCAAATAGCGCATGGCGCGCGCAACTACCATGCAAGAGTAAAGCGTTGAAAAATAAATGCGAACAAGAGAGGAGCCCCCGTCGGTCGCGTCTAGAGCGCGTAGTCAATGCACCACAAGGGGAAAAGGCAAGCTACAAGCGAGGAAGAAAATGTATTGGGGTTTAATCGCATCTGGACAGTAAAACATATATGCATCGCAGGCCAAAGACGCCTTGTAGCCTTATCATAGCTCCCATACTGGAAAGTCCCGGCACACAGTCAGGAGCAAATAGCCCATATTAAAGAAATGCCAGGAAAGTATACGCTTTCCAGCCTCGTTTACTTGTTTTGACAATCAAAGCAGTCAAGAAAGAACGAAACCTGCCATTACGCGCAAAATGTGACAAGTTTGAATACTCGAAGAAGGCAGAGCAGCAGGTGCCAGACTCACACTGGCCTGACTGGATCATTTTGAGAGAGAAAATAAATAAATAAACAAGACAGTGCCTCTCCACCTGTTTAAATCACGAGTAATTCAAAGTCACGTAATGCTAAAATCCTGCAGAAGTTACGTGATTTGAAACTGGGAAGAGATGAGAAAAAAGGCATTAATAATTTGCTCGAGCTCTGTGTGGATGATGACTCAAAGCAGATTGGTGAGGCTGTGGATAGCATGCAGTACGCGCGCGAGGTTTTAGTTTTGACTTTTATAACCACAAACTTGAGAAATTTACAGTATATGCCCAAATTATTGTGAATGATACTGACAGTGGTGGGGAAAAAAAGGAAGGTCGCGATGGCACCAAGCGACAGCTGGTACTCAATCGAGTACTGCCCTGGGCTACTAGGCAACTAGGCAAACCAAACCGAAACGTGCGAGGATCTCTTGCCGAATACGTATTGCCGCGGAATTGAGAATATTGGCAGTGGCCACAACGGAATGAGCTGTAAAGTGAATAAATACAATGGTCTTGTTTAGTGTCCGGCGATTGAGCGGACGTGGATGTGACGCACATAGCCCAGTGTGTGATATGGAGATGTTGTAATGATGCTGGATTGACCCTGACCAAAAGGATGGAAATTGACGTGGATAACAAAATACAGTAAAATTTAAAGTGCAAGTGTAGTATTTTTGTTCTCGCCGTTACCTATCTCGCGTCTTAAACGAGACTGCTCTCCGCTGGCCATTCTTGTGTACTATGAATGAAGCCATTCCGACTCAAGTCTACACGTACCGCCGGCTGGCATGGCATCAACATTGTAAAAACAAGTTTGGGTGATATGCCGCTTGACATTCCACTGGCGGGGAGTTCTACCATTTAGACCACCGTCGCAGCTCGGGATTTAGGGCATCTAGACTAGACATCTCATATAGCAACATTAACATGTCTTGAAGGCGAGGCTGTCTGACTGTCTAATTCTTCCTGCTTTATTATACTTCTAGTTTATCGCAATAATGGCTGGGCCCTTTTCCGGTTTCGCCCACGCTCTTTTCTCTCCCATTATCACTTTCGTCAGCCCTGCCAGGCGCTGACCAAGAATGAGGGATAAACTGCTACTGGTAAGGTACGCTGACGCCGCCTGCGAATCCTTGCATAGCAGCCCCCAGAATCGTCTTTTCCTGACACTAAATCGGCGACAGTCAAAATACAGTGGCACGAATTACATGCCCGTGTTTCACTGTGTGGGACGGTGGCCACTTGCCACTGTAACTATAATAAAAAAAAGGAAAGGAAAGGTGACCTTGGTGGCGCACAGTCGCAGGCGCATGATGGGTGTTTCTTTTTTGCTTCGGGGAGGAAGACCACCCATGCACAGCTGGCGCCAAACCGGGTTCACCGTCCTGTGGGCACCGAGCGAACGAGGCGCAGCACTTGCATCATGTATGACAACGAAGAGGTTCAGGCAGCGAAAGAGCGAAAGAAGGAAAACGACGTGGGGGTTTTGCTGAGCAGCAGCAGCCAATCGCTGCTAATTTCTACGCGCTGTGCAAGAGACATGCTCATGACTGGTAAATACGACCACCATTATGAATTAACTTGCCACCCCAGACGGCGTGATTGTCGCGATGGAGCCATGTTGGCCAAAATGGGTTGGCTGTCAATGTTGGATGTTGCGTCGTCACGGCGCATGGAGATGTCGCTGTGGCGGTGATGAACGTTATTAACCACTACTGGGTACGAAGTGGTGGGCGCTCGCTCATATAGCCTGTTTTTCTGGTTAACTAGTAGCACCCACACCATTTGGGCCAAGTTTTTCGTTCCAACTAACTACTAGCTGCCGACTTCCGAGCCTGCTTTGTCACTGCACCGGCCGGTCAATGGTGAAGCGTTAAATCTTCTCGTCCGGATCTCAGACACTTGTCCCCGCCAGCACATAAAACAGGACCAAAACAGAATACAGTCCAGTTTCAAGTCAGAGTGCTTTCGTAGTGAATCATCATTTCAATAAATGTAGGAAACGTTTCTGGGCATTGTCGCTGGGAGCGACTAAGGGCGCAATTTACGGCTTCAGGCACCCCGACAGCATGATTGATGAATGATTGGGAAGTCAATTTGCCCGCTGTATCGCAGATCCTATACCCCCACAATTACATTCACAAATCGTGAATACATGCTAGAACTGGTTGAAGTAACGTTTTCCCGCTGACCGATTCAAGTACGCCCGAAAGCGGTTTCCGGAGTGTACAAGGGTGAGCCAGTGAGCTTCGGATCCAATAGTTGATGCCGGCGGCAGTTGACCCGCTGCTAAACCTTTGTCGTGGCGCTCTTGTACTGCTTGTACTCTCAAGACAACTGGTGGTTACTTTCAGCGCCAGGGCGAGAGCAAAGAACAAACCCAACCAAATTCTCTTGGCGGTGGACTACTTCCCCATGTCTCCAGCTGACAGTCCTCTGCTGTGGATAAATGCTGACCAGTAGAGAATTTGCCGAGACGATATGTTCAGGCTCCTCTATCACCGTCATTCGTGAATAGGCTGATTGGTAGGCTCGGGTTTTTTTTTTGCTAGCTAAAGGCGCCCCAAATACGCGCCGATGAGATTGGAACCAAAAAAAAGTAGGGTCTGGAATCATGGTGACTACTGCTGGTATGTATTTGCAGAGTGTCCATTCGGTTCACAGATGCTCCCCTGTGTTGTTTATGCTGGGGAAACGGGCGAGCATGATGAAAGCTGCACGGGGGTTTGTGGCTTGAACAGACGGTCGTGTGGGGAATGCAGTGGAACATGAATCGGTTGCGTTTGATTCCAATTGCAAAAGATTGACAAGCTGGTTGGCTGGGACAATTTCTTTGCTTTTTCCTTTCGATTTCCAATGCTCTTGAGTGGTAATGGAGCGGTTGTCTGGGGACCAGATGAGCCCAGTGAACGTCATGGCCTGAGGCGCTGACTGCCAAGAGGGTACGTACCAGTACATGGCGAGGGGAAAATTGACATTTTTAGCCAGAAATAAAACGTAACAAAGGTACGTACAAGAAAGCACCGAGAAACTTGCAACGATCTGGGCTTGTGGCCAATGAAGAAGTGACAGGGGCTGTCCATCTGGATAGTGTTGCTCACAATGCCGATCTCTTTGCAGTTCCATGTTCTTTCTGGCAAACCTTGAGTAGCGTTGCGGCTTTTTGCCTCCACAAATACCTGCCGGAACCCGCCTTGTTTGCCCATTTCAAAGGCATTGCAGCTCAATCACCAGTTGTGGCAAGGAAGCTTGGCTTCTTTGTTTCTTGGATTCTAGCAGGCGTGATTTAAGGCGTGGCAATCCCCTTGCTTCCCTGTCCACCGTCCCCAGTGCAGCCGGAGCTGGGACCCAACGCCAAGATGGCACCTTTCCACCTGTCGTCGGCCTAGTTTCATGCAAATGCAATCATTTAGTGTGGGCAAGCGCCCCAATAATTAATTAGTGGCACCACTTGGCCGGCCACGATCCAGAGACAATGACGTTCCCCGAGCCTGCCCAAGCTGTCTGTGCCTGCCAGCATTCGCTGTGCATGTCACGACGTATTTGAGGACGAGGTCCCGCCTCAGAACAGCTGCTGCAGTTGAAACTTGTTTCTTTCAAACACATGATATAGCTAGTTGATCAGTTGCTTCGTTTTCTTCCGCCGAATCATTCCAGCAGTTTCAAAAAGACGACGACATCCACCGAGTAATTTCGCCGCAGCCTAGACCTCGACTCAGCCTGCGTCGTCATCTCGCTTCACCTTGCCCCCTAATAACAGAAAGCTATCACTACTGGGTACACACGGTGCCTGCATGGAACATTCCCCCAACAATTTGCAACCACCAAGCTAGGCCAACTAATAATCCAGAGCCACTTTTTTTCCTTTGCCTTGTTCTCCCCCAGCCCGGCAACTTACATCCGAAAATAACGACGTTCCAACGCCGTCTTATTAGAGGGAAATTCGCCGGCTCGTCTCCATTACAGTACCTCTTCCCCCAGGGCCAGTTCAACAAGCACAGCCCACCTTCATCATCTTGCGTGTCCCTTTTCTCGAGCCTTCTCTAGTTCTTGAAGAAGTGGCCAAGATCATCTACCGTTCTACAGCCACGTCATTTCTCA
This sequence comes from Zarea fungicola, assembly GCA_900169235.1. Taxonomy (NCBI): domain Eukaryota; kingdom Fungi; phylum Ascomycota; class Sordariomycetes; order Hypocreales; family Cordycipitaceae; genus Zarea; species Zarea fungicola. The sequence goes on from FWCC01000123.1 coordinate 150,590, forward strand.
ATTTACTTTTAAGCCATTCTACAGCCCTACCCGCCCCGGAGGCCAAGGACATCACTACACGTTTTCGGTACCTCATACATACCGGTCCATGACAACTTGACTCTGTCCGCTTGGCACGACTACGAAATCAAGGACGTAGAAATCACAGGAGAAGAACAAAACCACCAAGCCAATTTCACATTGGAAATACCGCACTCGGAAAAGAAACACGTCGAAATTACACATTCTTATTGCGTCAACATCGTCACAATGTCAAGAGCAAGCTCCACCCGCGCACCTCGCGACACGGGATTCCCTGAGCCCTTCAGTACAGGTAAGCTGACACCCAAAGAACCCTCAAAAGAAATACGACGAAGAAAGTACATTTCAATGCCCAAAGCAACAAGGGGCAGGAAAGAAGAAGGCAAAAAAAAAAAACAAAAAAAACAAACAGAAAACTAAACAAGATGCCCGTCTATAGAACGCAATACTACCCTCCCTCATCCCGATGCCGACCTCTCCGCCAATGCCTGCATCACCCAAGATGATGTCTACGCGGATCTTGCCTTACGACGCACCGGCGGCGGCAGCCTTTCCTTTTTGCACCGCTCCAAGAAACACAGTAAAAAGGCCGTCAGCCACGGCATTGTCGCCCCCAATCTAGCCGCTGCAACACCAAGCCTGACCTCACTGGCTCCATCCACGACGGCGAGCACGACAAACTACATGGCTCAGAAACAAGAAAGCATCAGCCAGCGGCCGCACAACATGTCCCAGCCGTCCATTGTTGAGACGCCGCCGAGCCCGACCATTTCCAAGTATGCTCGAGACAGCTTCGCGACAAGCCGAAGAGGAGACGACGATGAGACACCCCCGACTTCGCCCGATGACGCTTCGATGAAGTCGTCTCGCAAGCTGTTTGGGCGATTCCGTCGACACCACTAGAGGAAAAACGCACGCAAGCAACCTGATCCATTTTGCGGAACATGGCAATTTTGATTTTTGTAAAAATTGCGACCAGCCTTTACGACGTACATGCCTTTTTCCTTGAGTCTGTTTTCCCTCGCGCATTGAACCTTTACCGCTCTTTTTAATTCGGCGCCGGAGTTGGATTCAAACTTTATTTCATTTCTCATACTTTTTTCTTCTTGTTCTTTTTATAATTGGTATGGGCGGCTCCACAGCGTACGCCGAGAGCATAGCGATGCGAATCTGGTTACGCATAAAAAGCTCTGTCAAGTGCTGGATGGTATGACGTAAACCAGCCTCTTTTCTTTATATTATCAAGAAAATAAACATGTCCACTTTGTCCAAAGCTGCTGTCCCCGTGTTCTCTCTTGTATCTCCTCCTCTCATGATGTGCCACCAAAACTTAGCTTCCTCTGTACGTTGTAAACGTAAACGGACTCAACAGAAGCGGTACGTGATAATGCTGACCCTCGTCAACGCGAAACACGACGACGGCCTCGGGAAAAAAGGTCTTGCCCTCGCCAAAGTACGACTCGGTGTCAAATGTGAGACGCCATTGCGACGGACCCTTGATACCCTTGATGGTGTCGGCAAAGGAGGATGCCTCGCCGGCAACGGGCCTCCAGAGCTTGATCCGCCCGTCGGCATCTGTGGTGGCCGTATAGGCATGTACAGCTGTTGCGTTGGGCTGGCCCTTTGTCTCGGGCCCTTGGAGACGGACGGGGATGTTGGCGGCTGGACGACCGGCGGTGGTGTCGAGCACGTGGCAGGTGATGAGATCCTTTTCTGCAGACATGGCGAGATGGAGGCTGACTTTTCTTCTTTTGTTTCTCTTTTCTATGGAGCAGAAGAAGGAAATTGGAGGTAAGAGGGTAATGGGATGTGAGAAAAGAAAAGAGATGAAGGTTGAATGAACAGGGCCTGGAATTGGTAGGCGGGCAGCGGCTTCACCCCGCCACCCCACATCGTTAACCTTGCGGCTCGGCGGGTGCCGGCCGGGTGACGCTACCCATCCCCGCCTACAGTTGCTCGCCATTTGGTTTCGATTTGTGACGAAAGGAGAAATGAGCCATTGGTGAATAGTTGATAACTGGTCGAGAAATCACCCAGCAAAGATTGACCAACAGAACAAGTAGCATCTGAATTCAGCCAGTAACCAAGCTATCATGGCGGTATCATGGGCTGCCAGCGGCCTGGGCCTGTTTGTGGCGGCATTGCACCAACTGTTCTGACTGCCATTATTCAAGACACATCTGCTGTGTTTGGGACCTGAAGTGTCGCGTATTTGGATGACCAAGATTTCATGAGGAAGCATTTGCAGATGTAGCTCGTGTTCGAGGCCATTACAGGGCGCGTCCTCGTCCGTTTACTGCGGTCAGAATCCGTCATATCATTCTGTTACCCATAATAATTCGATGCAAACTCAACCACAAGACTTAAATAATTCTGATTCGATGCCACAACCCAATCTGTTCCAAACGGCCAGCGGCGTCGGCAAGAAGGGATTGCAAGATCGCGGGCCTGACACACCGATGCGCTAGACCGCATTGAGGAGCGATGTCACTGTTGTCCCTGAAAGCGCCGCCAAAGTGGAAATCCATTTCTGGCAAACCATTCGAGGCTGACGAGTTTTCGCCATATCAATACCGAATATGGCTTGTTTTCACTGCTTGCAAATTCCAAAAACAAGATCTTGAGAAAGCCGTGCGATCTCTATATTATATAAAGAGGCTCCCTTCTGTACGTCGCGAACATGCCTAACGCTGCTCTTGCCAGCCAGATACCAACGCTTTTCCACTACAAACGCCGCGGAAGAAGTAGCGGATTCATGCAAACGACAAAGAAATCTGCCCGTATATATATCGCAGATTCTCAAACAATAAGCAGTAACAATGAGTGAAACCACAGAAGAGGAAACATTTAAACAATACAGCGAAGAGCAAGTCAAGACGTACGCTCGCAATCGCCCAGATTACAGTGACACCCTCTACAACACCGTCCTCCAACATCACGCATCTACTGGCGGCCGCGACGGGCTTCTGCTGGATGTGGGCTGCGGTCCGGGCAATGTCACACGCGCCCTGGCCGGCCACTTTCAGCGCGCCGTCGGTCTCGATGCTTCGCCGTCCATGGTCCGGCAGGCGCGGGCCATTACGCTCGCGCAAGGCACACGGACGAAATCGGCGGAACCTCTTTACTTTTTCGAATCCTCTGCCGAGTCGCTCGGCATGGACGACCCAGAACACCACAGCGTTGGTGTCGACGACGACGACGACGAAGAAGATGATGATGTAATGGGAGCGGCGGCGGATATCAAGCCAGCCAGCGTAGATCTCATCACCGTCGCCAACGCCGCGCACTGGTTCGACATGCCGCGCTTCTGGCACACCGCCCGCACCGCCCTCCGTCCCAACGGCACCGTTGCGCTCTGGATCCCCGGCGAGGGCCGCGTGCACCCTTCCACGCCGGGCGCCGAGGCACTGGACGCGCTCATCCAGCGCTTCACCGAGAGGGATGTGCTCCCGTACTATGCGCCGGGGAATTTTCTCTTCCGGAACCGGTACCGTGACTTGCCGCTCCCGTGGACAATGGCTGCCCGCGTCGATGGGTTTGAGCAGGAGGCGTTTCAGCGCAGGGAATGGGGTGTTAGTAGTAGTAGTGATGGTGCAGAAGCGGTGATGCACGAGGAGCCGTTCGTCGCGGGCGGTGATCGCATGGTGAGCATGGATCTGTTTGAGGCGAGTGTCGGCACCATGAGCCCCGTCACGCGGTGGCGCGCGGCGCACCCTGATATTGCCGGTACAGATGAGGACATTGTTAGAATACTGCGAAGGGATATGGAGAAGGTGTTACGACAACATGGCGCTGCACCGGGCGAAGAGAGGTTGCGGATGGTTATGGATGGGACGTTGTTGCTCGTGAAAAGGAGAGCTTGAGGGCAGGCCGCGATGCCGACTGCCCTCGTCGCATGCTGGGGTTAGCTGGTAATTTTCTCCTTTGATGGATGTCGCACTTTCATCCGCGACGGCAGCAAATTCCGTCTCATTTTATCAGTTCCAGCATTTCCATCTGATGTGCAGTAAGCCAGTACGGAGTGCCTATTAGTAGAGGTACCCTTTCGGTTCAAAATCACGAGAACACCATGAAGCTGTAAAGGGTGATGTACCATCATGATGAACCGAAGTGTGCCGACACAATGAGCCAGCAAGGCTTTCGAACCTGCGAACGCTCAGGAAATACCGGGCCAGATGAACGACTTGGATAATGGTAGCATAGTTGCTAGCATATTTGCTAAGAGAATGCCAAGCGTTGATCTTGCAAGAAAATATTGAGTTAGGTGCGGTTTAACATGGGTTGGATTTGCGTACACTTATTATCAAGCTATGGTTGTCAAACTACTCGTAAGAAAAAGGCACCAGACAAAAGACCTAGGATAACTAACTGTAAGATTGCGCTAGCACCAACACGAACTTAGGTGCTATGAATGGGCTGCAATGTACCTGGGTCTTGTGTACATGTGCGCATTTGGGGACAATAACCCGAACTATTGTCATAACAGGAGGCATTTGGCTAGTCATGGCAACTGGGAGGGGTCCGGGACCAAGTTTCGCGCCCATGGGTCGCCAACTTTCATCACCAGTCAGCCTCGTATCGCCACTGACACTTACCCGTGGAGCCCAATTTAACTAAAACGGCCAGAAAGGTCAAGGCCGTCGCATCTTATTGGCCAGTTTGTCGTATTACACCACTTCAGGAAAAGTCCCGGGCTATCTTTTAAATTAAGCATATGGACTACCACAGAGCTAATGGTTCCTTGGCCTTGCTTTCTTTGAAAAATCTCACTCTTTATTAATTCCAAGTCTATACAGCTCGACTATACGAAGAATAATTTATTATGAAAAAACCCCGTTCCAGTTTCAACCATTGGAATCTTCTATAGGGCAAGTCTATACTAATATCCACAGACAGAGTTTATAGACAAGAAATGTAAATACACCACCACTGTGACATGCTCTTACTCTTGTCAGAAAAGGGACCCGCGGCGTGCTATTTATAGAAGGGCTAGAGCAGCAAGAGCAGCAACGCCAAATGGAGCCATGGCTGCGGCACCGTTACTGACAGGTGGGAGGGTGCCGGTAGGCTTGCCGGGGCCAGTAGTGACGCCAGTGCCACCAGGAGCACCAGTGCCAGTGGGCTTGCTGGGAGCGCAGGTGGCGGGCTTGTCAGTCGAAGGAATCCAGTTGTAGCCAAGACACTCCGAGATGTGGGCGGCACAGTAGGAGTTGTTGGCGTTGGGGGCGGTCTTGCACTTCACCCACTCATCGTAGCACTTGGCGGCGCAGGCATCCTGAGACGGTGTGGCGGGGAGACCGATAGTGGTCGAGGAAGGCTTGCTCGGAGCGCAGGTGGTGGGCAGCTTGTCAGGCATAGGAATCCAGTTGTAGCCAAGGCACTCCGAGATGTGGGCGGCGCAGTAGGAGTTGTTGGCATTGGGGGCGGTCTTGCACTTCACCCACTCATCGTAGCACTTGGCGGCACAGGCATCCTGAGACGGTGTGGCGGGGAGACCAATAGTGGTCGAGGAAAGCGGTGGCCAAGCGGGATCAGCAAAGGTGATGGTGGTGGTGGTGGAATCCGTGGGCGTAGCGGGAAGAACGTAGGTGATGGTGGTGAGCCCGTCCGTTGGCGTGGCGGGAAGAACATAGGTGGTGGTGGTAAGCCCATCTGCGCGGGCAGCTTTGTTGGGCAAAGCAGCGGCGAGGCCAACAAGGGCAGCGGTGGTAACGAACGACTTCATGGTGGAATTAGTTTTAAGTTGTGCTTGAAAGAACCAAAAATTGACAACGCGTCTTGTAAACGAATGTGGACAATGAAGTGGGCTGGCTGGAGGACAAGAAGAATCACTGACGCTTATGGCGATGGTGCTGCTTTATATAGTGAAGTGACTTCTATATACTCAAAGCCTTCGGACCAATAGCTTCATTCCAAGGGCCTGGGGATACGGCCCGAGCTGCGGAGCCAGAGCAGGACGTCGGCGATTACATAATGCCATGTCCGATGCATAGCAAACTAGGGAATACGGGTTTGCTTGTGTGGGTATGCCCAATGGTAAGGCAAGTCGGCGCTTAGCATGCCCCTTGGTGTTAGAATACGAGAATCTTTCTTTCTTCGTCTGGTGGTGTGGGTAACTCTAACCCGTAATGGGCTTCTTGTTGCCGAATGGACAAGGACCATGTGCCACGAGTCTGAAGCTCCAAAGTACGAGGAAGTAAAGCCCCACCAATTACTATACTAATTTATGATACGGATTTAGTAACACAGCTAAACTACATAATACCGTTTAAGTTTGAGTGTGGCTTGAAAAGTATCGAAGAGCACTGTCATTTTTAATCTGACCTGTGCATGCTAATTGTCAGGACCAGTGTGCTAGGTAACCACTGGGCCACAGAGACCTCAAAAAGATCAAGTAATGTCCAGCCGTGACGGGACATCCCTAGCATTCAATATATACCTTCTAGGTCCGTGACACGAATCACATTCTTTTGCTGTGGCACAGATTCTCTCGTGTGCAAAGTATCCCAGCGTAATATCATGCGCGACAACTGGATCATGTGCCTCAATAGAAGATTCAATTATGGAGGGCTAATATACAGTGCATATGCAACGTAACATACAAAATAGTAGAAGCACAATCGTCAATGACCCTGATGAGCATTATTTCGCACATCTTTGGATGAAAGGTGGATGAACTAGCACATCAAGGAAAAACAAGGACCCTGGAAAAGTAATGTATTGCGCGCAATCTACATCCATCCATTGTCCTATGTATCTCCGTTACAATTGCCTACTCCTGCAAGCTAGCTACAGTTAAACAATGACTGTCATCGGAGACAAATTAACAGTTGGCACAGCTATAGGTAATAGGTTGTCCTGCGTTTGGAAAGCCGGGCGGCGCAGGGCCAACTCTGGTCTCCCCCTGTTGACGGAACACATATATGTTAGCTGTAGCTCAGCTACGTTAGTAATTTGACTCACATTGTTGGTGCATGGCTCCCCATTGACACAGTTTCTTTTAGCAGAATCAGGGCACTATCGAGATATTAGTCAGAGTGTCGTATTTGGCCTCCGCTGTATACTTACACAGACGAGCGCATCCTGGTCTTTAAATGCGCAATATCCTTGTTCCTGTTGGTGTAATTATCAGTATTTGACGTCTACCTGACGTAGTTTCCCATACAATACAATAACCAGCCTGAGCATTATGGTTTGCTAGCACTTGGCTAGTGAACAATGCTGCGACAAGCGCGATAATGGAAGATTTTGTGAGCATGTTTGGAACGTATAAACAAACAAAGATGTTCAGTTGAGATGGGTTGACCCAAGCATGACATTCAATATTTTGCGGCAGCACACCAGCTATTTAATGATTCAAGACACCACCATTAATATATGGTCATGTAGCTGTAAACGCTTGGTAATCCTTGAGAATCATTTTCGGAGTCTGATACTACGCAAGTGCATGAATTCAATGCCAAGTTTTTACCAATCTTGTTTGATACCTTCCTGTTTGGACCAGAAGCGGAGCTTCTGATCAGCATATTGATCGATGCTGAGTTTATTAGTTTCGTTGGTGTAAAGACTGCGGGATAACCGCTAAAGCAGTCTTAATATGTGCTCCAGTTACCAATAACGGAGCAGAGTAAAGAAAAGGGATTGGAAGGAATGGCAAGCAAGACTGAAGACCCGGCCAGTTTTGAGCATTCTGACTTCCGATGAATAAATGCGGAATGAGGCACCACATCTGTCTGATTGATGTAACATTTCACTGGATCCTAACGCACCAGCACCTTGGTTTCCGGGACTCAGCGTTGAATTCTTAGTTGACTTGTGAGGCCAGAATACTCACGAAGTGGAAGGTTTCATGTCAAACTGAAATTGGTCAAGGTTTCTGATAAAACTAGACGACGACTAAGGCTTGAGAGGAGACCTAAGGTGGCTCTTTGATGCATCTGACTTAAGAGATGTTGCTACAAAGCGGCGAGCCATATGAAGATTCACCTGATTTTACTTGGAGTCTGATTATGATAATGGCCATTTAGGTGGGATTAACGCAAGCTGAAATGATAATAATGAACTATTGAAAAAATATGTTCTAGGTCCACTAAGGAATATTGTTACGTCTACCTTGCTAATTGCTGCAGCCAAGCCTAAATACGACACACGTGGTTTGAAAGGTGGCTTATCCTATTTTGAAAGTAGAGCCTTGGGAACCGAAGGAAACGAGCACTACCATTGATGTTTTTCAAGGCTTATTTGCACGATATTGGCTATTCCATCCCGTTGCAATGAACAGCCCGGTGGTTGAGGCTCATCTGGCACCAGACTCTGTGCATAGTAGCGACTTGTATTGATCATTGTTGTTCTTTGGGCAGCTCTGTTTTTTTCCCCACGCAGTACATTCTTTTGTTCGTATTTGCAAAATGAAACTTGCAAAGCGTTGATTTCCTAGATTATTTATAGTAACAGCTACTTGCATAGCATAATTCAAGGGGGCATGCGAATTTAGCGTCGCTATTAACTGGTCTGAACTTGACTTGGCGGAACTATGGTACTATGTGGCAAGGTCTTTGACGGGCAGCGGGCCCGGTCACGGAACACCCCCCCCCACGCGAGTCAAACCGTGGAATGCCAGACATTGCATGAATCAAAAGAGCGTAGTTTCTATTTCCTTGTTGGCTACAGCACTTATCTAGCATCTTCATTCATGGTAGGGCAGAGTAACAGGAATCTCAGCCGCTCTGATTCAACAAGAATCGCGCAAGCTACTCGCTCGCAACTCCTCCGACAAACAACTGAATTGACTTGGAACGGACATGGCGTCTTCCTTATTTCAGAGTCGTATTTCGGTGGAATCGACCCCCCCCCCCACAATGCCACTGTCAAAGCGTTGCAGCGGGTCGCAACAAGGTCGGCGTTAACAGTGGACTATACTCTACTCACAGGGCTGAAGGCTTGGAACACGGACTTGGCTTACTCCGAAACTCAGCTTGCAAAGCCGTCCAACTCAAATTTGGTACTACAAGCGTGGGTTTGGAGAGTGGTGTGAATTGTCCATTTATTAGTTAGCCTCTCCAAATGCTGGGGAGCAAGATGAGGTCTGAGGTTTTCTTGTACAAGCCAGTACACGTTGGCAAAGTTCTTCCATCATTTTGAAACAAGTGAGCGGAGGACGAAATGTAAAATATTTTAGAACTCCTCATAAATGATATAATTCTTCACCAGCCATGATGCATTTCATGGTAATGCTTTCGTAGTTATTCTGCAGCACTGAATTACGTCCAAACAGCAACATCGAGTCATGAATAACAAATTCCGGTGAGTAAACCTGCCGGGTAACAGCAGTGGCCCCGAAATATTACAGTTTGAAGTCTCGAGTTGAAGGCTAGAGGTCAAATGCGACCATGAAAAAGTGATAACACGACACTAAATGACTGGACATCTATAAGCTGACTGAATTCCATCGCCACATTGAATGTTGAAAGAACTAAAATAGATGGATCTTCGAGTTCAATTTGACTCGCAATATTCACGATTGAGCAAAACCAGTTGAGCAAATAATGCAATCAAAGCCATCGTTAAGATTTACATTACAGTTGGTAAGCCGAAGAGTTGGTTCATTAGCTTGCGGGTCAGCGAATTCAGCGCGTGCTGAGAGGCGTGCCCATTGCTTTCAGAGATAATCTGGGTTGTTCCAGTGCAACCAGAGATGCCGTTGGATGTGACTAAAGGGCATCGTACCTGCTGCATAATCCTGGAGCTCGATGGGTAGCCGCCTCCGGAGAAAGTTGCAGGCTTGTTGCCAAGGCTGTTCAATACCAGCCTGAACCTTGAAGCCGCCATTTTTCACAACACCGGGGTCAACTGTAGAGTTGAAGCATGGCTCAGTCTTGCGAGGGCTTGCATTCTTGAAATTTGTACAAAGGTGAACCTTGAAGTAGACTGGAGCTTGCTGTTGTACCTGGGCTTAGTCAGTAAGAACGGGATCGAGATGCCACAACAGCGGCGGATTTCATGCAAAATCAGGACAAAGGTAAACTAGATTCAATACATACAAGTAGTTAGAACTAGATTAAGGCATTGTTCTGAAGTTTTAATCATTTTTTTATTACTAATGCAGGGGATTATTTGTCGAGCTTTACCTCCAATGGCGGGCCAAATACGTGACTTGGCTGCGAAGAATGCCATCCCAGCACGTGCCCAACAAAGATTCAACAGTTTCTGCCTCTCCATATAAATTGAACCCTCTGGCCGTCTTGTACATTCTCTATTTCTTTCTTTGACTGCTTAGCCCTGACGTAGAACAGCATTCCACCATCTCTTCACGCAACATCAATCCCCGGGACTCCCTACCAAGACGGCGGCTCCCCTCTCCATCTATTCTCTCCAAGAGATAATCCTAGAAATGCTTATAATTCCCCAGTCTGACTGCTCAAGTAGCTTTGGCGCGCAGTACAATTGGGTCATGGGCTATGCGAGTCATTCGCATTCCAACTCAAACCGGCGAGGACGCGGTGTTGGACATAAATGAGTTTATCATGCCTAGATCAGTATTCAATTGTCTAGAAACATAATTAAGATTTAAACTTTTCATGTAGTTGAGGATGACATGGCCACTGTAGCTATAGAGTCTCATACTATAAAGAAAACTCGCCTCAAATGGCATGCGCTTTGCTGGCGTCAATGGATTTAAGGGCCAAGATGGAGCCCTGCCACTACACACGCCATGATGAGTAGAATATTCCAATAACATTGAAACGAAGCACTGAACTTGAATTAGGTTAGTATTTAAAATGCAATTTGGGTAAAATTAGTAACCTGTTCACGATTCATCGCCACCAGTAAAGCTTCTCTTGTGTGCAGTCAATTGGGAGAGCACGCGAGGTCGAATTGAATGTCAAAAAAAAAAAAATTACAGGATATATGGTGATAATAAGGTGTTAATTAACACCGTTACCGCAGCCTTACTCTACAGCCAATTCTCAGGTTTACTGCTTTCCCAATTTGGAGGGGCAACAGCTATTTGCCCCTCCAAAGCCCAAGGCTGCCATGCCACCAAAGAGGCCCCCACACGCCACCATAGAAGCTTCGCGACCAAGGGCCTCATCTTCAAGCTCCCGCCCCCATCTCCAGCATCTCATCTTTCCACCGGCCACCTTTCACCTGCTTGGTCTGTTTTCTACGCCGGTCCAAGACTCCACAACACCAGTAACCATGTCTTCCGCCGTCATCTCCGCCGACGACGCTCTCGAGCCTTCGCTGCAATCGCTTCTTGACCAGCGCTCCCTCCGCTGGATCTTTGTCGGCGGCAAGGGCGGTGTCGGCAAGACCACCACCTCGTGCTCGCTCGCCATCCAGCTCGCCAAGGTCCGCCGCTCGGTGCTGCTCATCTCGACCGACCCCGCGCACAACCTGTCGGATGCCTTTTCGCAGAAATTCGGCAAGGAGGCCCGCCTCGTCAACGGCTTTGACAACCTCAGCGCCATGGAGATTGATCCCAACGGCAGCATGCAGGACCTTTTGGTCGGTCAGGGCGAGCAGGATGATGTGAATGCCATGGGCGGCGGCATGGGTGGCATGATGCAGGATCTTGCTTTTGCTGTACGTTTTACGAACCAAAGCTCCCACCCAGATCTCTCCTCCGTTTCGCCCCTCAATTTTTATTTTTATTTTGCGCAGCCTTTCCCGGAGTTTGCGCTGTTCTAACTCATCTTGTTTCAACATGTACAGATTCCCGGTATCGACGAGGCCATGTCCTTTGCCGAAGTCCTCAAGCAGGTCAAGTCCCTCTCCTACGAGACCATCGTCTTCGACACCGCCCCCACCGGCCACACCCTCCGCTTCCTCCAGTTCCCCACGGTCCTCGAAAAGGCCCTCGCCAAGGTCTCCCAGCTCTCCTCGCAGTACGGCCCCTTGCTCAACGGCTTCCTCGGCGCCAACGGCCAGCTCCCCAACGGCGCCAACCTCAACGACATGATGGAGAAGCTCGAGTCCCTCCGCGAGACCATCTCCGAGGTCAACACCCAGTTCAAGGACGCCGAGCTCACCACCTTTGTGTGCGTCTGCATCGCCGAGTTCCTCAGCTTGTACGAGACGGAGCGCATGATTCAGGAGCTCACCGGCTACGGCATCGACACTCACTCGATTGTCGTCAACCAGCTCCTCTTCCCCAAGAGCGGCTCCGACTGCGACCAGTGCAACGCTCGCCGCAAGATGCAGACAAAATACCTGGATCAGTATGAAGAGCTGTACGCCGAGGACTTTAACGTCGTCAAGATGCCGCTGCTGGTGGAGGAAGTCCGCGGCAAGGAGAAGTTGGAAAAGTTTAGCGCCATGCTTGTCCAGCCCTACGTCCCTCCCCAGTAAAGAAATGGGGGGGGGGAGCGAGAGAGTTTTTGCATGACGAATTACGAGGGGACGGCGTGCAGTGTAGAAATGATCTAAAACGAATGAAAAGATGATACAGGAATGAATGAATATAGGCTTGCTTTTGTTCGGAGTCTTCAGTACCGAGGCGGGGGTTTCACGAAAAAATATTCTCAAAGCGATTGAAGAGACGTTGATAGAAATAAATTTGTTTATAGTAGAACTAAAGACTAAATACATGACGCAGCAGACAGCATCTTCGCTCCCCCTCCCTTTGTTGTGTCAACTTCTCTCCAGCTTAATAATGCCTTGGGAATCTATCATTTGCACCATGCTTTATTTAATCTATCTCTGAGAATTGACAGAAAGATTTACAAGCTGGAGAGTCATGTTATCCTCTCAAGTTGAACGCGAAACAAATATATATGCTCTCATTTTCAAAGGAAAAGAAGAGGTCAAGTCGCCACACCAAGTACTGACTCGTGCCATGCAAGCCCATCCAAAAAAAAGCCAAAAACGCCTTGCTCCCGCCCTACATGTTTGCATTGTTGCTGTGTTTTGTCGATATGTTGCGTGAAAAAAAAAAAAAAAGGTTACCAAAAGAGGAAACGCCGCGTGGTGTGGAAGAAACAACAGAAAAAGAAGCAAGCGCAAACTCAATGCTCAATGGCTCTTCTAGAGTTCCCTGTAATCGCTTGGGCGCACTCGGCGCTGCTTGTTTTGCTGTCGTTGCGGGTTCATGGGCTTGCGAAAGTAGGCATCATCTTCGCCGCCGCCGTTACCTCCCTGTCCCTGGAACCCGTTGCCGCCATTGTAAAACCCCATGTTTCCTCCCATACCCATACCGCCCATGTTGCCCGTCCCGTTCATGTTGTTCATTCCCCAACCTCCGTCACCGAATCCATTATTATTCATGCCGTTGAACCCAGGCATCCCCATCATGTTTGGCCCTCCCATCATATTCGGCATATTCGACATGTTAGGCATCCCCATATTCATGTTAGGCATCCCCATACCCATGTTCATCATGTTCATGTTCATATTCATGTTGGGCATCCCCATCATGTTAGGCATTCCCATACCATTGAACATCATATTCATGTCCATGCCGTTCATGCCGTTCATGCCGTTCATGCCGCCGTTCATGCCGTTCATCCCATTCATCCCATTCATCCCATTCATCCCATTCATCCCATTCAGCCCATTGATACCAGCAATATTGCCCATCGCATTCATGCCACCATTCATCATATTATTCGTGGCTTGGTTCTGCATAGCGCGAGGCCCTTTCGGAATCTTTGGGTTCTCTAGTAGTTCGTCGGCTGGCCGCTTTTTTGCTGTAGCTACCTCTTTATTATCAGCAGAATCTTCACCAGATCCTGTGGCTTCCGATTTGGCTTCTACGGGAGATAGTGTTGTCCGTGATGAGGGTGAATCAGGTTTGGACTCTGGCTTGTCACCATCTGGAGACTCTTGCTTTGACGAAGCATCTGCTGATGTCTCGGTCGACTCCTCGTTTGCTGTATTGTTTTCAACTTGTTCATCGGGCTTCTCTTCGGCTTTTGGCGATGGTGCGGCAGGTGGGTTCGCTTTGGCAGCTTCTTTTTCTTTCAAGTACTCTTGAATCTTCTTGGAAGTGTCCTCGTCGGGTTGCAAGTCGTCCAAAAGTACGCCTTCTGTCTGACAAGCAGGGCAGACAAAGTCACTGTCCATAAGAGCATTGCTTATGCAATCATTGCAGAAGGTCTTTTGGCAGCACGGAGTCTTCATTGGATCTATAAACATCCTCTTGTCAATAGAACACTCTAGTCCACGCTCCAGGATCTCCCGGTCGGCAGATTCAGCCTCCTTGGATGCCCAAGCAGACTTGGCTGCCTTGGCTTGGTATTTTTCCCACGCAGCCTTGTCGGGCTCCGCAATAACAAAATCGCCTTCTGCATTCACCATGATACCCGATGGTCTCTTTGACTCGTCACCCTCTGATTGAGCCAAGATGTCCGACTTGTCTACTTTTTGCAAAAAAGATCGCGGAATTCCTGTGGTTCGCTTCACTCTGGGTCTGTTGTCAAATTCAGGATCATCATTCGTGGGACAGCTTTGGATCCAATGCCCCTTGTTACCACAACGGTAACAAATGTACCCGTTTGGTGGCTCATGGTCAGGTACATTGACTGGTCTTTTCGCGCCAGGCTTGAAGACAGGTGCTTGGCTACTGATTGTTAGTTTTTCGTTCATCATATGCATCTCCGGTTCAACTCACTGAGACAACTCCTCCTGCTGTGCAGACCATTGCTCGGTTTGGGCGGCAAACATGGCCGCCATCTTTTCTTCCTCGGTCATGGCATTGTTCATCTGATTAATGGCAGCTCCAGATGTCTTTGTCGTTGATGCCTTGGCGCTCTGTTCCTTGCGCCCGGCGTTCTTGGCCGCTATGGGCATCTTGCCAGTGACATATCGCGCAGCCCTACCAGCACCAGGTTTGGCAGCGGGCTGGCGGCGCGCAATCACCGTCGTCGATCGTGGAATAATTGTTGTGTCATCGTCATAAACTACCAACGGTTAGCTCGAGATGATCCTATAACAGAGGAAATTACGCACCTTCACTGTTGTCGTCTGTGTAGATCAACAAGTCGAAATCTGTTCCATCACCTAAGCCGCTTTTGATGATAATCTCGCGCTTGAGCTCGAACACTGAGATTCCAGTGCCGTCAAACTCAACTCTCGTAGGTTCTTTCTGTGATTTGAATTTGAAGAAAACGGATGAAGCCATTTTCGCAGTAAATTCTCCTTACGAAGAAGTAGTGACCAAGAGAATTTGGCGTTGATTTGAGGTCAGAAGAGGCTATTGATTCTTGGTCGCACCAAAATCAGTGTCTTTGTTGCGAGTGAATAATTTTTCTTTGTTTTTCTTTTGGTTGTTCCTTTCTTGTTTGCACTCAGTCGCCTTTTCAGGTCAAATGGAAATAATAAATTGATTGTACTGAAAAAAAGAAACAAATGAAATGGGAAAGAATGGGCACGATGATGAGTACACTTGGCCGAAGCCAATAGGAGAACAAATATGAAGTCCTAGATTCCTCCTCACTACCAACGAAACCACGAAACCACTGATACAAGAAGCAACTATTGTTAGATATTTCCCGGTATCTATCAAGTCGTAAACTGCTGGAGAGGCGACACGTGTCAAATCGAGAGATGGGGCAAAAGTGAAAGCAAGGCGTCGACGGTTCGCTTGGAGAGGTCGCGCGACCAGGACTATGTCGGGATCGAGAAAGCTACGTGAGAAAAGTGTAGAAAAAAAAGTTAGTCGCACTGGGCGCTGTTCGGTTTGCCTTTCCTTCAATAAGTGCAGTTCTAGTCGATGGGGATGATGATGGCACTGGGTGTGTTGGAGAAGAGATGAGGAGGCGAAGATGTGGACGTGTCGAGGTAGATTAAAGACGGGGGATGCGGGCCTACTGCGAGCAGTGTCAGTCGTGGCGTCCGGAAGAGGAGTATGTTTATTCCGCTCAGCCACGCCGAAACTGGAAGGTGCCACAGTGCGCTGGCGCAGTCATGTGCACTGTGGTACAATACCCTACAAGGACAACGGGAGTTTCAATGCTGTACGTGTTCTATATAGAATCATGAATGAGTACAATGTTAGCTATATTAAGTTGCAGTTGCCTTTGGCTTGATTAGTTAGCCGTCATTTTGCCAATTTCTTTTGTGCAGTGCTCTCGATGGTAGTGGTCGTTTCATTCGTCTTATATTTAAGCTTTATTATTTTCCACCCCATGAATCAGATTCGGCAGAGCAGGTGAGTTGCGCTTGAGGTAGTTTCTAGCCAGATTATCACTACCTTGCATGCTTTCGTTATTTTAAGGTCTGCCAGGGAAGATTCAGTGACTGCAGTAATGTACACAAGCCATTGTGAGCGAGACCGGCACAGCGGACTCCGTCGCTTGGTAAGCTTCCACAAGATCAGGCTATCCGCCGGACTTGGAGTTTGCATAACTCCGCCAGGTTCCGGGTCACATGTGACCAATGGAAATATCCCTCTGTATCTCTCTATTTGCACTTTAGAATTATGCAAAAAGCAGCCACTGCAAATAATTTGACGGACGTCAAATCCTCGCGGAGGCGTCTTCTGCTCAAATCTTCTACGCGTGGTACTGTATGCGCTGTGACGCCCTCCTCAACCCATTGCTCGATGAAGAGCATGCTACGAAAGTTGCAGGAAACAGAATCTAAAACTGCTTATTTTGTATAAATTTCATAACGTGCAGCCAAAAGCAAAAATTGAGCCGTGTGAGGATCTGCACATTTGTTGCAGCTGTGCAGTCTGCTCACTCGACGAATTACTGCTGCACTTAACCTTCACAGCCATCCGTAACGGAATCCGCCAAAACAGCACACAGAAAGAAAATGAAACATAGTGGGATTCTAACATGTCAAGACGCGGTCCAAGCCATGCAGGCCCATATGCTTTAGCATGTACGAATTGCTTCAAAGCTAAAAGCAGATGCATAGCCCGACCTGGGGCTTCCGGAGCAGCTTGTGAGAGATGTTTCCGCCTCAGCAAAGACTGTCACCCCTCAGAAGCAATGAGGAGGAGTAGCACAGCGAAGAGGAAGTCATCCAATGCCAAAATTGCTGAGCTTGAGAGCAAAGTGGAAAGTCTCCTTACACAGCTTCAGTCGCGTAACGCAGATGAAGCTGGCGGGGTGGAAAAACTTAGAGCGGCAACAGTACGGCGACGGCGCAAGACGCGTGTAACCAGTCCAGACAATGCACCGATTTATCTACATCCAGAATTATCTTCTACGCCAGGGATACAAGCCATTTCAGAGGAAGAGAATTTTGAATCGGGGTCTGACCCCCAGCCGGGTGGCAGCACAAGTCTCGATATAGATTCCGCAGTCACGTTGGCAGCCTTCGACGCTGACACCCGCGCCCAGGATCTTGTGGCGATGTTTCGGACAGAAATTTTGTGCAGTTTTCCATTTATGCACCTACCAGCTGCTGTGACTGCTGAACAAATACAGACGCAGTGGCCGATCTTATTCCAAGCCATCGTCTCCGTGGCGTCTAGACATGGCACCCAAGCCCCAAGTCAAGCCCCACGCTTGAAGAGAGTGATTTACGACGCAATGCTAGACTTTGACGAAAATCCAACAAATTTGAAGCGCATAGATCTCCTGCTTGCGATGCTAACATACCTTGCCTGGGGATGCGACCATGTCCTCTACTGTGGGAGCATGCCACGACTCATGCTCCAGGTGGCGTCCCTCGCCAGCGAGATGATGCAGACAGATGCGATAGACCCGGGAGAAAGGACAATGACGAAGCCAACAGCTTGGTTATTTGACCACGACAACAAACGAGACCCACGTGATGACACCACGCGTGACCTTTTTCTGGACAAGCGACGCGCTATTCTCGGCTGCTTCGTCCTTAGCTCTGCCGTATCGGCATACTTTGGTCGAGTCAATGCTGTGCGGTGGACAATGAAGATGGAAGAAAGCCTCGCAGCAATTAGTATGAATAAAGAATGTCCCACCGATAAAGCCTTTGCGTTGCAAGTTGAGGTGCAGTGCCTCGCAGAAAAGGCAGTTGATATTCACCGGCGACAGGACACAGTCTTTCACAAAACAATAGGCGTGACGGGGTCTCCGAAGATTGCGTCTCTTCTGTCGCTACAAACCCAACTTCAAGAGCTTAAAGCTTCACTATCACCAATAATGCCACATGTGGAACTATGTGTGGCACAAAGCTCCTCGGTAGAGTTAACCCTGAATGAAATTACATATGCTGCCACCTGCGCACTGCCGTCCTTGATTAAGCATATTGACAAGAGGACGGGTACCATTGCGGCGGGTACCCTACTCGATGGCACCGCAAATGCTGCTTCTGTTCGCCGCGACCAAGAAGCCACCTTGTGGCGATGTCTTGAGTCGAGTAAAACATGTTTGATGGCGTTTATGGACTTGGCGCCAAGTAATTTCTGCAATCTCTCCTTTGTACAATGGGTTCAGCTAGCTCGATCCATTGCTTGTCTGCATCATCTTACCAATACAATCGAGGACCCTACTTGGGACAAAGACAATGCACGACTGCATGTTAATCTTCCGAGGCTTCTGGATCAAGTAATGGGGAAGCTGAAGCTGGCTGCGCAGCTATCAGGACGGAGGAGTCCTGATAACGTTTTCGCTCGCTTATCGCAGAAGATTTCCGAGATTAGGACGGGAATGAGCAGTGTACTGATTGAGCAACAGGAAACAGAGCAGGAAGAGGATACTTCTGAGGAACTCTTAAGGGGTGACCGGGCTACAAAAGATGGCCCCTGGTCCTATGACTATGTTCTGGGTTGAAATATTAGTGTAGGTGATTTCGCCCTCGCTTGAAAGCAAATTCAACTCGGAAAATTAATGGAAGATAGGCAGGTAGACTCAAAAGAGAAATTATGGACGTATTTTTAATCTCAGTTGGGATGCAGGTACAGAGCAAATTTGATTGACAATGTCTGCCGTGATGAGCCTCCTGAAGAATTAGCAACAGGCTTAACTGGAAAACTCAGAAATCCTTCCTTCCTCCCCGCGTTCTATAATGGACAAAGTCATTAATAATTATGTCCGCGTGTGGGGTCACCAAATTAGTAGAGATGGGAGGAAGCAGGAGAGTCTCCATATCCATACACTGTGGTACATTTTAGGAGAATTAACCATTGACCACATTCCCAATGACCTCGTTTAGCAGCCTGGCAAAATGGAACTATTTGGCATCCTGATTATCCACTGAATTGGAAACTTTTGTCCAAAATTACCTACTTACCTAGTCACTGCAGTTACTAGTCCCTTGTTGCTGGCGGGGCCGTGGAGAACGGAAGCCAAATTCCTGTGGTTTGGGGTCAGAAAATCCCTGCCACCAAGCTAATGCGGCGCCAGAGAGGAGCACAAAGAGGTGCTCACAGAAGAATTTGCACTCGCAAAACAAGCTGCCTTTCATTGGGTGGCGACCGTTGATAACCGTCTCTGCCCCCTCACCTGCGTCACTTGCAGTAGCTCTGGCCTCGTTTGCCCCGCGGCTGGCGAAAAAGGTACCTCGAGATGCCCCGCACTCGACTTGTCCCTTTTGCTGTGCATTGCGGCCGCCGTCAGCCTCTTCTTTCCCAACAACACCTCCTTGCTACTCGTCGTTTGCTGTCGTCTGCATCGAAGCTCTCGCCGTTCCAGATCTCATATACCCCCCGTCGACCGTACCTTACAGACACCATCCGTGCACACCAGTCCAGAAAAATGGCACCCAGCCTCGACGGATTCTTCAAGCAGGTCGACGACCTGAGCGACAGCTTCATTGAGCGTCTGCGCAAGGCTGTCGCCATCCCCTCCGTCTCCGCCGAGGATGCCCGCCGCCCTGATGTCGTCCGTATGGGCCACTTCCTCGCCGATGAGCTCAAAGCCCTCGGCGCCGAGGTTGAGCTGCGCCCGCTTGGCAAGCAGCCGCACAAGGAGTACCTCGACCTGCCTCCCGTCGTCGTTGCCCGCTACGGCCGCGACCCCAGCAAGCGCAACATCCTCGTTTACGGACACTACGACGTCCAGCCTGCCGAGAAGAGCGACGGCTGGGCCACCGAGCCCTTTGAGCTGACCGTCGACGATAAGGGCCGCATGTTTGGTCGCGGTTCAACCGACGACAAGGGTCCCGTCCTCGGCTGGCTCAACGCCATCGAGGCCCACCAAAAGGCCGGCGTCGACTTCCCTGTCAACTTGCTCATGTGCTTTGAGGGCATGGAGGAGTACGGTTCCGAGGGTCTCGATGACTTCATCCGTGAAGAAGCCAACAAGTACTTTGCCGGCACCGACGCCGTCTGCATCTCGGACAACTACTGGCTCGGCACCGAGAAGCCCTGCCTTACCTATGGTCTCCGCGGATGCAACTACTACTCCGTCGAAGTCTCTGGTCCCGGCGCCGATCTTCACAGCGGTGTCTTTGGCGGCCAGGCCCACGAGCCCATGACTGACTTGGCCCAGATCTTCAGCACCCTCGTCGACAGCAAGGGTAACATCCTGATCCCTGGCATCTCCGAGCAGGTCGCCCCCGTCACTGCCGACGAGGAGGCCCTCTACGACTCGATTGCCTTTACCATGTCTAACCTGCACGAGTCCCTTGGCAGCAAGACCACCATTCACGAGACAGAGAAGCCTACTCTCATGGCCCGCTGGCGCTACCCCTCTCTGTCCCTCCACGGCATTGAGGGCGCCTTTTCCGCCCCTGGCGCGAAGACTGTCATCCCCGCCAAGGTTATTGGCAAGTTCTCCATCCGTACCGTCCCCGACATGGACATCGAGAAGACCAACGCTGCCGTATTCCGCTACGTTGAGGAGCAGTTTGCCAAACTGAACACCAAGAACACCGTCAAGGTCGAGTGCATGCACGCTGGCAAGTGGTGGGTGGCCTCGCCCAAGCACTGGAACTTCTCTGCCGCCGCCAAGGCTGTCGAGCGCGTCTGGGGTGTTGCTCCCGACTTCACTCGCGAGGGTGGCAGCATTCCCGTCACCCTGACCTTTGAGGAGGCCACTGGAAAGAACGTCCTTCTTCTGCCCATGGGCAGCTCCACTGATGGCGCTCACTCCATCAACGAGAAGCTCGACAAGAAGAACTACATTGAGGGTATCAAGCTGCTCGGCGCCTACCTCCACTATGTTGCCGAGGAGCCCCAGCTCTAAGCTCTACAAAAGTAAAAAAAATGAAGAAATAAAGCATAAACAGGAGTTGCGAGCAATGTATATTAGGATTATTGCATGAATATGACAGAGTTCCGCTATTTTTGGTCACTTGTTGGATTGTGCAATAATTTGAACAAACATATGTATATGATTAAGAACTAACTATGTGGCGACTGCAACAAGTCAGCCATCCCAATGCCTAGCTGACCACTTTTTCCTTGCATCAGAGTTTCGAGGAAACCATGAGCCGGCTATGCAATGATAATCAAAAGTGCAAACATGACAAAAAAAAAGCAAAGGCCAATGCTTGAAGACAGTGATGCGAGACGGGAGGTTAGCTCAGGCATGCTCATTATCGAGGACCACCCAAGCCTCCGACGATGCATCGTCCATCTCCTGAATGGCCCGCAGGGTCGGCGAGCTAAGTGTCGAGCTGGCAGTCGCAGCATCGGCCTCGGAGGCCGTCAGCGCCATGAGGTACTGTACCACACTCTCTTCGTCGCCGAGATCAGAGAAGGAAAGATGGAGACCAAGATCAAGGTCTGACAGACCGGCCGCACCACTGCGGGGGCTGTTGCGATTCCGCAGGCGCGGCTTCGCGGAGCGGATCACATACGTTGGCTCGTCGTGTGCGATATTGTCGAGAGTGAGGTTGGGACGGCCGCGGATGCTGTTGTCCTTGTACAGCAGACCCGTCTCATACAGCGCCGCAACCTGTGCCTTGTCCGCGACGTCATCTGCCGACGTTGTCGTAACATTTGACGTGCGCGCCGGCGATGCCGACAGGGTTGCCGTGACGCTCGTGATGTTTTGGCTGTCATCATCACACGGCATGCGCAACTTGCTCTTCGCTAGCGCCACATCGTCGTCTAGATCCGCCGGCGTGTACCGATCACGCTTAAAGTGCCTCCGCACGCCGCCCCTCTCCCCCGACGAAACGCTCGTCGCGGCCGCAGCCGTCGACGCGACTGATCGCGAACCCATCACTGCATCACTCGCCACTTGGGAAACGCCGCCTGCCTTGCCCGCCTTGCCCTGCAGTTGCAGCTCAAAGTGGTGGCAGCGCACGCTGGTGTGCTTTTTCGTAAACGCCGGGCAGGGTGTCTCTGCGTCGGTGCTTAGGCCGCCGTTGAGAGCGCACATGAAGTTGAGCCTCTGGCATGTAAATGGGTCGTTGGCAGCAGCGAGTTTCTTGGCAATGGCGCGGACTTCGTGGCGTCGTGTGTCCCACGGGCTAGGGGAAGTTTTGGCAAGGTTGCTACGGCTGTGTGGCAGATGTCGCTGCTCGGTGGCGGTAGAGGGTAAATAATCCATTTTCTTCTGACAGTACTTGTATTATTTTCTGTTACTTGTTGGACTCTTGCATCGACAGGGCACTGGACAGTTTGTGTCTGGAGGAGCCTTTTTGGTGATGGCAAGGAAAGACGGAAGAACGTGTATCTGTAGCTGAGAGAATTTTAAGAAATCAAGAAACACGAAGAACATGGTCTTCTTATACGAATTATTGATTCAACATATCGCAGCCTTGAATTTGCCACCGCCTGTATAAGCATGCATTGCTCAGCAACAAGACAATCTGGGTTTGAGTTGGCGCAGCCACGCCAGTGAGTCACCCGCCATTGAGCTTTGTGAGTCAAGTCGAGCCGTGCGCCATTACCCTTTTTGGCCATGAGATAGCAAACAACGTGCTACGAATTATTACATAAACCATGAAGCTGAAAAGGTTGAACTCAATTAAAATGAAACGGGAAAATTTAAAATTTCGGGATCCAATTTTTGTTACGTGCCGTTCCTCAAACTAGCTCGCATGACTACCAAGCTGCCATGCACCAACAGTCACAACTCAAAATTATTACTAGTACCTTATACAGGGCGATCTGAGGAAATACGATGTCGAATGGGGAAGAACTGGTCATTAGAAAGTTGACTGGCAGGGGCTGAATTTGGCGAAGCAGCAAGCAGCAAAATATTACGAACCATTGTAGTCCGTACCAAGTCAGCATATGTTGCTGTTCACGCGAGTAGAATTACAACGCGAGTACTTTGATTGAAATAAAGAAAATACAGAAAAGAGGTTACAATACTTAATAGTATAGTCACTTTGAAGCGGGGCGCGCTGGGTTTTCCAATTAAACCCCGCGTATCTGGTTTGTATTTCGTCCTACATACTGCGCTCTCCCACATCCTGCTGTCGTAGAGCAGTGTACTCTTCCGCCAACGGTTGCCATGAATTCAGAGTCATGATGAATGAGCGTCTGCTGATAAAGTTCAAACTTTATGGAAATGGATGTGATTATATACAAAACAGGCACAGTTCCACCCAATCGACGACTCCGCGTAGGGCAAAGTTTGCTCAACCGTTGCATAGAGAATGCTGGTCCCCGGTGGCGGAAGGCTGAACAGAGTACGAAAGCTAAATTCTTTGAAAAATAGCACGTTCGCCTTTTCTGGCCACATGTCATATACGTTGAGGGGGGTTTGACATATAGTTCAGGACGGTGATGAAAGCGGAATCAAGTTTCCCGCTATCGCAAAATCCAGTTGTTCATACGTCTTCCGCCACGGCCCTCATGGCTGCGGCCGTTGCATACAGCGTCAGTGTATCAAACATGGGCACCGCGGGCCGATCCTCCTGCTTCACCAACAGCGGAATCTCCGTGCACCCCAGAATGACGCCCTGCGCGCCCTCCTCGGCACACAAGCGATCGATGATTTCCAGATAACGCGCCTTGGACTCGGCCGTAAACTTCCAGTAGCTCAGCTCGCCGAAAATCACGTCGTCAATCGCCGTCTGCTCCGCCTCGGTCGGCACCACCACGGCCACCCCGCGCGCGCCAAACTCGTCCCGCAGATACGGCGTGGCCATGGTCGCCTTGGTCCCCAGAAGCGCCACCGTCGTTAGGCCCGCGGCCAGCACGGCTTCCGCCGTAGGGTCCGCAATGTGCAGCAGCGGGATGGTGACGCCCTGCATGAAGATGGGGGCGGCGCGGTGCCAGGTGTTGGAGACGAGGACGAGAAAGTCGGCACCGGCGCGCTCGAGGCTCTGCGCATTGGTGCGAAGGTAGGCGCCGCCGTCGAGCCACAGCTCGTTGTGGACGTAGTAGGCGCTGCGGGCGAGGTCCATGGAGTTGATGATGATTTCGCCCGTGTGCAGGCCGCCCAGCTGCGCGCGGACCGTGGCGTTGATGATTTTGTAGTACTCGACTGTGGCGATGTCCGTGCTGCCACCGATGATGCCAATGGTCTTCATAGTGCTGCTGGATTCGTTTTTAAAGTGTATTGTGTTTTTCTTGGTCGATGGTCCTGTCCCACCTGAGCCGTTTTACGTAGATCGTGGGGTAGCAGATCTGCTCATCTCCACTAGACTAGTCCGTAGAGTTTGCTTAGTTACTCTGCATGACTTATTATCTTGTTTGGAAATGTTACGATGGAAAGCTGCAAAAGGAGAGAGGAGGCAAATAAGCAACGGCTAGAGGATTGAGTGGCCACTTATTGGCTCCGTATACTCTCGAGGCCCGATGCGTATCAACGCCCAATTCGCAGGGTCGTGAGAGGAAAATGTCGTCTAATTTGTCGTTGTATCTACAATGACTATCTCTTTCTCCGAAATTAGACATGATGAAATAAATAAATAAGATGTACTGCAGTTCAAATCGCGTGCTTGCACCAAATACTACCGTTGCCTTAAAGTTCCTCACATGCAATTCGACTGATCTTGGGGGCTGGGGCTTACACCAGACAGATGTTTCCCTTGAAGCAAGCGAGTGTCGTAAATCAGAACTCGAGCCGTGTAAACTTTTGCCTAAAAAAGAATTAGATGGCTTGTTCAGCGTAGCGGCCAAGTAACTGTCGGGACAAGGCTCGGCGCCGCGCAAGAGGCTGTTCTAATGATTAACCGATGCAAGTGCTAATAATAATCTTGATGAGTGACGGTCTTTTCACAGTGAGATGAAGCGATCCTAGTTCTAGTAGGGGTGTGGCATGGCAACTGACGTTGAGACAGTAAACTCTACAATCGAGAAACAAGAAAAAAAAAACAAAGGACCTCAAGAACTCAAATTTTAAAAGCATTTTATTTTCTCCCTGCCTCAAAATGTCGGCTTTTCCCCGTTCGAGTTGGATTGTATTGCGGGCTCCAACTCTCTAGGCGCGCTGAGACCGAGGCCTGCGCGGGTTTAAACGAGCACCCACCATCTCAGTGGCAGAGACTAAATCTGGATATGTGGATGCGGCGCCGCCACTGGTTCGACTTTGAACCTGGAACCGGAGTTGAATACGTGTGTAAGTTGGTGCCAGAATGGAGGATGGGCAGGCGGAAGAGACCTTGATGACGTGCACCAAGACACAGAATAAAGACAGGCCGAAATTTTGCGTCATGAGGATACCAGAACATTACAAACGAGAATTGCCAATAATTGGCCTGGCAGAACGAAGCAACGCAACTTCAGCTGCATGTGCAGGAGGTTGCGTGCAGGGCTCCTCCAATTTGGCTTAAAAAATAGCGTCTGACAGGCTATGCTGGCTTGGGAGAGGAGCAGACTCGCGTCAAGATTGCTACGGGAATGGCACCTGCACTCTTGCCGTCACATGGCACATTGCTGCAGTTCTGCAGTCTTGCAACGCCAGCTGTGCGGGGAAACTGTCCATTGTGCGCTGTTCTTGAGGCTGCATCTAGAGGCGTTGGGGCGTGTGACACGGACTTGCTGCAAATGTATATGGACGGAGCTGCTAGCTCTACGCGCCTTGCCAATATTTCGGCTGCGACGGGTCATTGGGATGGGATGTCGTGGTGGAAACTCGTGCCGCTCATCAGTATACTCTTGTTTGTAAATAGCGGTCGGGAATTGTTCAATGCACAACCCGGTTATGCTTTGTTGGCTTTTTCGAACTGGGCCAGTCTGCGGAAGCCAGAAATAAGTCCGGCGTGGCAAGAGCCTCATTGTTGCAAAAAGAAGGTGTGGCTCTGGTATGCGGGTATGTCTGCTAGTGACAGGGGCCGTTGGACGCCAGGTCGGGCAGCCTGTGATCCGTCGGTCTGGGCCCCTGTGTGACTTGGCTACGGACCAACGGATATCCCTCTGGAGCCAAAACTGAGTCGCGTCTTTTGGCTCCCTGGACAAAGATGGAAACCGTGTTTTTTTATTCGACGGGCCGAAACCGAGGGCAGAACTGCCCGCTCCGACATGTGGAGGACATTTGTGAGACAATTGTCGACGCTGTCAATACCGGGTCATCTCCTGCCAATGATAACTAGGCAAACGGCGACGGTTCGCTGCTCCCTCGGGGTTTGAAATGAACGGCCCAAGCAAATCTGGTGGAGATGCGGGCGATCCTGATGCTATTCTTGGGGGCTGAAAGCCACAGCGCATCTAGTTTGTCTGGACTGGCCTTGGCTACTTGGTGTGGTTGTATGTGGCTGTAAACGACCGCTGGCAAGAGGGAAGAGCTGCAGCTAGCTAGCTACGTAGCAAGTGAGGCAATGTGATGATGGATGGGTGGACGACGGACCGACGGGCGTTTCGTTTCCTTGTTTGGCCATATGCATGTGCAGTTCGGAAATCCTACGATGGCGGGCAGTGAATGTTGCGTCACAGGTCACAGGTGCCTTGGCGGCAGCTACATACAGTGGGTGTAACTAGCAGAGTACCTACGCGAGGGGGGGTGTATTTCTAACACAGTCAAAAAACGTTACCAGGGGAAAATCGTGTCAAAAAGTCAAAATCACCGTGCAAGGCCCATTACACATATCAAAATAAAACCATTTTAAGATACTAAAACATTTTAAGATACTAAAACATTTTAATATACTAAAACATTTTAATATAATAGTATTTTAAGATGATAACCCTTTTTAATATTAAAACTCTTTTTTATTAAACTATATACCTAGCTTTCTAAGTACCTATCTAAGTACCAAATACCTAACCAGCCACAGCCACAGCCAGCCAACCAGCCAGCCAGCCAGCTAACCGGCCAGTCGGCCTATTTAAAGCCATCAAGAGAGCCAGCGAGAGGCCATCAAGAGAGTCACATATAGCGAGAGCACTGACTCCTTCACTAGCTCAATCACTAAATGACTCTCTTGATGGCCCTCTCGCTGGCTCTCGATGGCTTCAAACAGGCCGACTGGCCGGTCAGCTGGCTGGCTGGCTGGCTGGCTGGCTGGCTGGCTTCAAACAGGCCAACTGCTCCTCCGCCGAGCCCTCTATTAAGCCCTCTATTGAGCCCTCTTGTTAGCTTTCTACTACTACAGGTAGCTAGAGGGAGGGCTTGATGGAGGTGTGTTTAATGGAGGTGTGGAGCATCTGAAGAAGGTCAATGGCTAGCTAGCCTGTGGAAAGGCAGAGAAATATTTCAGGATGCTTTAAAACATATCAAAAGACATAAAATCATTTTAGAATTTAAACTATATTAGAAAAGATACAGGCTACACTTACAAGGTGTTGGCTCCACTATAGTGTTTTAGTACACTAAAAAACATTACCAGAGCACTAGAAGTATTTTTAAGCCGTGTCAGAAAAGCACCCTCCCCCGGTAGGTAGTAACAGCAGCCAGGAGTGTTGTTTGCTGGGCAAGCAGCTTGTACATGCCACCGCCATATTCTGGCCGTCAGGCTCCGCCCGCTTGTGGCGGCCATCTCTCGCCTCATCTGGCCGCCCTGGCCTGATTCCCATTCAACAGGTCTCAGGTCTCAGACAAACTAAAACGCCACCTATTCAGTCGTAGGGGCGCAAGATAAAAAGACACCGACCCCTTCCTCGTTTTTTCTCGACGAATTTTCGTACTGACTTTGCTCAAAGCTTTTAATACCCCATAGTGAAACACCTTTGTGGTGCTTACCGCCTCTCTTACAAGTACCAAGTACCAAGGCAACACCAATTGCATACATCATGAGTCTCGTCACTCTACCTATAGAGCTTCGGCTCCAGATCATTGCCGAGCTGAGCAACGTCTCACACATCAATTCCCTCTGCCAAGTCAACCGAAGCTACTACAATCTCCTCATAAATCATCTCTACACAGTGGACGAGCTCACTCTGCAAAAAGATGCCTTGCGGTGGGCTCTCACCCACCAGAGCGCCGGCACCTTGCACCGTTGGCGGGAGGCCGGCTTGGACATTAGCCGCACGCGCCGCAACAACACCCAGCCACTTCTTGAAGCCATCAAGGCTGGCTCTGACTGGGCTACTTGGCAAATTTTACATCTTGGCGCCAACATTCATCTTGCCGATAGACACGGCCAGACGCCTCTGCATCTCGTTTGCGCCGAGGAGTTCCAGAGGCCAGACCTAGTGCGCTACCTGCTGGCCAAGGGTGCCGACCCTTCAGCCAATACCCGGGCTAAGGAGACGCCGCTATTCATGGCAATCCGCTGTGGTAACACTGAGATTGTCGAAGCGCTGCTAGAGAATGGCGCTGACCACGGTACAAAGGACGGCATGGGATGTGCGCCCCTGCACGAGGCCGTGCTCCTCGGCCATGTCGACATCGCTCGCCTGCTGCTAAAACACGGTGCCAACCCGTCTCTGCCCCGGCCCCTGACCGGTGAGACGCCGCTACATACCGCTATTGCCATCAGCTCACTCGAAATGTTCAAGCTGCTGGCAGGCAGTGGAGCCGACATGATGGCTGAGTACAACGACTTCACCCCTTTGCTGCTCGCCTGCCAAGGGGGCGCTGTCGACATGGTCAACTGGATGCTACAAAACGGCGTCGTCGTCAACAGCAATGTCAACAAGTGGGGTCTCACGCCCATGCATGCGGCAGCCATGAGCGGCTCAGATGAGGTCGTCCGCTTGCTGCTCCAGCATGACGCGCCCTACATGCTCACTGTCCAAGACAGATACGGCGAGACACCCGTTACTATGGCGTCACGCTTCAAACACGAGAGTTTAGCTGAGATGATGGTCCAGCTAGTCAACTAAAGCTTCCAGGCTGTCGAGAGCACAGAAAATTAAGCTCCAAACTACAGAGGCTGTTTGAGCCGAAACAAATCCGTGAGGCGATAATGCAGCTCAAAAATAGCAACCATGTAATATAGCAGATTTTAGTTTTGTAATAAACTTCCTTAGTTATTGCTGAATTGAGTTGACGCTCAGTACGTGGCAGTATAAGTGTATCTGGCTTTACGCCATTCTAAGGAAAAGCAGGGCAGACGTTCCTGAATACATACTTTTGCTTTTCTGACTTTAAGTAAGTAAATGCTTAGTGCCATTACAGCTTACGTCCTGAATTGGCACATGATGATGTGACAGCATAAACCATGCGTAAACCAGTCGAGAAAGGATTCAAGGTCCAGAAAGGGTACAAGGGGTCCAGCAGGCAACACTTAGTGAGGCAGTCACACCGAGTGACGCAAGAAAACATTCAGACACATTCGAATAGGCAGCCATCGCTGCAAATTCTCCAAAACATTATTATCAGATACTGCATAAACCAGTACAGGATACCAGATTTCATATGAATCTGCAAATACAAACACCATCTCAAGTTCAGCTTTAGAAAGAATTTGAGACTACGCGCGCCGCTTAAAGTCCTCAGATTTGAAAAGAATTCCAGAAAGGATAGGTTCAAGTTAGCCTATCGATTGCTTTAGTTGCGAGGTGTCTGAAACAGCGAACAAAATAAAATGTATTTGTAGATTTTAGCACACGGAGGTAAGAGCGTGCTTGCATTTGTCGCCTGTGTAAGTTAGGTGAACGGTAGCAAGATAAAGCATCTCCGGCTCCTTGACGATACGTTCTAGTCATCACGACTCAGTACACATGCGTGCTCGTCACGTTATCTTGTTAGTTGTATTGGTTAGTAGTGCGCAGTCATTTTGTCTACGAGGAGGCTAATTGCCGTATCTCTTATTACGATAGGTGACTCGGTAGTGTCATGCTTCCTCAAGCTAGTACTCACATGCTAAAGTCGTAATTAAACTTGGAACTTGACTTTCATTACATGACTCCTCCTGATCGAGTTAGCCTGATAAGCTTGCTGATGTGACAAAATTAGTGAAAGGCTCATTGCCCGAGAGAGGGGCTAAGTAAGTGCCGTGGCCAAGGTGTCACGGCGAAGTCCGGGCATAATTGGTGATGTCGCCAGATCCCCGAGTCCGCCCCAGGGGCAATGACTGACAGCCATATTGTGTAGGAGCCGAGTCCTTGGGTGAAAGGCTCTGGAATAGACCCTGCTTGATAGTCGTATGGTCCACATTCTATCTATCCACCCTGCCGGAAGTTATAGGGTAAAAATCGGACCGACTCCATTCTGATTTGCTGCTGACGAGCACATTGTCTGTTGACAGGTCCATGCGGCAGTGGCTAAAATCCATGGCGGATTCCTCGACAGTGGAGGAATCTTGCCCACGGTAACTGTTCCGACCTGTTGACGATTTATTAAACACCGTGTTTACTAGAGGGATACAACACTTAATAATAACAGTTGCTTGTAACTGATTGTACATGGTGAAAGATGTAGTTTTCGTTGTAAGTGACTGTCTGTCCGTGGACTTCTTCGGTTCTGAACGGGAGATTGTTCGGCGATAGAAATGGATATCAACTGCCAACCCAGCTCTCCCGATAATCTAAACATAACCATGACAAAATCTGATCCACTTGGTCGAGTTTTATGCTTTAGTTGAGCTCCCGGTATGTGGGGTGCGCGAAGACATTTGCAGAAATGGACATGAATGCTGGCTGTGGGATGCGAGTCAATAATCGGCATATATCTCACAGTTTCTGGCAAGCCATACTGACCAACCCACTGGGGGTAATAAAACATGTAGTTTGGTTTAGTAGTGATAGAATTTTGCCATCACCTGGATGTTCATGTCTCCGGTATGCACTATAGCTGGCACGATTGCGAACCGAGTTCCAGCAAACAATATCGGTCTTTTTTGGCAGCCGATCTATGGTGGTCCACCAGTCCATATTTTGACTGAGATTGTGTAAAGGGTCCAAGTCATCACTGGGGCGTGAACCGCTCTGTTTGGGACAGCATGATTGGTGCGCGTAGACGTGCTGACAGATGTAAAGAACCTCTGTTCTCGCCAGACCCTTGGTTTATCAGGCAAGTTTCTAATTTTGCTGAGTCCCGGTGGTGTGGTTCACTGCGGATACTTGGCAATCACATTCGGTAAACAACGCCACGGAAGTGAAAATAACCACCAGTAGAAAGTTTTCTGCCGGAGTGAACCGACAAAGAATCTTGCTTTTGGCGATCTTTTCTCCCACTTTTCCGGCTTGCGGTTGGCTCCACCTGCTGGCTGCTCTTCATAGAGTTCAGATGGTTTTGAAACTAACTGTGCGGCAGCTCAAAAGCCCGTCAGCTGGATGAATGACTAACTATGGCGTATGTCAGCGGCTATTTCGGCATATCATCGCCATAGTTACTTTGTTGGGACCTCCGCGAGGTGGAGATTTGCCTTGTGTCAGTTTCCAGAAATGTATGGAGAACAATAGGGATTCGGACCAAGAAGTGGTCCCACGGCAGGCGCCACGGCCGCGGACAGCTAAATTCTCAAGATTAGCCATAAGTTTTAAGATGCTATTACTCTATTTCTATACGCCATTCTTCATACCGGAAATGGGTGCCATAAAGCTTTAGCTTTCTTGATGCGTGCGTTTAACTCAGGATGCTGGTAATTTGTTAGTTACCCATACCGACTTTTGAACATAGACGCTCTGTTCTACTGTCGATATAAGTTATGATACATGGAATTGTTGCAATGTAAGTCATCGTAATCCGTAGATTTTATGCTGCTTAGCTTTGAAAGTCCAGTCCAGCAAACCCTATATGTGAGGTACTTGAAACGCATGTAAGCAGTTCATTCACCCAACCTGCTGCTAATACAAGAGACCTAGATGGGGCCCAGCTGAGTATTGGAGCCTAACAGGGCCATAGCTCAGTCGGGGCTGAGTCCCAGCTAGGTAACAAGCTGTATACTAAAACCCGCCACTTGGTAGTTAGCGCAATCCACTTGCTGGGGAAAACCCATAGCAAATGGTCCACTAACTAGATACACAAGAGGTATATGCATTTTTGGGTTAATTTTACTCATGACTTACTAACTGGAGGATCGCCGGTAAAGTAGCACGAGTAGTTCCTCTCCTTGTGTTACCAAGGGTATGAGTCGAGTTAATGTTGCCTAATTATGCTGCTGAACTATACCTTGCTTACATTGTAATGTAGATGCTGACTCCACTGCAATACGGCTGGCTGCCTTGCCTTATGGAGTCCTACTTGATCTGCCGCTGTTTAGTTAATTAAATAGACAGTTTTGAATAAGAGCACCGACAGTCCAACAGGCCCATCTAGCGATCATCATTCATTTGCTCTGCAAAACGAAAATTGATTGAGATGCAAAACTTAAGCAATATACGGCAGCGGCCAAAGGTCCCCATTCACCGACGAAAGCGCTCAGTACAGGCTTGTACACCATGTCGAATTCGGAAGACAAGATGCAGAATGACATCCAAAAATATTTGTTCGGGTTGTCAAATTAGTAACACTCGATGTATTTTTCAGTCCATGGCTACAAGCGTATACGATGATGACAGTCTTATTCCGTTGTATGTCGGGTTTCCCACTTTGGAATATATATATATATCATGAATACAGCTAACAGCTTGACCAGAGACGAAGCCGAGAAGCGATTTCTTTCAGATATTGCAATGGAATTCAAATCTCAGTTCCCCGATCTGAAATTAAGGAGGCGCCATTTTGCATTTATGCTACGATTTCGAAATGTCCACAACCCAAGCGCCTCAACGCCTGTAGGCGTTAACAAGTCATCATTCAACTTACAACAAGACTACATGAATATTTCGCTTCTTTCAGACAAATGCTTCTTTATGGCTATTAATAAGATCAAAGACTCTTCCGCAACAATAGCGTGGAAGGAAGACGTAAGTGATTAGGAAACCTTCCTGATAACGCCCTACACATATAAGTAGCTAAATGACGAAAGCCGTCAAATATTTTTGGACAGATGCCCTTTTCAACCGATTCTCTGCTATCTTTATCCGCTTTAGAGGTGTTTCCATGTTTTACCGAGGCCGTCTCGGTTGCCGATCGCTTTGCTCTACGCGGGGATACGAATGTATATTTTCTCGGTAGGGAGGCGTTAATGTCCACAGTCTCCAGCATCTACAAAACGGGTGGTCTGGAAGCATGCAGTAAGCCGACTTCACTAGTCCTTGCTCTAATGGTGTTTGCAATCTCCAGCCATGGACTGCTTTTGGCCACATCTGCGAGCGCCCACATAATGCAAGACCATCATCGAAGTAATGCGGATAAAGGTCTAGGATACTTTCGAGCAGCAAATGCCTTGTGCTCTTATGCTCTTATTGAAGCTAATATTGATAGCCTGCAATGTTGCTTGCTAATGGCAGCCTATACGAGGGAATTATCGAACCCCTCGGTAGCTTCTTACTATATTGGCCTAGCTGTTCGAACTATTATAACACTCGGGCTACATCACGGACCACGTAAGGATCATGATGCGCTATCCAATGAGATTGGGACTCGCTTATTCTGGGCGACATATCTCTTTGATCGGTACAAACACTCTTAATTCCCATACAATATATTACACTCGCTGACTGATATCAGTCAGCTTTCGAGGATGCTTGGAATTCCAACCATGTTGCCACAGAGTAGCAGTGGTCGCGGATTGCCACAGCTTAATTCAGAGATTGATAACGCCTCATCGTCCGACCTGAGTGAGCTGGCCTATGCAGTGCAACTTCTTCTCCTATCTGAAAACCTTCTCATTCAAAGGTACGGTTGGCCGCTGTAGGTTCAAACACACGCTGTTCTAATAAATCCTCTATGTAGCCAAGAATATGGTGACGACTCATCTGAGTTCCGCAGAGCCAGCGCAGACTTGCGTACCTGGGAGAAGGATGTCCTACCTTGCATCAGTACATTAGACGCTCCTTACTCACGTGCCAGGCTTCGACTCAACTATTATAGGCAATGGACCTTCATTGGACGGTTTGACTTGATTCAACTGGTCCAACGTCATATTGGGTGCGGACAGCTGATTAATGCCGCTAATATAAAGGGACTTAATCAATCTCCGTCAGCACTTCGGTCGCTCTCATGTGTCAACGCTGCATATGACGCTCTGGGAATAATGGAAGATCTTTATAAAGAGGGTCAAATGCAGAGACTTTCCTTTATGGAAGTCAACATACTTGTGCTGGCTACTACAATCGTTCAACTGGATAGTATCAAGCATCCGACAATAGCCGCTGCTGCATCTATCGGCATTGCAGCGGACATTTTGAGGCACAGCGCTCATCTTGACAAGGCGGCTTTAGATGGCCTAGCCTTCATTGAAGAGTGCCTCGGCACTACCAATGAAATTTTACAGGCTCTAAATATGAAGGCATGCAATGATTTAACCGATGAATATTCATCCACTGAATCAGGAGCATCGACTTGTACGGAATCAGCCATGGCAGTTAGCAGAGGTTTCTGACTGACGTATGAGAGTGGGGTTACAAACAGTGTCTTGTGTTGGAGTTTTTTTGCTATTGCTTAACTGGATCTAAGTCACAGTTATTAGAATTAGTATAGAGCTGGTACTACTGGCGACGTACGCAGCTCTGCTGCGATACGACAATGGTAGCTTAGGGCCATATTTCCTTACGAAGCATGAAGATGCTATCAAAGCAATAGCCGAGGAAGTTCAAATTGAGCACAACCTTTCAATCAAAGCAGTTGGAGTAAATCGGGCCAGGACTCTGTTGTGCTCTCAGCACGCACTACTTCGCGATGAATCAAAAGTCTTTGCGTGTGCACTCTAAAAACATCTAGGCACTGAAAGCTAGTTAACATTCACAGCAGCCTTGAAGGCTTCAATTTATTAATCGCGATTAGCTGCAAGACATTGAGAGAGTTATCACATCCGCTGAAGATTGGCAACACGAATGCAGTAAATGAAATGCGGGTTTCGATTAAACATGTTGTATTGGAGCCTGACAATATTCCTAGAAGCTTTTCTGCTGCCGTTGGTTCTCTGCTCCGTTGAAAACATCTGATGAGCCTCCATGTAACTGATGTCAACTGCGAGGTCGAAACCTCGGCTGCTACTAGTTCGCGCGGCGCAAATACACCAAGGTCAAGATAAATTGAACTTGCAGTCTAGTGAAATTTGCCGGCGATGCAGTTAACCACAATACCGGTATCATTCCAACTTCCATTTGAATCCTTAGTCGGAGTCTCTGAAAGAGTATAAGAAGGGCTAAAAGCCCCCGCTGCCCATCCCACCCAACCCATAATAACATCTGCCGCGTTATTGCTAGATAAAATTAGTTTTTTAGGCTTCAGCAAAGTAAGTAATCAGTTACACTCACTTTATCCAGTCTAGTTCAGCACAGACGTCGCTGTAGCAAGACGAAGTGCTACCACCGCCAGTTTCCGTCAGGAGTCTAGAACGAGAGATATTAGCTTTGGTCGCCTAGTTCGGTACAGCGAGATAAACGAATTACGCTTTCCGGTTGTTCTGTCTCAGCCATGCCGTCAATTTCTTCAGGTTGCCGATTCCATTAGACGCGCACTCGGCACTTTTGCCGGTAGTGTTAGAGTCTAGATACTGATGAACTTCAAAAACCAAATTTGTAGTGCTTTTATCAGGATTACGAACAGCACTAAGTGCCGTTGCAGATCCATCGGAAATAAAAGCACCAAGTGAGTCATATAAGGTCCCTGATAGAAGCACAAGTTGTGACGTAGCACCAGCTGTGCGGATTGCTGTAACAGCAGCCTGAGCGGTTGTAGCCCAAGCATCGATATCAAGATTATGAGGCTTAACACATTTTTTTTTAGAATTTTTCTATGCTTTGTATTTATAATAGGTAGTTCTCTTACCTCATTCATAATGCCAAAGATAATCTTTGATGATGTCGCGTATTCTGCCCCGCTAAGATGACAGTTAGGATTCATATAAATATATAAATATATAAATATAATACATAGACTCACAGATGAGACCAAATGCTGGCAAAATCTTGATTTGTGACGTTATCAGACTGCCCAATAACAGAACCTTCCCAGCGAGCATAGTTATGGATGTCGATAATGCAGTGAGAGCCAGTTTCAAGGCATGCCTGTACCAGCTGATCATATCTGCCAAAATTAGCTTTATCCAAAGGACCGCCTAGCTTGTTGTCAACAAGATATTGCCAACAAACAGGGAGGCGAAATACATTCATTCCATCATCTGTGACGAAATGCTGCATCTGTCCAACTCCATCCGCGTGGCCTGGTTGGGCTGGTGACTGAAGAGGCGGGGTCACTCTAGATTTAGTGTAGAAAGCGTCATGATTATCGCAACCAAACTCAAATCCAGCTTTTTTGCGTGTGAAATACAGTTAGATGACCCTCTTCGATCAAAAATATTGCGTACAAGGTTTTGGGAGGGGCCGTACCGATGTTAATTCCAGCTATATATAAATCCCTTTGTCAGCTTGTCCATTTCCATCATCATCTATCCTGCAACATACCCAAAGAAACTCTAGCCGTGGCAAAGCTTGCCAATGGTGCAATGAGGAATGCTTTCAGTAGCATGATAACAAAGTTGATAAGCTGAGTCTTGTGCAGCAAAGTGATGATTGATTGCCTTCCTAGAGGCGTATACGGCCTTTTATGTAGCGAGACGATTGGGTGCAAATCAGTTTATGGCGACCTATGGCCGGTACTAAATTGATGGCTGGTCCTCAGGTGTTTCCGCTTCGATGCTACACGTGCAAGCCCCGTGGCGTCAATATCGAAATGGATTCAGGTACTAGTTCGTTGTTAGTGAGCCAAACTCGGCATTCTTACAGAAGCACTAGGCCTTACATTGTGAGAACACTGATTTCATGATGATACATCTTCGGAAGGTTACAAAATCGAAGTGACCATCTTGTATGCCACACTATCGTGCAATCAAAGTATTCTTGACTTGTTTGAAGAAAGGTATAGACAGCTGTCCATCTACTCTAACCAAAATTATGCAATATGTTTTTAAGAGGTCGCAAGTCTGAGCACCGACACCCTCCCAGAGCCTGCAGCGTCTGATGAATCATGGGCGCGATAATGTGCTTTTGCGTCGATGGAATCGGGCCTGTCAGATACTGGGGATTAATGTGGAGATGTATTCCACTTGTCTGACGGGCGTCGGGGTCGAAGAGGGAAATATTGATCTGAGCAAGTTCGAGTCCTCGACTAGCAACACCTGCACAGATGGGAATTGACCGTGGGTTACGCCACCTCCTATTCCAGAAACCTCAGACACCAATCAGCCAGCTACCAATCAGCCGCTCTTTACGAAAGAGTTCGCTGGATGACGCTAGTAAATAGCTTGAATCACGTTCGTGCATTTCTGACCGGCTTCGGAGATATCGTACCTCTAAAATGACTCGGCGTATTGACCAGATCTAAGTATTAAGGTGAGCGAATATCCAGCCACAATCCACAGTAAGGATTTCGCTCCGACTATGTTCAAGGTCCGTAAAACTCAATGGTTATCGGTAAATGAGAAAATGGGTTGCCATCGACGTCGGTGTCCCATCACGCAGAATTACATATTTAAAGACGGAGTCAGGAGGATCTGGAGTTGTGCATGAACACATTTTTCAATTCTCTGGATCAATATAGGACCAAAATAAAAAATAAATAGCTACATACAGGGTACCTAGCGACCGGCATCGCAAATTACCCAACAGGGCTACTGACGCACAATGATACATATGTTGTATCGCAATTTCTCTTGTTGGTGTAAACAAAGCTATTCTGGCCGCGGATCCAAAACAATCCCACTGTAGTATAGAAGAAAATGTTATGTCAAGGTTCCAGATTTCTGATGTTCATTTGTCGGAAGAATGGTCAACAATAGCCTTCCACAGCAGTGCAGTAAGCACGATGTCTATTTATTCTATTGCATATTTATGGCTTTTAAGATGAGCGACCTGCTAATATTAAATCCATCTAATAGCTAAAACGCGGCTCGAAACGTAAAACACCAGTCTTCACCCATTCGTAAGCCAACATAACAGCAAATACGTCCGCCGGATTTCAACAATTGGAATATGGTTTGGTGGTCTGTAAGTAACTCACAATGGCTCCACATCAGCTTTGAAATCAATCCTAACAACTCCACAGAGCGGTATGATTCTCGCTTAGGGTATACCCTGAGTCAATATGCGAGAGGTCCCGGGTTCAATCCCCGGCCAGACCCTTCCTTTTTGCACTTTGTTCGTTTGAAATCAATGCTCATGTTGACTTTCCTTTTTTGCTACTGCAGGAATTGTCTAGAAGAGTTCAGTGGCTGTCCAGGGTCAGAAACAACAGATGCTCCCAACAATGGCTGAGAAGCTGCCGCCTGTTTCGGAAAGCATAGATGTTGCTCTCCTGCGACCTCCCATTTCCGCTGTATTATTTGATCCGCGCCGTGTAAAAATAGGAACAGCTACTGGGAGGAGCGA
The DNA here is from genome assembly GCA_900169235.1 of Zarea fungicola. NCBI lineage: Eukaryota > Fungi > Ascomycota > Sordariomycetes > Hypocreales > Cordycipitaceae > Zarea > Zarea fungicola. Next base: position 189,132 of record FWCC01000123.1, read on the forward strand.
ATAAGACACTCTAATCCAATGTCATGATAACTAATGGAGAAAATTTCAAGGAGACATGTAAACGGCGCAAGTTTAGATTATCTGGATACGGGAAGTCGTCTGTTCTGCTACACTGTTCCATCTTAAAAGAACAAGCTTAGTCTTGAAACTCCTTGCGTGTCTGGATCTCCCCAATAACCTGGGCCGCATCAGGGTCTCCTCCATCTGCAAGTTCCTGAAATTTGCCCTTGTTATCTTTGACCCATTGCTCAAAGTGTCCGGGCTGCCCAAAACACCCGATGTTAGTGGGAATTCAGGTTAGGGTTATTATCAAGCAGGCAAGGAAACGTACCAATGGGAGGTGGAAACCAGCCTCCTTTGCACTGTCAATGGACCCCTGAATAAAAACTCCTCTCAGTTTCTTCTCGATAGTTCCTGAACCAACGGTCTCATTCCAGAAACCTTCGAGCTTGTCAGCAATGCTTTCGAGCTGGGCTGGAGTCCGTCCCGCTCCGCTGCGTAGCGAAACAAAGAGACGGTTAATCTGTCGCGGTGCGCCTCCGACATAGGTGTCGGAGAGCAGCCCGCTCGAGATGTTTACGAAGCGCACATTGACAATGAAGCGAGGTGCCTTAAATGTTGTAGCATGCCAGTCGGTGATGGCCTTGACTAGCGCGAGCTTTTGCACCTGTGAGAGGCTGATTGCATGTTCAAAATGATAGATTGGCATATTGAGAAGAAAGTCCTAGGTTGGGCTCGGATAGAAGGGGTTTTTTTTTACAGTTATTTCTTGATTAAACTCGCTGGACGGTACTTGTTATAGTTCCACGGCACAGTTCCTTTCTGCAGCCGAAGGCCGGTCTCGGTGTAAGTCGATATGGACACCCCCGTCACACCACGGTAACCAACCACAGGTGGAGAAAACTTGGGATTGATTGGTAATAAACATTGGCATCACCAAGTCTCCGTCGGAGGTTTACTTTCCTGGGCATCATTGCGTAAGCTCCATTACTCATGGCATAATATTTAGGGCGCCCCGCTAACGCAATCGACAAGTAAATTCAAGAACAGCAAGCCTCCATTTGCCCGGAAGTGGAGAGGCGCTGTACTGGTCAAGTTGATCGTACGAAGGGCGCAGATGATTGCATCTCGGCTTAGTGCCATCGGTATATGTGCTCGGGTTCTGTAGGCAATTCTGCCGAGTTTCTACAGAGAATTGTGAAATGAAAAGTCCCCGCGCCCGACGCATTGCAGACTGCATTCAATTGCATTAGTCTTGCAGTCCATCTTATTACGACCTGTCATTGCATAATACCACATCACCCATTCTGAACCCAAATCATGACGATCCTGTCCAAAATCCAGCAAGGCAATGCCACCGGAACCGTGCCCAGTGCCGTCATTCAAGATGACGACGGCAACCAGACCCCTTGCACGGACAGCATGATGCTCTGGCAGTGGGATTCTGAGACTGGTTGGAAAGCGCCCGAGATTCGCCCTTACGGGCCACTCGCCATTATGCCGTGTGCAAGTGTCCTGCACTACGCGACAGAATGTTTCGAGGGCATCAAGGTATACCGCGGCCACGATGACGCGCTGCGCTTACTCAGAGTGCGTCTCAACTGCGAGAGAATGCTCCAGTCGTCCGTGAGAACGGGCCTGCCCGCATTCGACGCTGGGGAGCTGGAGGATATCCTCAAAGAATTCGCCGCGCACGAGGCAGCGACATGGCTGCCCAAAGGCAGCCAGGGCAAGACGCTGTACCTGCGCCCAGCGCACATTGGCACCACTGCGGCGCTGGGCCTGCAGAAGCCTCGGCACGCTCTCCTCTATGTGGTCGCTACGTTGCTACCTGGCTTCTCCGCCAAGGGGGACGGTATGAAACTGCGCACGTCGCCTGCCGAGATTGTGCGCGCCTGGCCGGGGGGCTTTGGCAACAGGAAACTGGGCGCAAACTACGGAGCGACCATCCCACCGCACGACGACGCCGTGCAGGCTGGGTTTGACCAGGTGCTGTGGCTCTTTGGGCGGGAAGGCTATGTGACCGAGGCGGGTGCGAGCAATTTCTTTGTTGTGTGGAAGACAAAAGAAGGCCAGTATGAGCTCGTCACTGCAGGGTTGGATTCTGGTACTATCTTGGAAGGGATCACGAGACGCAGCATCCTGGATCTTGCGCAAAACTACCAAGAAAAGCCGGAGGCGTGGAGCATCAGCGGAGAGTCCGTTGCGCCGCTGAAGGTTGTGGAGCGGGACTTTTCTATTGACGAGATTCGCGAGGCCGTGGTGGAAGGTCGTCTTGTGGAGGCCTTTGCAGCAGGCACCGCCGTAAGTGAAACCAAACTCGGGAAATAAGGTTGGAAAATTCATAAGAAAATGGTCTGCTAACAGTGAATTGTGCGTGTTTAGTACTTTGTTAAGCCAGTTGACCTTATTCATCATCGCGGCGAAAACATTGTGATCCCCTTGCCGTCTGCTACTTCGCCTTCCTATGCAAGACTCATAAAAGGGTGGCTTTCCGACATTGTTTTTGGCGTGAATGACCCTTTTGGATGGACCACAGAGTTATGATCCCCGAGTATGCCATTGACGCGTACTACATTGTACCAGGGGTGAAATAGCTGCTAAAACAGTTCAGAGTCTCGCAATATGAGATCAGGTGGGTTTTTGGCGGATGGCGACAGGGAAATAGTGGTGAGACAAGAGGGAGAAGTAAGTTCCGGGTTATTATTTTCCTAAAATATAGACAGTCTATCGACAGGTATATAATCCAACTGAAGGATAACAGTGCAAAATGTACAGATTGAAGGGTTAAAAAGGAAAAAAAAAAGCAGTAAAGGCTGAGTTCTAACCACCAAGCAAGCCTCTCAGCTTGCCGCGCAGCGCATCCAATTCCGTTTTGGCACTCGCTGTCTCGGCTCGCGCCTCCAGCATCTCCCTGTGATATGCCGCCGCCTTTTCTTTTTCCTCGTCCAGATTGCGCCGGAGGTCCCGCACGTCCTGCATCAGCCGCTCATTCTCTAGTACCACGCTCCGCTGGTTCTTTTGCCTCTCCATCTCGGCGCTCCGCTGCGCCAGCTTGAGCGCGTTGTCCTGGATGCGAATGTCCTGCTGCAGCATGGTGATTGTCGACTCCAGCTGCTTTGTCTTTTCGCGTTCCGCGCCGAGGTACTCGAGATCCCGCAGGATGACGGACACGGCTTGGTCCACGTCCGGGGAGAGTGTAGAAAACCGCGACCTGCTGCCGGGGGCGTGCGTCACTGCCGTCGACGTGCCGCGAGCAGGGATGACCTGCGTGATGCGGACCAGGGGTGAATGCATCTCCCCTCCAGCAGAGTGGTTGGGGAGGAGCGGGGGCAGTATCGTGGGTTGATCCTGTGAGGACCTCGCCGCTGGCGATGCCATCGCTGTGGCTTCTGGTGCGGCGTTGAGTATTGAGATTCTCTGCCTCTGGTTGGGCAATGCGGCCCGCTGTGGTTCTGGGCGTTGGTTCTGTGTCTCCGAGGGTGGCGATTGGGTTGGGCTTAGGGGAGGAGGCTTTTGGTTCCATTCACGCGTGATGCAGACGCTGCAAAAGAACTGCTCACGAAAAAAAAATGATGTTGGTTCGCGCTCAAGGCAGGCCTCGTGGTATGCGCGTTTGCACGTGGAACAATATAGTAAATAATTCGGCTTTCCGCATGTAAAGCAGTTTTCCTCGTGCGGCGCGCCATTTTCTGTAATAGCGCAGTCAGCGGTTGGTTGTGTGCTTTGGACTCTCTTCCATCTCAGGCTGTTTGAATGAGCGGATGAGTGAGTGAGTGAGTGAGTGAGTGAGTGCTTGGGTGAGTGAATCAGAGATGCTTAATGTGACGTACTTTTCCATGACTGATATCGCCTGACTTTATTATTGTTAGTTTATTTTCCTGCTCTCTCAGCATTGAATCATGGCAACATACTCAGAACATCCATTGGTTCTGCGACGGTAATCGTTGAGCTGTCGGCGGCTGGTGCAGGGGTGGCTGGTGAGTCCTGGCTGACTTCTTCGTCGGCTGGTGCATTCCCGGCAGCGTTTCTACGCCTTTTGCGACCCTGTGAGTAGCCAACCATGGTGAGCTGTGTTGCCAAGGACTTATCCTCTGGTGATGCAAAAGTTTCGGTGTTTTCCCATGTTGATACCGACGATGCTGACCACATCAGTATAATTAATAATCTTACGTTTGATCACGTGTCCATTTCGGCTACATAATTGCAAAGTTGACTCGGTGGTTTGTCACATGTGGGCCGGCACATATGCGCCAAGAAATGCCCTGTAAAATGTGCCAAGGCTGCTGTATTTTCAGGCCTGTTGGCTCTAGGTAGGTATATTCTGGCGTTCACTCTGCCGCCTTTTCATGGTAACTTTTTGTCAGTCTTGTTATTAGCCAACTTTTCTCATGCTTGCAGTCTCTTTACTTTATTTGTATCACTCCAAGTATGCTGTTGATAATATCCCCGCACTAACTAGTATATTAATCTCTTGACCCGTCCAACACCAATTGCCGCTTCCGGGTCAAGTCGCTCCCTATCCTAATCCTGCGCAGCGACACACTCAATCTCAACATCTGTTCCCATGGGAAGCCCCGTGACACTGACACAGGTGCGTGACTTTTCATTTCATTAGTAAATATCATTTTTAAGGCGACCTAAAGTTGCCGGGCAAACACACCGGAAAGGGATGAGAAAAGTATTTTGCGTAGCCACTGTTCATCGCCTCAAAGTTTTCCATTGATGTGAGGTACACATTAACTTTAATTACTCTCTTGAGCGAAGATCCAGCAGCTTCTAAGAGAGCGGCAATGTTTCGAATGGCTTGTTCCTAGGTAGTTTTCTGTGAGTTATCATTTCTAGAGTGGACCTATCTACTTCAACCAACGTACAGTGCGGTCTGTGACAGAGCCCTCCACCAACAGACCGGTCTTGGGATCGATTCCAATGTTACCGGAGCAGTAAACAATTCCATTGAATATCTGCGCCTGGGAGAAGAGGGAAATGGGCGCCGGCGCAGCATCAGTGACGACGGGAGTAAGCGACGACATTTTGCAAAGGAAAGGGTGTAGCTACTGTATTGGAAAGATTGACTACTATAGAGAAGAAAAAGGTTAAAAAAGCGAGATCGTAAACTTTTTTAAGCCAGTGGCTCTCCCCTTCGTCCGAATCACTCAAATACTAATACAGCCCGATGTCGCGATAGTTGCAACGCTAGTCCATGGATGATGTGTCATCATGCTAACTAAGCCAAGGCTTGAGCCTGGCCCGTGCGTCCGCCGTGGATAGCCGTCAAGGACTTGACCCTCGGAAATTGTCCGACCGTACTAAGACCGTCGCGACATGAATATGTACTGGACTTTTTACCAATCATATTTCCCAATCACCCGCCCTTGATGTGTCATCTTCAACTGCCGGTAGACATGCCGTGGACAATCCGATGAGACACCCCGTAGGGTGTATACAAGACTGGGGAACGCCTGATTGAAGCTTCAAACAGAGTATGCCGATTCTCGGAATGCTAGTGTATACTCGCTTTTCCCTACGGACACAGAGATTTCCATCATGACACAGAATACTTTGGTTTTTATATTAAAATAATAGCATAGTCCTCTCTGGCCCTCAACTACCTATACGACCAGATACCCTTCAGCCTCAAAACCCTAACAATGAGCACCTCGCTTACTCACAGCTCCTTTGGACGCCAGTTTCGTCATGCACATTTTCTTTTTCGACCTGGGTATGCGCCCCTAAACCAAGGATCCTACGGCGCATACCCTCGTCAAGTTCAAGCCGCTCTCCGGGCCGTCCAAGATGAGGTGCAGCAAGATCCTGATGGATTTGTCCGATACGTCTATCCAGAGCGCTTAAACGCCGTCCGTACCCTCGTGGCCGATTTTCTACATGCAGATGTGGATGAGATTGTCTTGGTACCGAATGCAACGACTGGCCTCAATGCTGTCCTGCGCAATATGATCTTCCAACAGGGAGACAAGATTGCGCACGTTCAGGGCATATACGGGGCGATTGAAAAAACGATTGACTACGTGGTGGAAACGACTGCCGTGGAGAGTGTGTGCGTTCCGTTTGATCCCACTGTGGACACTGACGACGTGTTGCTGGCCGCATTCCGCTCGGTGTTGGAGGAAAATCATAGGAGCATCAAAGTAGCCGTGTTTGATACGGTCATGAGCATGCCGGGGCTGCGTATGCCCTTTGAGCGCCTGGTGAAACTCTGTCGTGAGTTTGGGGTTCTCAGTGTTATTGATGGTGCGCATGCCATTGGGCTGGTGGAATTGGACCTGAAGACACTGGACGCCGATTTTCTCGTCACCAACTGTCACAAGTATGATTCCATCTACTTTTTGTCTCGTACGGATCTTAATATACTGATTAATTTAAAAGATGGCTCTTTGTACCACATACATGCTCGGTCCTGTACGTCGCGTCTCGGAACCAGCACCTGATGAGGTCCTCTCTCCCAACGTCGCACGGCTTCCAACCTGCACCGCATATTCTTCAGAGCAAAAAGTACATAAGCTCGTACGAGCCCACCACATCTGTTAATCCGTTTGTCTTTCAGTTTGAATACTACGGCACGATTGACAACGCCCCTCCGCTCTGCATCCCGGCAGCGCTCGACTTTCGACAACGCATCTGTGGCGGGGAGAAGATGATCCAAGAGTACTGCAAACGCCTGGCCAGGGAAGGTGAAATGCGTGCAGCCAGAATATTGGACTCGTCGCCGCTTTATATTCCAGAGAGTAAAAGGACTGCCTTTGCCAATGTCCAGCTGCCAATACCTTTTCAGTCAGAGGACAGCCCGGCATGTACTGACGCTATTCCGCTGAGTGACCTAGAAGTGGTTCTGAGATTTATTTTACATAGTCTAAAGACGGATTACAATACGTTTGTGAATGTTGCCTTTTTTTCGGGGCATCTCTGGGCGAGGTTCTCGGCGCAGGTTTACCTGGAGACTGCTGATTTTGATCATGGGGCATGGGCGTTGAAGGATCTTTGTCGTCGTGTCATTTCAAGGGAATACATTCATTGCTCATAAAATGCAGGGATATTGGTGACCAAGTTACAGAGCAAAGATCACCAAGGTAGAAATCTAGACAGATTGTGCGGGTACGAATGCAAATGGTTGTCCCACTGTAAATACAGCACAGTGAAGTTGCTACAGGCAGTTGAGGATGTCACTGAGTGCGTGCCCGGTACCTCTAATAATAGCTAGAGCAACCAGTTGCAGTCAACTACGATAACTCTGGGGCAGATGGGGCATGTACTTGGCTTCTGTGGGGAATGCAGACTGCTAGACCTACTGTTGCTTGTCTTGCGAGATCAACACTGCGGCCGCCATGGAAGTGACAAGGTCACGGAAGTTTTGCAAAAAAAATAAATAAATGAGAAAAGAAAAGAAAAAATAAAGCATGCAGATCTTGTGATTTAATCCGCTTCTTTGCAGGCTAATCGACCTACACAGTACTCTGTGTGGTCCCGTGGCCAACACTACGGCAGTGGCTGGTCCCTTGACCACCATGCGGGGCACTACTGAACCGATGGTGGGACACCGCCCACCCATTACAACATGTTGTCCATCTCAAACATAGACTTCATGAACCCTATCTGATTTTAGACACATACCCAGTCCGCCTGCTTACGTCTTACCTCTCTTTTATTGTCCATCGCCCTACGTTTCAGAGAATAGACGTCACCCAGAAACGAACACGCGTCCTGATTCTCCGACGATTACTGGGACCACCCTGAACAACCACGACCATCGATAGCGGATTGTCAAACTCTCATTAGCGACAGATCCACGATTGGAACGTCTCCTCTTTCTATTCGGGCTCAAGCCCCGAAACGATACAATACAATACATCAAGCTGCATCCATTCGCACATTCATCTTATAATTCCATAGAAAATGCTCGCCCGGTCTTCTTCCTCCGACACGAGTCGCGGCAGCCACCTCATCTCGGCCACGCCACCGATCCTACCGAGCTATCTCCTACCGAGCTTCAAGTTTCCCTTTCTTCGCCGCCGCTCCTCGCCATCACCCTCTTCCTCCCCTCCGCCCTCCGAAACAAAGTCCGCCAGCAGACTGGCTCGCCTCGGGCCGGACACGCTCCGCTGCAGCTACTGCTCCACCGACCTCGCCTATTCCTCCCAAATCATCTCCAAGGGCTTCACCGGCCGCTACGGTCGAGCATTTCTCGTCGCACCGCCCCCTTCTGCTTCCCGATCATCATCACCAGACGGAAACAACGACGACGACGAAGAAGCGGGCTCGTTGCTCAACATCCGCATCGGTCGGCTCGAGAGCCGGCAGTTGGTTACGGGTTGGCATGTGGTCGCCGATATCTTTTGCAACTCGTGCTCCAAGAAGCTCGGCTGGAAGTATGTCGACGCCAAAGACGCATCGCAGAAGTACAAGGTTGGCAAGTTTATCCTCGAGACGGAGCGCGTCACGACGTTTCGGAGCTGGGGGGATGGCGACGGCCTAATCGACGACGGAACTGCCAGCGGCAGCGGCGGCCTGTATGGTGGCGCTAGCCATAACCACGTTCGCTCGAGCAGTGATGGCATCTCATTCGACTCGGACGATGAGGATGAGTGCGAGGAGGTGTTTGCGGGGACGTGGGATGCGCGCGAGGTTGCGCAACGCAGGGACGAGATGCGGTCCAGGGACAACTGAACTAGACACTGAGCAGTAATGGTGGCACTCATATACATTAGCTCATCAAATTGGCCTGCGATATTGGTGTGCAGGCACACCTTGTGTCGGGGATTAATTACATAGAGACCCCTTCACACACAAACATATTAGACTGGTTTCGTTTGCGGTCTACAATTTTTCAGATTGGATACAGTACCTGGCCGGTGCTGCGCCGATTGCAGACAACAGACCTGGTTAAGGATTTGGCTAGGATAGCACTAGAATTTCCATTAATCTATACAGAGTTGGCTGCTTTCTACAAGCTGTTCCAGTAGAATTTTGGTGATGCAGTCACGCATCTCCGCACTGGTGTAGTACGGACTTTCCAATTTGCTTGCGAGCCGCTCAGTGGTATTTTGGAACTTATTTGTCATGCCAGTTCTCCGCTCACGATGTCATAGTTGAGCAAGTCTCAACCCCGCTAATACCTCCAATACACAAGGGAAAAGCAGGGTTGAAAGTCGGAGGCGGAGGGCACACTCCATACATAATATTACCAATCCTCTCTCCGCCTGCATCATTAGCGTCGGACTTGTCCGCACCAATTTGCTTACCAAGCCCTCCCGGCCAGCCCAATACGGTCGTGAGCACTCATTGACACCGACGCAAAAAGTTGGGTGGCTTTACCGGTCAAATATAAAAAGATTTGGCCTTGCCATCGCCCAAAAGCTCTAATACATCTGACAGTACTTGAATACAGTTGACCGAAATAGCCCGCCAACAAAAAAAACTTGATCATCCAACTTGTACAACATGGCCCAGAAAACTGCACTCCTGCTCATCGATCCACTCAATGAGTTTCTCCATCCCGAGGGTAAAATATACCCGCGTCTGCAGCCCAGTCTCGAGGCCAGCAACAGCATCGAAAACATGCGCCGTCTGATCGCCGAGGCACGCAAGCGGAAAATTCCCATATTTTATTGCCAGCACCAGCTCACTCCCGAGGGCCACTTTGAGTGCTGGAACCACAAGTCCAAGAGCCAGCAGGCAATCGAAAAGATGGGCTCCTTCCGGCTGGGCTCTTTCGGTGGGAAAATCTACAAAGGATTGGAGCCAGATCCCAAGAATGGCGATATCGAGGTATCGCGTCACTGGAACAGCAGGTAGAGTGTAAATAGTATCCCGAGGGAAGTGTTTGTGAAACTAACAATGTACGGGGAACAGCTCTTTTGCAAACACAGATCTTGACTACCAGCTTCATCAACGTGATATTACCCACATTGTGTGCGCAGGCATGGTGGCAAATACATGCCTGGAATCCACCGCCCGCTATGGTGTAGAGCTGTGAGTTGCTTTCGTCCCGTGCACAGTATAAAACTAGCAGAAAGACTAATTATTCTCATTGTAGTGGATATCACACTACAATCATGTAAGATTCTATTCTTTTTTTTTTCTAAATAATTTTCCGCTGCCGGTTTGTCGTGTCACTAGCAAGACTAATGCCACTCACAGAAGCGATGCCACTGCCGGCTTCAGCATTCAGCTCAAAGACGTTGCGGAAAAGATTGTCTGGCCAACCATAGTAGATCAGGTCTTCACTGTAGACCAATGGACCAAGTCCTTTGACAGCACCCATCATCTGTAGACAGGTATTGTCTCCATCATAGGAGCAGGATATTGGACATTCTTTGGCGTTGTGTTGGGATTATTGCAGGGTTAGGGTTGTACTTGTTGTGTGTTGGCCTGTATCCTATAGAAGCACAGATTTAATATGAACTCTCCAGTCCTTCATGACAATGGCAAGTCCATCAGCTGTGCGCCGACTAATTTTACATTGCTGCAAATACAGCTGAAAATGAGTCAGTCACTGCAAACGCCACAAAAGACATGCCGCGCGGAGGTGTTTAGCTATGGCCGACACGCCCTTCATCCCCTCCTGTTCTGGTCAGTTCAATGCGACTAGAGAGACCACAACCAAGTGGGCTTCAAAACGCTCAAGTGGGCCAGAGAAATGCAACGGGTTGTCTAATCAGTCAGCATAAATGCTGTTCCCCCACGGAAGAGAAGCTAATATCCCATAACCCCGCCCTCTCGCTAATAATCCTCGGACTTACCATTCCCATCCTTAAATCAGCAACCCAACAAAACAGGCAAAACTATATACTTGGAAAATATGACATTCAACAGTAAGCCTTAAAAGATCTCGTATTAATTATTCCGTGAAGAATATTAATTCACTCCTGTGATAGGACTTGTACGCTTTGTGCCACGTGGGGACGAGTCTGCTGTCCTTTTGGGGGAGCCGCTAGATGCCGAGCTCGATGTTGGCATCGCTGTCCGAAACGGCGATGAGGTCAAAGTTCGCGTGTTTTCCGGTTCTTCGGTCCTCGGCGCTGGCTCTCCAACGGACCGGGTGGAATCCATTGATCGCATCCTGTCTCCGTTGACCATGGAGGAAGTTGGCACCATTCGCTGTATCGGCCTGAATGTGAGTTTTCATCTGTATCCCTGTATACCACCATTCAATATCGAAATTCCAGAAATTCTAATTCTCACTTCATTAAAAAAAATAGTATGTACAACATGCCGTGGAAACCAACCTTGCTTTGCCAACTGTCCCAATCCTTTTCATGTACGTTGAAAATAAGACAAAGTTCAACCCATATGCAGCGAGAAAAAGCCTCTCCTTACTTACATGCCATTTTCTTTTGTCTTAAAATACAGGAAGCCAGCAACCTCTTTGGCCGATCCCTGGCCCGCCCCTACCTTGATTCCCGCCTTTACCGTCGCTGATAACACAGTAGACTACGAGTCGGAGCTCTGTGTGGTGCTCGGCAAGGAAGCCAAAAACGTCTCTGAGGAGGACGCCCTGTCCTATGTCCTGGGCTACACGGCATCCAACGACGTTTCGTCCCGCAAGAGCCAGTTTGACCAGTCGCAGTGGTGCTTTAGCAAAGGGTTCGACAAGGCCTGTCCCATTGGCCCGACGCTTGTGTCGCCGTCTGCGATACCGGACCCCAGCAAGCTGCGGATGCGGGGACTGAAGAATGGTACCGTCATGCAAGATACACCTCTAGAGTGAGTTTTGTTCTCTTTTTTAACCTTTTTCCCTTTTTACTCCCCTCCCATCCTCATCCTTGATACGGACTTCTTTTTTCATTGTGTAAGAAGAAGAAAAAAGTAACCACAAAAATCTAACGATAACTAGTGACTTGATCTTTGCTGTCCCAAAGCTCATCAGCTTCCTATCGCAGGGTACTACATTGCCCGCGGGGACGATTATTCTCACGGGTACGCCCGCTGGAATTGGTATGGCTAGTAAACCAGATGGATACTTGAAGGATGGTGACGAATTTTCGGTTGAGATTCTGCCGCATATCGGAACGCTCGTCTCCAAGATTCAATATGAAGTGTAAACATCGTAATAAATTCAGAATTCGGAGGCGATAAAAGAACATTAATTCACGGAATTCATATTTCATCTTGATCCAAAGGCGTGAATTGAACGGCGTTAACGTAATGATAAGTCAGTCAAGCAAGCAGACGGCACATGCTCAAATACGCCGACACATTCCAGCACAAACCGTATTATTACAAAAAGCAAAGGCGAAAGACGAAGTCTTTAATTAATACATAGATAATATTCTGGTCAACTGGGTAAGTCGACATGACAGTATTTTCGAACATTGGTGAACTGCAGATAAAGATCAGGTTGTTCCCTCCAGGAAAACTTTTGGAATACAAGGCAAGCGACTTGCGTTCTGAGTGATTGTTACGCTGCTCCACTTCAAAAATGGTAGCGCCGTCTACTGCAGGGGAATTGACTGAGGGAATGAAAATACATTGTCTGGATCAGTCTGCTTCTTCACCTGTTTGAGACGAGGCAATTCCTTTCCGTAGTATGCCTCAATAGGCATGTCGCGCTCGATATAGTTCTGATAGGCTTCGAGTTGCTTAGAGCTATACGCAGCACGTATCTCCTTGGCAAAGCTCTGGCTCCAGGCCAAGCAAGTCGGGCAGCTCAGACCGGGTTTGGAGTCAGGCTCGCCACTCTCCGAGATGAATTCAATGCCGAAAACAACCCCACGGTGCGCATCGAAAGCTGAGGGGTACATTGGTTTCTCAATCTTGCCACCCCAGAGATCAATAATAATATAACTTGCTGACGCCTCCTTGGCCGGGTTTTTGAGGTACTTGAGGATGATATTCTTTTCCTTGGTGCTGAGGCCTTTGCTGCGGTAAACCAAGGATCCACCGCGGGCATATCGAGCATCGCCTAGAACGGGATCGGCAAGAGTTCCGTTCAGTATAAAGGCTCCTGCTGTAGCAGCGTCAAGCCAAGTGCCTTCCGTGACGCTCTGGTCTTGAGGCTTCCCGGCTAATTTCACGATGCCCGCAATAATAGCCTCGGCTCCAGCCTTATCACCAAGGAAAGTACCCTGAATATCAAGGCCAGTTTTATCAATGTTCATCTCAGCCATGAATTCTTCAGGGGCGGTTGAAGCCAAACTGGTGTAGACATCCAGGACAGAAGAGAATTTGGATATGGGATAAAAGAGGTCAAAGGATGTAACCTTGGGTGGTGCCTTGTATGCCTGAATTTGGAACTCAGTCACGAGGCCGAATGAGCCACCACCGGCACCGCGTAGAGCAAAGAACAAATCCGTGTTTGACGAGGGAGAGACGTCCAAGATCTCGCCTTTGCTGTTGATCATAGTCATGCGGACAATGTTATCGGATGCCATTCCATATTTGCGGCCTGACAAACCCAGGCCACCTCCCAAGGCGTGCCCGCCGATGCCGACAGAGGGGCAAGTGCCAGCAGGGATAAGGTACTGGCCATTATTCCATAGTTCTGAGTATATCGGGCCAAGTCGGGAGCCAGCTCCAATCGTTGCAATATTGGTGGCAGTATCCATTGAAAAGTGCTTGAAGTTTCCAAGGTCAATAACCAATGCGCCATCTTTGCCTCCCTCGCAGTATCCTTCGTAGGAGTGGCCACCAGATCTCGGCGCTACGGCAACCTTGTTTGCAGCAGCGCACTTGATGGCAGCGGCAGCATCAGCATTGGTCGTAGGATGATAGACTGCCCTTGGATTGAAGTTGAAATAGTAGTTGAAGCCCAGTCGGTCTTGACTATAGTCTGGCGACGACGGCGTGACGAGTTTTGCCTTTGAACTCTGGATTTTAGACAAGCACTCGATAAACGGGTCACCGCGTGCAGAAACCACTGCTATGGCAGCGAAAACCGACAACGTGGAAGCTAGCATGATCAATAGGGCTGAGTTTGTAAAGAACAGGATAAGCTTCAGATGGCCGTTGATGACCTTTTTAGGATACTAAACGGCAGGTCCATCTTCTTAAAAGGACGACGTAAATCCAGAGGCGGAAATTGCGGCCCGGTGTAAGCCCATCTCTAGCAAGCGAAGACATGAATCAAGACTCTAGTTCCACCCACGTTGTTTATCATTTTTACGTCGTTCTCACTGGAACTGGGATTGGCATAAGCGCTTACATTTTGGGCGGCAAATTATGAAACTCTTGGCTCATTAAGGATGGATGTTGGTGGTGTTGGACTGCCTTGGCTTGCTGCGGTTTACCTGGTAAGTGCTCGACGCCATTCACCCTCATGGGTGGAAAAAAAGGATATCAGGCCTAATACATGCATGAATTGATCCACCTTTAGCTCGCGACGGTATGGCCTCATAATATCAGCAAACCGGAGGGCTAACCGCAGCTAGACTCTAAGGGGCATTCTATGAAGACGTATCTTGACTCTATGCGGCCTGGTCCAACTCGCTTGTGGCAGCATGACAGAACATCAAGTGGATTTTGAAAAGACGTTTACCTCTATACCTAACCTTTACGGCATAGTATGGTGGGCTTTGCCCGATTGTGGCTGATGATGATGACAATACAAGTCAGTTTGTGGTTGCAGGGACTTTTGCTCGATTTCTTATTCAGGAGTAAATAATTGCGCAGCTGGTCATCCAATTCAGTTCACGGAAGGTTTTCTATTCCATTTTGTTTAATATCAAGAGTATCATATACCTATATATCTGACTTTTTTTTTTCTCACTTCCAAGCTCGCTAAACAACGACGGTTGCTAAAAAAAAAAAAGAGTAGCTGACGATCAACTTACCACATCAGGTGTAGCATGAAAAATGATGTGTTGGTCCTAAATTAAATACCCCTGTCGGCCCAGTAGAGACAACCGCCACCCTCGTTGGCTGAATCAGCGACTTTTTGTCTTCCCGAGCACCACGGCCGTCAGTTCGGGCGCCTAAAGTCCTCACACGCATCTAAATTTGTTATATTTGTTTGTTTATAGGTCTTTTGCAACTCTATAGCTTTCCTTTTAGTTTTGTACTTCCCTACTCGTATGGAATCTCGGGAGAATAAGATAGCCAAGAGTTGCTTCGAAAGACACCAGCCCGCGCAAGCGGAAAAGGCAGCGAGTATAAGTGACTCCACAGCATCCCTGTAGGGCAGTTAGGGCCACTTGATCTGCACTTCTCCATAGTTAGAATGTAGAACACCTGTAGTTACCGGGTAATACGGGTGACGAGGAGCAACCGAGACAGCCGAATCAACGAGAGCTACTCCGTACATTCAACGGTTCCTGCAAAGTAGCCCCCACTAGGAACGACGGGACGCCCGGTAACTTGCGCGTTTCGCTGGGTGATTAGCTAAAGTCGAGTCAGTTAGCTGTGACTGGAAACTATCGCGTTGCATATCATATATGAGGATCCCCACATGCGTTTGCTCGGGGTAAGTTAGGTCTACCTAGGCAGCGACTCAGGGGGATTGACCTGGGTTGGTCATGCCAAGCTCAATGAGAGTCTCACTTACTACCTAGTAGTGCACAGTATTATTTTGGGGAACAGAGCCGAGGGAGCCAAGTTTTCGTGTTTTCCATCAGCCGCTATAAGACTAGGTTGATGGAAAATATTTTCACTGCGCTCCAATTGTGCTTTTATTGCTATGAGAGCGACTTGTTTTCTATTTTAAGGAAAGACTAAAATTTTTAATTGAGGTTGACAGTGAAGATCCTGTCCGTGCTATTCAGTAGAAAGTTCCAGCCTATGCTACCGTCAATCCGCTTGTGGGTTAACTCAGCTCAGGAACAGAAAGTAAATCGTCGATAGGGCTCCTCTTTTCGCCCCCAAGGCGTCCAGTTCGGCCGCGTAGTCCGCAGTACCTAGACAGGTCTATAGACGTGCGTGCCTGTCCACGGGTTCAGAGACGATGGTTTGACGAAATTTAAGCAAATATTGTTTAGCTGCCCAAAACTAAAGTTTCCTTCAATTGGTAGCGTCAGCTGCTCAAGATGAAGGCTTAGACCTGAAAGTAGCATGTAAGATGCCGTGCCGAGTGTACAACAGCACGCCACAGGCTGCGCCGATTGCCAGGTATGCGCCAGTTGAGCCGACAAAAGTAGTGCCTGAGCCGATCAAGGCAAGGAGCGATACAGTTTACATTATATTATGGTAGTATTAAGAAGAGGGTGCGGGCGAAAAGAGGCAATGCCACCACCTGCAGATAGTCACTCCTACGTTGAAAAATAGGCTTTTCTTAAGAAAATACAATAAAATCCATGCGAATTGATAAACAGAAAAATATATTTTAACAATTACCATCCCGTCATAGAATTTCTGGCGCGTGCCAAACCTTGCAGCTTACTGCTTGACGAGTAGCCGCATTAGCTCCAGTTGGTCTGGACGCTTCAGGCGAACCTACTGTTTCTAAATCTGCGCTTAAATCATGACCATGTAAATGTTATACGATAACTGAAGACAAAAGGCGTATCAATTAGCCTTCTTGGCGAGAATGCCTAGCTGCTTTCGCATTCAAACACCTAGATGGAGAGAGGCTGGGGCTCTCCAGGTTTGGCGTTGTAGGAAATACGGCCGGCCGGGAGGAAAAAGAGTGCTACCAGAGCACCGCCGCGAACTTCAGGATAGTGGTGCGTGCCTGGTCCTGGTGCGGTCCAGCCAGCCGCCTGCCAGCCTTGCATCCCCTTTAATTCCGCTGTTTCGTCAATCTGCACAACGCAGTTGATCTCGCCGTAAGGATGAGCATGATATTGGCCAGCATACTCTTCCTGGCTATCCATGAATACAGTCGTGATGCTGAAGTACCTGGTTTCGGGAGCTGGCAAAGAAATCTTGCCACGACGATATTTGGGACCGTCGAGCTCTGTCTGTGCCACCCATCCCTCTTTGAGACCCTCTCTGATGAAGGAGCATAACGCCTCGTAGTGGGAATTCCCCGGGCCATAGTCCCGGTTTAGTCTTGCTTCCAGGTCCTTTCCAGGTGTCCTGTGAGGCCCATTAGCGAACAAACGATGACAGGGATGATCGGCAGTCGCCAAACGTGCCAAGGGAATGAATTTACAAGTCTTCTACTTCCTGCAAAAATTCGCTGCACCTCGCGACAAAAGCCTGCGCACTGGGCCACAGAGAAAGATCAAGCACAGTAGCGGCGTCCTTACCCATTGTGGCGGAGACGAAGTGGACGGCAAGACAAATTAATCAATGGCCTCAAAAAGGGTAAGCGAAAATAAGACGAAGTCAGCAACAAGCTTTTTTATCTTTCGGCGAAAGATATAGTTATAGGCTGATTGATGGTGATGACAAAAGCAGACCAGTTATCCGACAGGAAATCCGACAAAATATCCGGCCGATGTCCTTGGAACAAAAAGTGGGAACCTGCTGAGTACTTGGATCATGAACTCCCTTACATACATGCACCTCCTGTTCTACTCTGGCAAGATTTTCGTGTAACAAATCAAACATAATATCCTAGAGTGATCCCAATTGAAATTGAGCAAGTGCGACTTGATAGACTTCGACGGCCGCTCCAAACTTGGCATTTAAATTGCAGAACTATCCGCTTCAGCGCCGCCGCCGCCGACATTCGTGCTCTAATCCATGAAGTGAAGGGGCACCGCTTGTGTCTCGTGCTCTGACGATCATGGAATGTTTTGATCTCGTTATTGTTGGTGCTGGTAAGCCTTCACTCTCCTTGCTAGCACGTACATCTATCCAACACACTACATAGGATGGCACGGTCTGGCAATGGCCAAGACTTTTCTTGAGGTACACAATCTGGCCAAAGTCCTTGTATTGGATTACGCCATGTCCGTCGGCGGCACTTGGGCAAGTGAGCGACTTTACCCTGGTTTGAAGACCAACAATGTGGTCGGCACCTACGAATTTAGTGACTTTCCCCTTATCCCTGAGCAATACGATTTGAAACCTGGACAGCACATTCCAGGTCACGTCGTTCACCGCTATCTTTGTGACTTTTGTAACGCTTTCGGACTGACCAAGTTGATTCGGCTGCGGACAAAGGTTGATTCGGCCAAGTTGCTACCGAATGGGGACTGGGAACTCTCTATGTCATCGGGTCAAGACCCCAAGGTACGTGGCATGAAACCCGAGGATGATCAGCACAAGGTCATTCTTGCTTCAAGACTAGTTTTGGCCACTGGTCTCACGTCACAGCCCTTCATGCCTCCTCTTCCAGGCAGTGAAGCTTTCAATGGGCATATTTTTCATGCCAAAGACTTCAAATCCCGCGCCCATGACCTTGTCGGTGTTGAGACTGTTGTAGTCATTGGCGGAAATAAATCAGCTTGGGATGTCTGCTACAGTGCTTCAGCTCGTTTCGGAGCAAAAGCTCACATGGTCATGCGGCGGTCTGGTGGCGGTCCAAGCCCGTGTTGGCCTGCAAAAATGGAAGGCTACATCAAGTCTATCTCTGCCGCCTCAGCAACGCGTCTCTTTACGTGGCTTGATCCCAATCCTTATGGCTCATCTGCCTCGGCAATACGAGTCCTCATTAATCGCACATGGCTTGGACGGAAGCTTATCGGGTTCTTCTGGAGCTACTTGGACGACAAACTTGCCAAACAGAATGGTTACGAGGACGGGCCTGCCACTGCCTCTCTACGGCCGTGGTGTTCAACGTTTTGGATGGGGAATTCATTAAGCATTCATAACTACGAAACCAATTGGTTTGAACTGGCTCAGAGTGGCCAGATTACGCCCCATGCTGCCCAGGTCATCAAGCTGACGGAAGAAGCCGTCCATCTATCCGATGGCTCCGTCATCAAGGCAGGCGCAGTGATTTGCTGTACGGGGTGGGAAATACAGCCGAGCATTGAATTTTTCCCGGATGGCCTCGTAGAACGCCTTGGATTTCCAGGTACTGGACGTGAAAACAAGAGCATGGAGGCCACAGTGAGAGCCGATATCCTCCGTACCACTCCATTGTTAAAGGAACCACCATTACGGGAGGTGTCTAGAGCTTTCGGTCCAGAGAAACTGAAGCCGGTTGAGTCCAACCCGCCAGGTGCCAACGCAGCAGACTTCCAGACCCCTTATCGCCTGTATAGGTTCATGTTGCCTTGCGATCCTGATATTATCCTCAAGAGAAATTTTTGCGTCATCGGTGCCCATATTACTCTTCACACCGTTATCCTTGCTCAGGCGCAAGCGCTCTGGATTACGGCATTTTTCGACAACAAGCTCCCAGAACTCGCTACTGACTCTCAGCACTCTCCTGACATGGGGGCAATCCAGCGAAGCGCGTTCCACCACACCGAATATCAGAAAATCAGGCGGCCCAAGGAGACTGGCGGCATGGGAGGCAGATGCCCGGACCTTGTATTTGACAGCATCCCATACGTCGACCTCCTCCTGTCTGATCTTCATCTGCCATATCATAGGAAAACATCCTGGTATCGAGAAATAACACAGCCTTATCGCTTAAATGACTTTAGAGGCCTCGTCGCGGAATGGCGTTCTAAAAATAGCGGTACGCGTGTAGTGTGACGGGCATTTGCATGTTCATCTATAGCATTTGAATGTAAAATGGCATGTTTTGCTCAGTTTTCATAAGCTACCCCGTAATATTGCCAGTCATTTGGGTAAATCCGTGGAGCCAGGCCTGCGCGAGATAGGGAGTAGCTGAGATGGACTTGGCTTCGGGTGGGTGGATATTGGCCGAGCTGTAAATCTCGGGATCATCAAGTTCGCTGCGAGAACCCCTGGTTACTGACTCGTCGGCTAACTCAGAATAGGTAGTATTCTAGTGGAAATTTCGGATTTTCAAATTGCGGGGCATAGAAGCTAATAATAAACAAGCTAATATCCGAAAGGCTGTCCTGCTGCAACTACCCACCCCGTACAGGTCCTCAAATTCCGAGTGCCGCTGCCGACCCTCCCGACGCATTGAGTCCGCCTGCGTGGACAAAGTGATATCTGGGGTCGACAATGCCACCACCGAAGGGCCCTAGAATTCCTTCTTGCGGCCCATGCAGACAGTCAAAACTATCCTGCGATCACGCGAGACCTGTGTGTGGTCGCTGTCGGGCCAATGATAAGACTGTTAGCTGCGTGTACCGCAGCCTCCCGCTGACTCGGAGACGGCGGCAAGTTACCGCGAACGTCTCGACTCAGAACAAAACTTCAACAGAGTAAGCATTTCTGGGAGCGCGTATAGAAGGCTGGACAGGGAAAAAAAAATTACCATGTGCTGCTGCTGATGCAAGATAGTGTCACTGCTGCGAGCCCGACCGGTGTCACTGCCCTTCCAAAAGTAGATATTCCGGCCAGGACTAATTATCCCAACCCAGGGTATCTTGGCGCATCCAGCCATGTTACCATCTTCAGCCAGCTGTCTGGAGATGACGCTCCGCTACAATATTCAACAACCTCTATTCCTGGACAAGGAGCTCAGCCGCCCGGCTTGGAGTCCACGCTTGGCCTGGATGCTGAAATTCACGTCAGCAAATTGGCAGAATGCCTGAAACGCCTACTGGCATCATTCTCCGCTGCTGCCTTCAAAAATTTAATCTCATTCTGGCGAGCTACAGGAGCTAATCTCGCACTTGCTGAGCCTCTGGTAGATCTTTGCCTCGATGCCCTAGATAATCTGCACTCACAGTCTACCCAGCCCGAAGCGGACCAATATGTGTTGTATACTAGATGGCTCCTCCGGAATTCAAGCCGTCCGCTGGCCATACGTCCGCCTCTTGCCCTGCAAGACTTTTGCTATCAATCTTTAGGCTCAGATACCCGCCTGGAGATGGTAGGCCTCCTTATTTGTGCCGTGATTCGAGCCGCATCCGAGATCCACACCTTTCCGCCTCTCTACCTGGATGGTAACCGCCGACAAGAACTCATGGCACTGGCCGTCAAAGTAACGGATGCTGCCGTTGAAGCAATCCTCTCACTTGATATGCTCAACGACCTCCAACTAGTCTTTCAATATGAAAACTTTATTTCCTACACCTACGTCTTTGGAGTTCAATGTATGTTTTGGTTCCCTTTTCTGTGTTTCATCACTTCTCAATACCTTATCTAGCATACCACTCATATCGTAAGCTGGGCGACGTCATCACATCTATTGTAACGCTTGGCTATCATGAGAAGCTGGCGGTCATGACGGAGGCGCCCAAGTTTCTCGTTGATATTCGCAGGACCGCCCTTGCACGAACCTACTCGGCTGACAAAAACTGGTCCATCTTTCTCGGACGCCCTCCACGGCTGGGTAAAAGATTTTGCCACCTGAGTGCCGTCTTGAACCGCGCCGCTGTTGCTGGAATCGAGCCGGCTTCCCCACTCAGCCACCATGGCGACCTTCTGCGCTGGGACCCCGACCCCGACATGTCCATCTGGGCGGAAACGCGTTGGACTGCGGCATGCGCCTCCCTCAAGGAGGAGATTCTTGACCTTTTTATCGAAGAGAGGAAAGATAATCTAGAGGAAATAGTCAGGTTCGTATTCATGCGTTGGCCCGAAGGATCCTCATGGCTTGATGCTGATTGTAAGATGAAAAGCGATATTTGGCAGCGGGTCGACAAGCAGTGGGCTGCACTTCCGGACAGCTTTCGAATGGAGGGAAGCCTCAGCAGGTATAGACGAGGAGCCTGGGAATGGGACTTTCTTGCAAGCACAAGACTTGGTTACCTGCATGTACTATTCTTACTGCGCCTTTTGCGCCTCGGCTCACCAGCAAACCCTGACGCCTCATTTGTGAGCATTTCAAAGGAGATTCTATCATTAGTGGTTGAAGTTATTGTTCTCCGACACCAGCTGGTCTGTTCCACGGGGACAAGCTTTGAGTGGAGGGTGAGGCTAAGTACCGAAAATGTTAGACTGGAGTGCTATTACTAACATTATTATGCAGTTAGCGCATTACGGTCTTCCAGCGATAGGCATCATCATGATTGCCATGCTCAGAAAAAGTACGGAATTCGATGTACTACAGGAAGCTCGGGTTATTCGGGACTTGGGGATTATCGTCACGGAAGTCGATCTCGGAACCATCGTGCGACCGATGGAGCCAAACTACGCGCTGCTCTCCAGGGCCGCAGATGCCATCAAGAAGTTCCTTGAACGGTTCCACGCTCCAGGGAGGCAAATTGTTTCAATGCAGGGCCGCTATAGTCCTCAAAGTAGAACAGCAGAGGGGCTTTGGAGTTCAGAAACCCAATTGGAGCCGTGGGATTTCGAGATTAATTTCTGGGACAACTTGGCCGAGCACCCATCCATGTTTCACCCTATTCTGGAATAACAGGTGGTTTCCATCAGATAAAAACCAGAGATATATTGAAATAATTAAAGCATGCATCAGACTGCCCCAAACTATATTATCTGCTTTGAAATGCGTTAATATGCATTTAATATCTGTATGTTCCACTTCACATTTTCTTTACTTGTAATAGTATGGGGGAAAATGTTACTGTCCTGGGAACATTCCAGTATGTCAGTATGAGTTGCCTTGGGCACAGATATATCCCGTTAGAATATACCGTCTCAGTACTGGTCATTTTATTGGCGTTGCACTAAACTGTCACCACTGCAATTCTTCTCCCTGCGCGGCCTTCCACATCGACAAAGTATGGCGCAAACTTCTTTTTGCCACTGAAGGCACACGTCATTTTAATACTTTTAGGCACGCAAACGCGCGGCTATTAAACCATTGATCAAGTGGGAAAGGCGGAAATCATTGAATTAATAATACTATTGGTGGTGTTTCCGGGGTTGGGCATGTTGTCTGTGTGGACGGCATTTGCACCGCGCCATTGGCGGTAACTGCGCTATTAGCGGTGTTAGAATGAGAATGGCGGAGTTATAGAAGAAATTTGGTAGCAAGCCTAGTAAAACCTCGATCAAGGGTACGGAGTCTTGACAATGAATACTGCAAATGACATGAATCTATTGAGTCTTTCAATAGCTACATAACCAATAATCGATATCACAGAAGTGTGCGCCTTAGCCCTCTATTAGATATGTGGCTCAAAGTCCACGTATCTGATGGACAATATTTTTAAAGGTCGGCGCCCATCGTGGAGAGTAAAGCAGGCCGATTTCTCAGCTTGCAGGGAACGTCATCATTTGGTTGGTTTGTAATAATGATTACTGATCTGACCTGACAGTACATCGAAGCTCATATGCAATGCCTCGAGTAGATTGCAGCTACGCAACAAAATCTCTCGCTATAAAATAGCTGCAAAGGTTGCTGATTACAAATCTTTCGTCGTGATGCCGAAATTCCGTGTCCAGTTCCGCAGAGTAGCGGGGTCTATTTGATGTCAACTGCAGCGTTAACGCCACCAATTGGTCAAATGAAACCGCACAAGTTGCCAGCTAGTTCGATCCTTTAATACCGAGTTACTGACTCCATGTAATTCCCGTCAATAGCAGTGGAGCTGACGCCACTATTTCTAGTCCTCGGCCGGGTAATAGTTGCCGTTGTAGATGAGCTTGCAGAGTGTACGGCTGCAGCACATATATTCTAGAGCAAGCCCACTGCTGGCATTATTCACATTTTTCTAACTACTTTGAACAAAACCTTTCCTCAATCACTAGGCCTCTTTAAACATGTCTGACCACTTGCTTCTGACGCTGCCCATTCCGAGGCCGGAATTTCTACTGAAAAGACTACAGGATGCTCATCCGAATCTAAAGATCACATATCTTCGCCACAATGTCAAACCAGCTGAAGCCTTTTACAAGCATGAGATGGAGATTGATCCAGGTAGGCAATTGATGCTGAACTCCAGCCTTTCGTACTGACGCTAGGCCACTGACTGGCATTTGAATAGCTATTCTCCGCGATGCCACTATTTTAATGACCATGGGCGCGGTGCCGGATCCATCAGATGTCCCAAACCTTCGTTATGTTCATTTCAGCGTCGCTGGTATAGATCATGTAGCTCACAAGGAGCTACTCCATCAGGCAAACATGGCCGTTACTACATCGACAGGGGCGCCTGCAATTGCCGTGGCTGAGTGGGTCTTTGGGACAATCCTGGGTCATTTCCGTCAATTGTTCAAGTTCAAAGAGTGGCAGGCCGCAAAGGTTTGGGGGAGCCTAGGCCCTGATACACCAACGTCAACTCTGGACAACAAGACCATGGGTATAGTTGGATATGGCTCAATTGGTCGTCAGGGTGGGTTTTGTAGTCTTATTTCTTTCTTTGCCGTTTATGTAGTATGCACACAAACTGACCCTTTCCATCACAGTTGCCCGGGTCGGACGAGCCCTAGGTTTGAAGATTGTGGTATACAACTCAACAGCGCGACAGTCCGCCGCAGAGCGAAAGGATCCAAACTTTTGCCAGCCAGGATCTGGTGACCCTGATGGAGAAATTCCTAGTAAATATTACCACGGCCGCTCTAGAGAAGAATTTCGCGAATTCTTGTCGCAGGATTTGGATATTCTCGTCCTTTCTTTGCCCCTTACAGAATCCACCAAGCATTTAGTGAGTTCCGAAGAGCTCCGTGCACTAAATGCAAAGAAATCTGCCTTCCTGGTCAATGTTGCTCGTGGACCAATAGTAGACCAAGACGCGCTAGTGGCCTCCCTGGTGAAGGGTCCAGCCAACGGTGGCCTCCTTGGAGCTGCTCTGGACGTCACCGATCCTGAGCCACTACCAAGCGATCATGAGCTATGGGGAATGCCCAACGTTTTCATTTCGCCACATGTCAGCTCAATCACCCCTCAAACGATGGGTAGGGCATTTGCCATATTGCAGGAAAATCTGAAGCGACGGGCATCAGGTCAAGAACTGTTAAATAGCACTAAAACGGCTTGAACCCGGTGAGTGGCCAAGTTTTAACTGCATGGGAGCTATAAGGGTACTCTTGCGGCCATATAAAGGATACAAAGAGTGAACAAAACAATTTATAAAATACTTTCTAGGAATCTCTCGAGGTTGGTTTGGGAGAATCCTGAATGTCATGCTAGATTAGCTTAACAAAATACTCTTACTCTTTTTCAAAAATCGTCTAGAGTCTGTTGAGTAAGGAGAAAAGAAGTCCGATTTAATTCAACTAACCCCTAGTACTATATCTTCAGCCGAGAAAATAGGGCATAGGGTCTAATTTTATCTAAATTGCAGGTTGGCAATTGAGGTGAACGTAAAATTTAGAAATTTGTAGGCTCAGCACTGGTTGTCCGACGAGGAGCGTGCTAATCACTCACCGGATAGCTGAGTCCTCAAAAGAACAGGCAAACTCCACCGTGGCGGGGCTCTCCTTAGCCTCCAGTACTTACCTATAGACTCTTGACATTTCTATGGAGAGCATACACCCAGAGCACATGTTATCGCACTACTAAGAGCTGTCCGCTGTCATGGAAGTTGAGGGCAGTACTTAATATCCGCAGACGTTCATATTGCGAGGAGAATCAGCCTCACCCCACGTCCAATTGGGATCCAAGACATCAACGTGACGCAAATGGTCTCGGGCCCAGAACTGATAATCGATGTTGCGGAAGTCATCTTGAAAGGCGGGAGTGGGAGGGCAAGTGTCCTTGAAGCCAGATGTGTACCAGTCATAGTGGACGGAGTGATGCCATTTGCCGAAATAGAACTTAGGGTAGTTTCTATTCCTGTTGGTAAAGCCTCCCTGATCATTCTCGCTAGGAGCAGGTCAGTGCCGCATTGAGCGCAAGGGAAAGGATTTTGATCGACTTACTTATCAAAGGTATCATTAATTTGGCCCCAAGCAACATGTTGGTGCTTGCCATCTAAACTTTTAGTTAGTAATTTAATAAATAGGATGTATTGCGGTGGTGTATTCTTACCCTGTTCTAAAATAGCCGACTCGCGAACCCATCCGTCACCTCCTCGAATGAATCGCAGAACGACTCCCTCCCAATCACTCTTGTGTCCGGTGTCCTTCTTGAAGTACACATAGTAGACAATTCTCCAGGACTCGTCACCTCCTGATGAGTCTCCATTGCAGTGGACTACATTGAAGTAGGTTGGGATTTGCCAGAAATGCTCGCCGGGAATGTTTGCATAATGCGTTCCTGGGCCCCCCCACTGCGGTTCAGGCGGACAACCACTGTTAAGCTTTTGAATATTACAGTGATCGGCGTCAACGCCATTGGTCTGGTGACCACCCCCGTCTTCAGCAGCTGACGGCATGCAAGTTCCAGACGGCAAGTACCACATAGGAGCGGCCTGCATGGCGGCAGCCATACCATTGCCGGTGGTGAACATGATGTTGGGGATGGGACTATTCGCCCAGGCCCTCTGAGCAATGAGCAACAGTGCCGAAAGGACGGGATTCGCGCGTAGCATCGTGAAACTTGAAGTTGAGGAATGTATAGGTCTCTGGTAGAACGTCTGCGTAAGGAGGTTATGAATTGGAACTTGATCGGGTGAGCAGATGCGCTGAAGCTCTCTTTCCGAATATGGGATATCACACATATTTATACTAGAAGTCACGAGCACATTCCGAATAGTCAATCACCTTCGCAAACACACCCGCATATATTCGTATATTCCGTTGAACTCATAGGGTTCAGATTGAGTGTCAACTTAGTGGCGGTTAAGGTTACTTTTGATTCTCATCCAAGTCTCCGTAAGTAGTCAACCGCAACAGTTCTCCACAAGCACCTTGCTTCTAGATCCTAGTGTAAGCTGACGTTTTGTAAGTGAGCGGGCCGCCTGTGCCTACACAGCGCCACATTTAGGACAGTTACCACCATACAATGAGCCACTTCACTTGAATAAAATCTATATTTTTGCTTCTCTCAATGCAATTAAACTGTAAACCGTGTCCTTACATTCGTATCCAATGCATACTAGTAGTGTTTAGCGGCTGAGTGGCTGTTACAGTCAGCCAAGTCGGCCAGTGGCGTTGTCGGAGATTTTAAGTTACACCGAGGTCAAGTTCATCGAAGACAATAACCCGAATAGCCACTCGGGTAAGTTTAATCCCTATATGAAGAAACCGCGTATGTCACGACTCATGCTGCGTCAGATGCTGAATACGTAGGCTTGAGGCCGAGTCCGACCTGGAGATAGAATTGAAGTTAAGGGGGTCGCACATTAGGCACGCTACACAAAAGCCGCAAAAACGTACAAAAAACACCAAGAGCACAACAACTAAAGTATAAAGTATTTACTAAAAGTATAATTGAAATGTATTATGTACTTCTTATAGATTATAAGATAAAATGATATTTTTTTTTAGATTTATGTAGCATTTATTAAAGGATTTAATATACTGGTTCAGCACTAGGGTTAGGGTTATTCTTTATTTATGTGACCTTGTATAAGAGGAAGAGAGCGTGTGTTAAGTGAGTGTGTGAGTGTACGCTATGTATACACTAGCGCACAGCCCACTATAGGGAAAAAGGGAGGGAAAAAAGATGGGAGGCTTTAAATAGTCAAAGGATCTATTTAAAAGATATTTTCTATATGTAGAATATCTACTAGCAATAGAAAGTTGACTTCTATGTAAATGTGTATGCGTATATGTGTGTTTGTGTGTGTGCTGCGTACGCTACATATATACACTAGCGCGCAACCCACCATAGAATAAAAAAGGGAAAAAAAAGAGGAAGAAGAGCTCTATACAGTTAGGAGATCAATTTATAGTGTATTTTCTATGTGCAGGGCATCTGCTGGCGGTAAATCAGGTGTTACTGTCTTTTTCCGAATGAATTGCCACTTTTTTCGGGTGAGTTTTTGCGGCTTTTGCCCACTAATGTGTGACTGTAGAGATAGAATTGAGGTGCACCTCTTCATCTCCGGGCATCAATGAAGCAAATTTTGACAACACCTATCTCTATTGCAACCATATTCTTGCTCTCTATCCCGTATAGTTCTTCGTGCTAGCCAAACTGTTTTAATGCCGTGCAAGTCCGTGGTTCGCCGACAAGGATTGATCGATGGCATGTCAGTGTGATGTCTGATTTGGCACACTGTTACCCTGAACTACGTCATTGTGACCAACCAATGTGCTCGATTTCTTACTCTACGGAAACGCAAAAGCCGTAGGTATTATGATTAGTGAAGGGGTAAAAAGGAATAGATCTCTTCTCCTTCACACTCACTTCGAGTTGTATTTTTCATCATGCCACCATTTACACAAGCTATAACTCGCATTCGCCCAGCGTTCGCCAATTCCTACAACCGTGCACGCATTTTCCACACAACAGCGGCCACCAGAGCTCCTTACAAAGACTCACAGGAAAAAGATTCCCTGTCGCCTCGATCGTCAGAGCATGTGAAATCCGCCAAAGACGACGACATTGCTCGTCTTGACAAAACGGCCTATGGACCCAGCGATTCGAGCCCTGAAGCCGCCCGGGGCCGCGCAAATGACGAGTCGGAGGAGAATGACGATCCTCTCGAGTTTAGCGGTGCAAATCAAGAGCTGAGCAAACCGAGAGGCGATGAACGATCAAACTTGGATAGAGCGCCTGGTAAGGATGCCAGGGGCGCCGGGTTGTCTACCGGTGGGAGGGCTCCCGGAAAGGGAGAGAAGTAAGACGCGCATTGCAGGCAGCAGATTTTCCTTGGATATGTACGATGGCGGATGGAACGAGTCGCTGCAAGGTCTATCAACAGGTTGATGATGACGCCATGGAGAGTCGGTTCACGGAAGCAACAATGCACACCGCCCGCCTAAGAAAATGTGGCTATTTAGCGTTGAAAACAATGTGTTTTTTTTTTTGTGTAAATGACTTGAATTTGGTGAATGCTGCAACCAGCGTCTGGTAAACGATTTTTGAAAACACGTTTATTTCGTCTAAGTAGGCCATGGCACAAAATTGCACCTTTTGCCTTTTACTTGGCCCATAGTAATTCATAAAAGGAGGCCTTTTTATACTAAACTAAAAGGGACTAGAAGAAGCAAAACACATTCTATTCTCTTTTCTTTTCGTAGCATCTACGCCTATTCTAAAATAAGAGATTTCCAGGGTAGTTACACAGCCACAAGCCTCATGAGCGACAGGTTCGTTTCCAGTTATTGTACCTTTATAGCCTATTTTTCTTAGTCAATCAATAATGTCAAATCTATGCGATAGTTCTGCTCCGCGTGACATTAAATGAAAAATATAAGCATATTTCCAAAAGCTCATTATTGGGGCCATGATGGTCACTGTTAGTATTTTGTTACTATGAAATAGAAGATGTGCCGTCGGAAAGGTTTTCTAGTGCCTTGAGATCCCCAATGATCAAGAAAAGTCAAGGTTTCAATTTGGGTCCAAGAATCAATTTGTTGTATTTGAATTTAAAAGGAGAATGCCATAAATAGCGGCGCCGGGTAACTTTCGCAAAAAGGTGTATAACTATTAAACAGATTCGACCATTAATTAAGCTAGCCATTATCATATCGTTGCGTCCACCCGATTTCTAATAAGTCCTGTATTGCCCTGCTTCAACAACATCCTTGCTGCGCACAGTCGGGTCCAATTTGTTCATCATGTCGGAGCGATGCGGACCTGCCGTGTTCGGCGCTGGACCCGGATGAATCAGGTCTGCTGGTCCAGAGTGATGCATTCGGCCATGCGCGCCCATCTGGCCATGCGCACCCATCTGGCCATGCGCACCCATCTGGTCATGCGCACCCATCTGGCCATGCGCACCCATCCGAGCTCGCCCATCTAAATCGGAATCGATGCGAGGATCCATTGTATTCGCGGTACGGGATGAGTGTGGTCCATACGCGCCTTGCGGGGCCGCTCCAGCATGCGCCGAAGTCATCATAGCTGGTCCCTCTGACTGTGCTGGAAATTCATGGCCTTGCCTGTAATTTGTCGTATCTACTCTTGGGTCAAGAGCATTCGCAACGCGAGAGTTATGGAGTGGTTGTCCATAGCCATTACCCACGCCCGCCTGTGACGAGTGCTGCGCACCATTATGATGTGTGGAGTGAGCGGCAGGTGCAGGCTGACCATGGGTATATCCTTGCGCTGATGATTGAACGGAAGAGCGTACTCCTGGGCCAATTATTTGAACTCCGCCAGATTGGCTGTCAACCGTTGGATCAAGCTTGTTTAAGATGTCGTGGCGATGAGGGCCAGCAGTATTTGGTGCAGGTCCAGGTAAGTGTGAATGTTGGGACAGGGCAGATGGAGCAGCAACCCCTGCGCCAGGTTTCGTTGGAGCGTACTCTGGAGCATACTCCCGATGGTTCTTTCGGCTTGTGAGACCCATATTGGTTGTTGATAGGCTGTCAAAATAGCGTCTGTTGGTAAAGAGTTTTGGTGCCAGTTTTCAGAATGACAAGGCTTTTTGCAAAAAATATATATTGAAGGTGGACTGCCTACAGACGTACGGTATATATATACATACAACGATGCCTCTCGAAACCGGTTTTCAGAGTGGCACGGGACAATGTTTAGACAGGCGATCAACGTTTCCCAAAGCAAAACATGACGACAGTTGCTTGGATATCTTGGACTTGGACATCCAAAAATAAGAGAAAATAAATATAAAAAGAAAAGCATGCAGCTTTAATCCCCGCTTGTAGCCGTCAAGCAAGTAGATGGCCCGTCATTGTGACGATCATATGTCGCCACTTAGTCGTAGCCAACGCCACACCATGACGAGTTGGCGCTGGCGCAGCATAATTGTAGAATGTGGCTACACCTAGCTATGTTATGCCGATTATCCGAACCTATTTCTTCTTTTTTCTCAAATTAAAGTAAAGCCCCCGGAGTGTAATGGGAACTTGGATGCAACGTCATTGGGCCGTCATGGAAATTGCCATGTCTGCACTGTTTCTAGCGACCAAATTTACACTGTTGAATTGATGTCGCATTGAGTTCTTTCTCTGTCAAGAAAAGAACCAAGAGGTGCTAGAAATAATTTTATTGCCGTAAAAACTTTTTTGAAAGAATGCCTGGCAAGAGCATTACAGAGGCGAATCCGCCACCACTGTCTAGCCAGCTCCCAGATTCGATACTGGAGCTCGCGGCCAAAATCCCAGAGTCGGCACTCGACGCGAATACGCTACAGGGCCTAAAGGACTTTCAGCAAGCGGCATGTTACATTGCGGGGGGTATGTGAGGCATGTGCCTTTTTAATCACTTTGCAGTTTCCATGGTATACTATATGGCCACTGACTAATTGAAAGCCATGATCTTCCTTCGGGACAACGTGCAGCTTGAGCGTGAGCTTGCATTTAACGATATCAAACCCAGACTACTTGGTACATGACCACAATAGCTTAGCCTAGTGAATCAAAGTAAAAGTCCTGTGGCTAACGGTCCTCAAGGGCATTGGGGTACTTGTCCTGGCCTGGTACTTGTATGGTCGCACATCAACCTGCTCATTCAACGACACGATATCGACACCATAGTCGTTGTCGGCCCGGGCCATGGAGCTCCTGCAGTACTGGCCTCTCTCTGGATCGAAGGATCGCTTGAGAAATTTTACCCCGACACGTATAGCGTCGACAAGACAGGCCTGCGAAATTTGATTGCCAGATTTTCAGTCCCGGGAGGCTTCCCCAGGTATGATTGGTGACCTGCAGTGGATGAGAATTCTGGAAAAATGGACTAAATGAACCTATGAATATCTCTAGTCATGTCAATGCCGAGACTCCAGGTGCCATTCATGAAGGTGGCGAGCTCGGCTACGCTCTCGCCGTCTCGTTTGGCGCGGTGATGGACCGACCAGATTTGTTAGTTCCTTGCATAGTGGGCGATGGCGAAGCCGAATCCGGTCCAACAGCAGCGTAAGAATGACAACCCAAGCAATGTTATGTGCGCAAGTTTCTGATGGCAGTAGCGCTTGGCATGCGATCAAGTACATCGACCCCGCTGAATCTGGTGCCGTTCTACCGATTCTGCACGTTAATGGTTTTAAAATCAGCGAAAGAACCATCTTTGGCTGCATGGACAACAAAGAGCTCATTTCTCTATTTTCTGGCTACGGGTACCAGGTTTGTATCGTTGAGACGCTGGAAGAGATCGATCAAGAGCTGTTCAACGCCATGGAGTGGGCTCTCGGCGAGATTCGCAGCATTCAGAGCAAGGCGCGCTCCGGCTCGCCGATTGCGAAACCAAGATGGCCGATGATAGTTCTCCGAACGCCCAAAGGGTGGACAGGCCCAAAAAAAGTGGACGGGGAGCTTATTGAGGGCTCTTTCCGATCCCATCAGGTTCCTGTACCCAACGCCGGAAATAACAAGGAGCATTTATCCATTGTTGAAGCCTGGCTGAGAAGTTACGGCACCGAAAATCTTCTCAAGGACGGAAAGCCGTCATCGAGCGTCGTTTCAATCCTACCAAGTGAAGTCTCCAAGAGACTAGGGCGAAACAAGTTGACGTATAATCCATACAGCCCACTCAAAATGCCACAGTGGCAAGACTTTGGCATAGGCCAGGGAGAGTCTGCTAGCTGCATGAAGGTAACTGGTGACTTTCTTAAACAGATCGCAGAGAAGAACCCAAAGTCTTTTCGGCTATTTTCTCCAGATGAGCTGGAGAGTAATAAACTCAATGCTGTTCTGGACAACAGTGGTCGCAATTTCCAATGGGACCAGTATTCG
Organism: Zarea fungicola; assembly: GCA_900169235.1. Taxonomy (NCBI): domain Eukaryota; kingdom Fungi; phylum Ascomycota; class Sordariomycetes; order Hypocreales; family Cordycipitaceae; genus Zarea; species Zarea fungicola. Next base: position 221,598 of record FWCC01000123.1, read on the forward strand.
CGCGCGCAAGGTGGCCGTGTCATTGAGATCTTGTCAGAGCACTGTTGCCAGGGTTTCATGCAGGGTTACACTCTCACTGGCCGTACAGCTTTGTTCCCAAGTTACGAATCATTCTTGGGCATTATCCACACCATGATGGCACAATACTCCAAGTTCAATAAGGTAGCGAGGGATGTGAGCTGGAGAGGAAATCTCGCCTCCATCAACTACATTGAGACGAGCACATGGGCTAGGCAGGAACACAATGGATTCTCGCACCAGCAGCCATCGTTCATTGGCGCTGTCTTGAATTTGAAAGCAGAAATGGCGCGAGTGTACCTCCCGCCTGACGCAAACTGCTTCCTTTCCACGGTAGACCACTGCCTCCGGTCCCAGGACAAGGTGAACCTCATAATTGGCTCGAAACAGCCGACTACCGTGTATCTTACGCCCGAGGAAGCTGCGATACACTGCCAGCGCGGAGCCTCTATTTGGCAGTTTGCATCGACAGGCAACATTACCAGTGAGCCAGATGTCGTGCTTGCTGGTATCGGCGTTGAAGTTACTTTCGAGGTGATCAAAGCCGCTGAGTTACTGCATAAACTTGCTCCTGACTTGCGCGTACGGGTTATAAACGTCATCGACCTGTTTGTCCTTGCCCCCAAGTCACGCCATCCACATGCTTTAAGCACCAATGAATTTGCTGCCATGTTCACTCTGAACAAACCTGTGTATTTCAACTACCATGGTTACGCTACGGAGCTGCAAGGTTTACTCTTCGGGCAGTGCAACACGCAGCGCATGACGGTAGAGGGGTATAAGGAAGAAGGTACGACGACGACACCGTTTGACATGATGCTTTTGAACGAGTTGAGTCGATTCCATATTGCAAAATGGGCATTGGAGCGCGCAGCCGAGTCAACAGCTTTGAACGGTGTTAAGGGGCAGATCCAAGAACTGATTAAGCAGGTTGTTATGCAAAGAGACAGTGTAAAAGATTACATAATTGAAAATGGAACTGGCAAGTATTTTCTGGTGGTCTCATGGTCGGAAAGTCGGACTACAAGTACAAGGCTAATAAAGCTGGGTGCAAGATCCCGAAGACATATACAGAAGAGCGCAACTCGACCGAGACTAGTTGTCCATCCAAAATTGACGACATTATACACCACAACTATCATCATCTAACTAAATAGACTACTCTCATCTGGATTACGGAGAGAAAAATCTTGTAGTTATAGATAGCAGACTGGCATAATGCATATTGGTGGTGCGTCCTCGCAGGAAAATAAATGGCAGCAACAACTGTAAGAAAGAGTACAAGGCATTATGTCACAAATAAAATGTGAAATCTTTTGCGTTCCATGACACTTTGCACTGTGATGAATGCAACAGGAACCTTGTTGGGGCTGTATATTTGTGTCCGTGACGGTGTAAAATTGTAAATACCCATCCCGTTCTGTGATTCACTCGCACGAATCCATGACAGCATGTAAAGCATCGCAACATTCAACCAAGCCATTTAACTGATTTTCCTTGCGAATGGAAGAAAGCAATTATTCGATTGCCAAGTTACCACACAGTCTCACCATCTCGAATTGCTCGTCAACCTGACACACTAAAACTTTGCGTTCAGCAGCCGCATGGCTTATCTCCTCCACAGTCTGCAACATTTCTCGATTGTTGGCGTTTGAATCCACCGAAAATCCCAAACATCCCACACCATGAATAACTGCATCACGGAGGCGTGAGCTCTTCTCACCAATACCGCCTGCAAATACAAGAGCATCCACTTGGCCACGCAGTGACACAAAGTAGCTCCCAACAAACGAACAGATTCGGTCTACAAAAAGATTAAAAGCTAACCTGTGGCTTTCGTCGCTCATCTTAGCAATTTCTTCAAAGTTTTTGGTTCCTGTTAGCGCTGCCCAGCCACTCTCCTTGTTGAGAATCTCCTCTGCACGGGAGATGGGCAGGTCTTCTGGTGAGAAGGAAGAAGAATTTCCGACAGAACTGGTGTAATGAAAAATCAGACTATACAGGTTTCGGCTATTGTCAGCGGATTGATAAAATATCCTTGGTTCTTGTCTGTGGCCGCAATACCTAGGGTCTACGCTTCCACTACGCGTTGCGCCTGGAAGCCCAGAAAGAGGCGTCAAACCCATGCTTGTGTCCAAGCTGCGACCTTTCTCGATTGCGCAGGCACTGGCGCCACTACCCAGATGCAAAGCAATAATGTTCAGTTCCCCAATATCCTTCTTGAGGTACTGGGCAGTCTGTCTCACAATGAACCCGTAGCTAAGCCCGTGAAAGCCATACTTCCGCAAACCGTGGCGGGATGCCACTTCTTGATCAATTGGGTATGTCGCAATGTGCTTTGGAATGGTCTTATGAAACTGTGTATCGAAACAGGCAACATTTTTTGAATCCGGAATGAGCTTGAAACAGCATCGTACGATTTGCATGGCGCTGGCATTGTGCAATGGAGCCAGGTCAACAAGCGACTCAAGCCTCTGATAGGCCTGCTCTGTGATAATTTGAAGGCCCTCATAGTCACCACCATGGACAATTCTATGACAGATCAATCCAATGTCTTTCTTGTCCTGAATTTGATGCAGCTTGGGGTCTTTGACAAAGCGACCAACTATGGCCACGAACGCTGCCTCGTGAGATTTGCCGGACTCCTTGGCACTCTCCTTCTTGGCGGATTCGCCTTGCCGAGAGTACTCCATTGAGGCTTTATCCTCACCGATACTGGCCACCTCACCATGTGCAATTTGTGTTGGTGGTGCGTTGCCATTGTGGGTGTAAGCTGATAGCTTTACCGAGCTAGAGCCTGTATTTACTGCGATTATGATTCCCATTAGAAGTGGATTAGTTCAAAACAGTTTATTCAACAACATTCTGGCAATCCTAGAGTTGCACATTGTTTACACATATAGGCTCTATATGCGCAACCCTCGTATCGATTTCGGGGCGACATCCTGACGTTGGCATGTCGTCATCACACAGCGTCTTAAAAACAGCCGTCTGGAATAAACAGGGAAATAAGCATCGGTAGTCCTCTGATTATACCCTAGGATGGAAACTCGTCTTTTCCAGAATCTCATTCTTCTAGCTCTTATTAGCTCAGCCCGCTGGCCCCCCTACTGGTTCCCCACCCGTTCAGCAGATGAAGCAATGGAACGACGGCTTGGTTCTCACATCCCAGCTTCGTCCAGGCGCCGATGCGGCAAGGGTTGCAAGAAGACCTGACCCAGTGACCGCAATGCCTCAAATACATCGGGAGTGGAACTCACCACCCACAAATCATACAAGACCGAATGTACTGAATAAAATCCCTAAGAAAGGTTGCATCAAGTACAAAAGAAATCTTACAGAACAGTGGGTTCCGATTAAAGGATGTACGTTGTTGTAAAGGTTAATCTGGTTTTTTCGCATCACTATTATGTATACATTAATCCGTGAAATGTAAAGAGATGGCAAGGAATTCAATAAAGGTGAGACTAGGAAGACCAATAATTTGCGGCCATTCGGGAGTGCCGACCCCGGTTTTCCGCCACTCGATATATTGGACCACCAAGTCGAGAAAAGCTTCCGCATTGGCTTAGAGCAACCAAATTCGGCATGAATTCCGACAACGGCCCGTTGTAATTCAAGTCCTGGATCATGACTTCGAGCTCTGGTATTACAAAATTTGAAGAGCCGTCAAACACCATCTCCTTTTCTATCGAGGTGAGGACGTTTTGGTGAAATCTGTCTATTGAATATGATTACAGCAAGAGTTAATCACCTTTATGGCACAAAGTGCATTTAGAGGGTCACTCTCTTAGATCCTGGTCTGCACCGTATCAAGAATAGTAAAGAAACGCGTTGGAATGATTCCGTCTTGCAGAATGGGACACTTGAACGCCCCTGCATATCACCCCATGGTCAATACTTGAGTTTTGCGGCAACTGACGGCAACTGACGGTGACTGATGATGTTAACTGCCTGAATGGCTTACCAGATCTGTGCCAATGACTGGAGATTATATTAGGGGCAAGGCAAGTAAGCTTCTGCGATACGTGAACAATAGGGAAATTGTGAAACTATAAAACAACTAGGTCTATTTAATTACAACATGTCTGTGTAGACTGAGGCATTATATCTAATTGAGCTGTTAGGACGCGTTATAGGGACCAAGGGGAATTCCCACCTTGGGACGTATCTCTTCCAGGTTATGTGTTCAATGAAGACCCATTTTTGTATTATGAGCAGGCGCCATGACTTGTAAGCAAGAATTAATTGGCTCCTCTAAATAAACTTTGGCATTTGCCACTTGAAAGCCTGTATACTATAGCGACTGTTCCACAATGGCGGCCTTCACCGAAACAAGATATTCTTCTGAGATGAGCCATATACCTTGTCGAAATCTATAAGCTGGATTTCTGTACTCTGCCATAGAAAATCAAGTAACTAAGTACTAGTTCAGGTGGGTTCGCTGATGAGCCACAGCTTGATAATGGAAATTGCATCGACCTTTCACTGGCATCACCTCGCATCCAATCTGTGGTGCTGACCGCGCCTCACTTACTTTTGTGGACAGGGGCTGCACGCTGTACTCTGAGCCGCACTGTAAGCGAAACTCTCAAGATTTCACTATTCCAGGGGGAAACTACTGCAAGGCGGTAGACTCTACGATCGGAGATGTTAAATCTGCAAACTGTCGCATGACCTATTCCGGCCAGACAAGATACAGAGACGGGTTGATTTGAGCGCGTCCATGTGCCACGGCATGATGGCGGTAGACATTTAGAAATGACATTTAATAGTGTATTCTATACTTTTTTTGCTATTGCTCTCGACCCGTTGCCCTTGTTAACCTGTTGAGAAGTAAAATCAAAGACAAGTAAATACCGAATTGCAGCTATGGGACAGAATTATTCTTTAATAAATATTGCGTTGGTTGCAAATCTAGGCTCCAAACAGCCCAATGTGGTCCCATATTAGGCCAGCTGCGGTCGCGTTCATCATTTTCGCATCGTACGATGGCTCCAGCTCCTCATGAACGACATCTTCGACCGTGAATGGTTCGTCCATAGTACCAGCGAACTGGTGAGCTCCTGCAATGCCATTGACAAACTGTTCTGGCCAGAAGTTGCCTCGATATATTGGTTTCTCAGTCGTCATCGTCACGGCTTGCCCCATCTCATAGTCGGATCTGGAGTAAGGCGACACTTTTGGAGCGGGCGAAGTGGCAGAGCTTGGCAAAAATGGCTGATAAGGGTTAATGGTGGTGACAGCTGCTGGGTGCAGATCGGCCACGAATTCGAGGCGCCGGGAGATCCCCATTGGGTACGTCATCAGCAACGGGTTCGTTTCCAAATCAGACTTCCCGCTAGCCAGCGATGTGTCAATAATATTTGCCAGTTGGTAATACAGCTTAGGATGAGAATACAGTAAATGTGGATGGTCGAGACTCTGAGATGATGGCGTCGCTGAGAACCAGGCTTCCCTGTCGGGCCGAGTGGGCGAGGAAGCGGGTGACGCTGACAGCAGCTGGAAACTTTTGGCAGCCCAGATGGAGATGTGTGAAATACCGAATCGCAGTTTGCATTGGCTGTTGAGCTCTTCGTAAGTCTTTAGGGTTTTCTCCTCCTCGCTGTGGTCCTCGGCGTCAAGGGCTAGTTGGCGACCAAAATTCACCACCATCTGTGGCAGGGCGGTGTGTGAGAGGACGCTTAAGGGTAGCTGTTCAACTGTATTATTTTCGGAAAACTTTTGCATCATATCATTAATCGCGGTTATGGTGTCAATCAACTCGCTCTGACTCTGCTGGGCCGGACTGTGGTGAAACCAGGGAGGTGTGTGATGGTATAATGCTAGACGTGCGGTCCTACATTTAGGCAAACTGGTTAGATGTTGAGCATATCTTTCTTCCGCGGCACAAAACCTTACTCGTAGTATAGATAGACCAATCGATCATAGAATGGTATGGACTTGTGTGTTTCAAGGTCTCGAGGGCTAAGCTGTATCGCTCGGGCCTTCCAGAAGTTCAAGTCATTTCGTACCTCCGCCATCGCAGAGAGATGCGACACAATTTCTTTCTGGTGCTGTACAGCTGCATCTGCAGGATACACCATTTGTACCAAGTTTGTCACGGCAACAACAAGTAGGCACAAGTTGGTCAACATTTTGAAAAGAATTGTTTTAGTCGCAGGTCCGTAGACACTGGATGTAGTCGTTTCGCCGGAAAGATCCTGGTATACCAGTGGCTGCCGTGCTGCAAAGTCGAAAACGGCTGGAGGTATTTGTAGAGGCCGTCGCATGCCCACGGCCAGCGTCCTATCCCGTATAGCAAGGCTCCACCACAGTCGCTTGAGGTCTGATCGCTTGTACGGCGTCTCGGTAAGTTCGCTGTCATAAAGGTGCGATCTCGCAGTCCGAGCATGTTGGATTGCAACGGCGAGCCAGGTTGAGTTGCTCGAGTAATCTGTTTCTGTGCTCTGGTGTGTAAGCAATGCAGCTGCCTGGGCTAGAACCAACGGGTCGTCCTCGACTCCAAAGTCAAATAGCAACTTGTGATGAGTCAGTCCTGGCATAGCAAATGAAGCTTGATGGCCTTGCCCATATTTGTTTAGAAACTGATTCACGGCAAGGAGGGTCATACCTTGGCTCGTCGATAGAATGAATTGCGTAAGTCAAGTATTGATCTGCCACCGTATTTTTTGGCCTCGGCTGATGGAATATACTACATCTTATTAATTTCTCGTCTGTGCCAAGAGACCTTTTCGGTGCCAGTCGATGGGAAACTCACGCTGCAGGCGACAAACATCATAGCGTGGAAGACAAGAAGCGAAATATAACCATCGCTACCACGTTTCCTTCTATAGATAGACCAGAACTCCTCCTCATCAAGGATAGGAAATAGAGGATGAACATAGAGGAAGTAGTGACTGACGAGAATGTTGAGGAAGGGTTTCATGGGAATCATGAGAGAGTTTTGGGATTGAAGGAATGCTACATCAGCCTGGTCTAGTCGATGTAGGCAAGTTGCCCTGAGGTAGGGATAAACACAGAATGGAACCAGCACGTTTTGTACACTGCCATCTTCCAAGCCATCCACATTTTTAATTGAATCTGCCTTGGCCGGCGATCCCACGAAATTTGTCAGGGCCGACTCGGGATCCCAGTTATCCATAGGGATGTCGGCGTGGCACTGTATCTCAGTGCTTGGAGGACTATGACTTGCGTGTGCGTCTTCTTTGCATTGCAACTGTATTTTCGCACGGCGAGACACGTGAATGTAAGGCTGCTCGTTCAAATATCGAGTGGCGCGGACAGCGCTCTCTGGACGCACAGCGCAGTCATGGCCATCCAGGCGACAGTTGGTACAGGGTGGCCCCGATGCAGCAACATTGCACCGTACTTTTCGGCGATGGCAGCGTGCGCAGGCAAACGTAGCCCGTCGCCAGTGATTAATAGAAGAGTCTTCTGTGGCCTCCATAGCAGGAAGACAGACAATCTTTGCGGCTGGTGAAGGACTTGGTTTCAAAACTGCAATTCAGTCACGAACCAACGAGACGTAGTTTTATGATTACAATCAGCGAAAAATTTTAAAGTGACTGTAAGTAAAGAACAATTCAAGACCCCCAAGATGGAGCAATAAAGATTCGGGATTGGCCCCGGCTCCGCAGTCTGCGTATGGGGTTATCTCGATCCTGCAACAGCCAATAGCAATAATTTCTGGGTGATTTGGCTTGGGTCAAGTCTGATGGCATGATGTTAGTCCTAGAATTTAAGTAGAGGGCCAGGGGTGACAACTATATAACCTCGGGCGGGCAGCCAGTTAGTATGCAGCACAGACAAAACGGCGATCCCCCACACCCATCTGCCGTGTTTCTCTGCCGCTTCGGTCGGTAGCTAGACCCGGCAACGGCTCCGACGTGAAAGCCCCACGATTTCCACACTGTACACAGTGCATCATAAGTAGATGGGGCTTCCTGAGTATTCAATATTGCATACTACGTCAATACTTAAAGCGTATGCTAGACGCAGTATTCAATTGGCCGGTCTTCGCTTGTCGTTGTATGTTACCTCGCCGTAATGTCGACCTTTGACGTCTTTGAACACATAATACCCGCCAGTCACGTCCGAGAGTACGCACGAGCCACATCCGAAAGCCAGGAAGAAGTCCTGAAGCTTCATGTAAAGCAATATGTACCAAAAGACTACAGTACTCCTCAGGATGGAGATTTGACCATTATTGGTGCGCATGCCAATGGATTTCCAAAGGTAAATTGAATTTGCAGTGAAGAACTCGCACAGTCTTCATATTTTTGGCATCTTTTAGCATGACTCGCCGTGTGTGCTAATTGTTACGGGTGACAGGAGCTTTATGAACCACTCTGGGACAGTCTCAACCATGAGCTCCGTCGACGAAATGTTCGTTTACGAGGTATCTGGATCATGGATGCAGCGTGGCAAGGCCAGAGTGCTGCGCTCAACGAGGGCAAACTTGGTAGCGAGCGTGAGTGTTTAACAAATATTCCACAATCCCTTTTAACCTCGGGCTAAAAGAGTATAGCAAGCTGGTTGGATCTTGCCAGGGACATGTCTCATATGATCAACACATTTCGCATGCCTAGACCGCTGGCAGCCATGGGTCACTCCTTTGGCGCCTGCGCGCTGACCAATGTCGCCCTGTTTCATCCGCGCTTGTTCAGCACCCTCATTCTCCTCGACCCAGTCATCGCCCAGACAGCCCCGGAGCATGTTAAATTCTACGTTGGGCCGGCGACTCTGAGCGCGAAGCGACGAGAAGTTTGGCCCTCTCGAGAAGCGGCCGCCGAGAGCTGCAAGAGGAGCGACTTTTACAAGACCTGGGATCCGACCGCCGTGGACCTCTGGCTCCAGTACGGCCTGAAACCGCTTGCTGGTACCAGAGGCACCGAAGTCACGCTCAGCACATCAAAACACCAGGAAGTCTTCACCTTTGTTCGTAGCAGCGTCCCAGCGTATAACGCAAAAGGCAACAAGACGGTTGACCCCAATGCGATCCCAGACGTTGACACGGTGAATCAGGATGCCGCGGTGTATTTTCCCTTTTATAGACCGGAAAGTGGAAATACCTTTGATCGACTACCACATGTTCGCCCAAGTGTCTTGTACATTTTTGGTGGCAAGTCGGAGATGTCGCAGAAGGGCCAGCGCGACGTGAAGCTGCAGATGACTGGATCGGGAGCTGGGGGCAGTGGAGGCACTGCCGTCGGGCGCGTAAAATCTATTCTCAATGAAGAATTCGGGCATTTAATACCCATGGAAGACCCAAAATTCTGCGCAGCACACGCTGCGCAATGGTTGGAATCGACACTGGTTCGCGCTCACAAAGACGAGCGTGAATTCAAGGAGTGGGCAAAGTTGCCACTGGCCGCAAAGGCAACAATTGGAAAACAAATGATGGATAACATCAGTCGCAAATCGAAAATATAGACACATTCTACTGCATGCTTAAATTATTATAAAATTAATCTCTGGTATTTTAGAAATAAATAGAGTAGGTATTTATTACGTCGTCGAGGAGACTCACTTGTGGGTTGTTAGAAAACTTGTTCATTACAAAATCCAAAAGCACTTCTCAAGTCATTCGCTACATGTCACTTCTCGAATATCAGTTTAGCTAGCAAGCCTTTCAGAGTATAACTTCAGTAAGAATACAACAGCCAGCAAGTGATTTAGATACATTCCTTCTGTGCATAATTGCTGGGTAACACTATAGCTTCGCTGCATTCTTCTTCCGTCTCTGCGTCTCCTTGTCCTTCAACACGCGTCTCAAAATCTTTCCGCTCGGGCTTTTGGGTATCTTGTCGATAAACTCCACCCCTCCCCTCAGCCATTTATGCCGAGCTTTGTGATCCTCGACATGCTTACAGACAGCTGAAGCAATCACGTCATCGGATTTTCCCTTTGCCTCGGCAGACTTGACAACATATGCCTTTGGTCGCTCGCCACTTCTTGCATCCCAAACAGGTATGACAGCGCAGTCCTGGACAAATGGTTGCGTGAGGATATGGGCTTCCAGCTCCGCTGGTGCCACTTGATGACCCTGTGTCTCGTCAGCACTGCATCGAGTGCAAGTTGGAAGTAATGGTAGGAAAGAAATACCTTGACTTTGATCAGCTCTTTGATGCGATCGACAACCACGATATGCTCATTGCCCTGGGCCGACTTTCGAATAACGACTTCGTCGCCCGTCACCAGCCAGCGTCCCTCGTCGTCCCATATAAACGTCTCCGCGTTGGCTCTTTCGTTGTTAAGATATCCCAGGACGACTGAGGGTGACTGAAAGAGGACCTGCCCTCTTGTTTCGTACTCTTTTACTTCATTGCCATCCGCATCAATAAGCTTGACCCGACAGCCGGGGAGAATGGCGCCGGAAGACCCATCAAGGCGGTCGGTCTCTACAGTGGTGCAGATACAGGGCGACGCTTCCGTCAAACCGTAGCCCTGAGTGACATACCACTTGGGATAATTCTTTTTCAGTTCGTCAACCGTTTCTTTGCCCAGAGGGGCCGCTCCACTGTAGAGCAGACGGATACTGCTCAGGTCGTACTTGGCGCACAGGAGCGGGTTACTGATCATTTGTACCAATATGGGTGGGACAATGTTCAGCTGCTGGATCTTGAAAGTTTGCACTGATTGTAGCAAAGAATTCAACTCGAACTTGGGGAGGACGATGACTTGGTCGCCCCGGAATACTGCCAAGAGTGATATTATAGTGATGCCGTAGATGTGGCTAAAGGGCAATACACCGAGCGCGACCTGGGTGTCGACTCCGAGTGCCTTGCGGCCGACAGACTCCAACGCGGTGACTTGGAGAATATTAGCGATGAGGTTGTAGTGTGATACCATGACGGCTTTCTATCGAAAAGTCAGCCTAGTATTCATAATTTCGTACATCTTTGAGAGATGGGAACAAACAGGAAGCCCAGAAGTGCCACTTGAATAACACAAATATGCAGTTTGTCGCTTGCCTTGACCACTTTTCCATGTTTGTTGTTCAAGCAATGGCAGGCGCTGTCCTTCAACGATCAAATCATCAACGGATGTGATGTTCGCCGGGTTCGTTTCACCAGCGACCCGCAAGACAAAAATGCGATCCTTGGAGATTTTGGCTGCTTTTGCTGCTTTGAGCGCATTACCATAGAGTGAGACGCATGTAAATATGGCGACGGCGCCTGAGGAGCGCAGTTGATTCTCTAGTTCTGGCACCGAATGTGTTGCGCTCGCCGGGGTGACGATGCCGGACAGGCGGTGAACGGAAGATGTAACAGTCATGTAGTCAATCTATGAGTCGCGTTGTCGTGTTAGTTCTGGCTTCTAAGGCTCTGCAAGGGATTCGCAAAAAAAAAAAAAAAAACTGACCGAATTCTGCGAGTAGATACAAACCACACGATCCCACTCTGTCCCCTCAGATGCCTTGAAGCCTAAACGCTTCCCAATGGCGCGCGCAAGATGATCAACGCGGGATGCAACTTCCACAGTGGTGTAAGATATTCCCGTAACACCGCATGTAAAAGGATCTCGGGAAGAGCGGACAGAGTGGCGGCCAAACTTTTCCTCGAAAAGGAATCGGTCAAGAGAGATTGAATAAGGAATCGCTATGCAACATTAGCAATCGTGCGCATGAAGATGAGAACAAATTGCAACACTCACCTGGAAGCTTGGGCAGCTCCGGTCCAGGAAGAAACACCATAATGGCTAGGGAGGCGACGGGAAATGTCGAGATTTAGAAAGCGGCGTTGAGCAAAGGTAAAAGCAACAAAACGGCAAGGTTTACCGTATCTCTTTTTCGGAGCAAAAACTAAAAGGTAATACGTGAAATTTGACAATATCAATCAAGTTTTCTAATGGGGTATTTTATTGTTCTATGTATCTCCATTGCATCCAACAAGAGTTAAACTACGCAGTGGCGGACAACTAATCACCATGCGTAGCTGCCCGCCTGCATGCACTAGTACGACGATCCGAGGTCGCTAAAATGTCTCAAGCCGGGTCGCCCGAGGTGACAACTTGCCAATCAATTTGTCGGGTATTCAAAGACTGGAGCTTAGTGGCTTGCTCGGTCGCCCTCGTTCTGGATATGTTGCTGCGTCGAATGCAATACCAGCGACGCCACCTTATCAATACTCTTGTCCCCCCATGATCCATCCGAGCTAATTCAGAGTACCAAGGCATAAAGTACGGCCGGGTAGTCTGTATTTCGGACTTGCAGGCAGTCTTGTCCGGCAGGGGCCGCATTGTCCGCCACTCGGCAGATGAGCCGGCAGTCGTCCACCTCGGTCCACACATCGCCGTGTAAGTCAAATATAGTTGCCGTCACCCTACTCTGTCCTGAGACAATATTAGACAAAGAAGTGATAATGAATTGATTACAACGGCTTTTAGAAACCTTGAAACTACTCTGCGAATTTATTTTTCCACTTACCAGCTAATTATACTATTCAACATGGCTGCATCCGCTGTCGAAAGAATTGGCCTGCTTGCCGGCCAGCTACCGGGCAAGCAGGCAAATGGCCGAGGAAAATTGCTACAAAAGAATCCAGATGACATTGTGAGCTTGGCCCTCTACAATTCTCAATCGGTTTAAATTTCCTAGTCGGAACCGACTTTCTGACGTAGCCAATACAGGTCATTACATTGGCCCTACGCACACCGCTCACCAAAGCTCGCAAGGGAGGCTTCAAAGACACGACTCTCGATGATCTCTTGATTGCGCTACTAAAGGTTTTTATAAAATATTGACTAAAAACAAAGTTATAAACGAGTTACATGGCTAACCGCCAGGGGACAGAATGTTCGTGAAAAGTCCAGGCTGGACCCGAATCTTGTCGAAGATGTCTGCGTTGGAAATGTCTTGGCTCCAGGCCCTGCCTACATCGCAAGATCTGCCGTTCTTGCCGCCGGATTTCCTGTTACGACAGTGGCTTCCGTAACCAATCGATTCTGCTCATCTGGTCTCTTGGCGGTACAGCACATTGCCAACCAAATCATCGCAGGCGCCATTGATATCGGACTAGGTAAATCCTTCCCTTCCCCCCAGCCCGGTCTCATTTAGCTTATTGTCGCACATTTATTAACGTTCCATTTCCTTATTCATTTGTTCCTCAGCTGTTGGGGCAGAAAGTATGAGTACAAACCCAGACCCGGGCGCGCCCCCGCTGAGCGCCGACGTGACCGGCGACCCCCTCGCCTCGCAGGTCCAGCAGCCCATGGGCCAGACCTCTGAGAACGTGGCACACGACTTTCGCATCACGAGGGCCGCCATGGACGCCTTTGCCGCGTCGTCATTCCAAAAGGCCGAGCACGCGCAAAAGTCGGGCTGGTTCGACGACGAGATTGTGCCCATTGCCATCACCACCACCGCCGAGACGGGAGCAGCAAGCCCAGCATCGACAACAACGCAAAAGAAGGTCATCAGCAGGGACGACGGCATACGGTACGGGACGACGGCCGAGTCGCTTGGCAGGATCCGCGCGGCCTTTCCGCAGTGGGCGCCGAGCCACACTACGGGCGGCAATGCCTCGCAGATTACAGACGGCGCGGCGGCCATCCTGCTCATGAAGCGCTCGCGGGCCATCGAGCTCGGCCAGCCAATTGTGGGCAAGTTTGCGGGTGCCACGGCGGTCGGCCTGGAGCCGCGAGTGATGGGCATCGGGCCGGCGCTTGCGATTCCGAAGATGCTGGGCAGGCTCGATATATCTGTTGGTGATGTGGATGTATTTGAGATTAACGAGGCTTTTGCTTCCATGGTACGTCTCTTATTTCTGTGTCGGCTGTTATTTTCGCTCTCTGTGCTCTGGTTGTCTTTCTTTTCTGACAACAACTTCTTCCAGGCCGTGTACTGTGTGCAAAAGTTGGGCCTCGATGCTGCCAAAGTAAACCCTCGAGGTGGTGCAATGTACGTTGAACATATCACTTCGGTCAACATCTGTGAAAATACTTGCCTAATCATTCGCTTTCTCGTTTTATTTTTCAGTGCTCTTGGTCATCCGTTGGGTTGTACCGGCGCGAGGCAGATTGTTACAGCTTTGTCAGAGTTGAGGAGGTCAGATAAAAGAATAGCGTGTACTTCAATGTGCATCGGTACGGTAAGTCATGTTTCCAGCCTTTCGGTTGATCTGGATACTTACTTGGCCTAGGGAATGGGTATGGCTGGTGTAATTGTCTCAGAGCACTAGCAAGCAGCGAGATCCAAGCAGCAATTCACCCGGAGCTGGTCCACCACACATACGGCAGCAGGTTGAAATTGCTCGGATTTGACTTTGTCAAGGGCTTATTGACGTCATTGTCGATGTTGTATGATCGGCGCTGCTGGGACTTGCTGTCTGAGACTGAGTCTGAGCATAGTTATAATCAATGAGACATGCGACAAACAGGCGGCTGTCAAGCGGCCAGCGTCAATGAGTTTGGATGTAAGAATTAAACAAACAAGCGGCCAAAGGGCTAAACAGTATGCATTATTCAGGTTAATGGGTGAGAACAAAAATACAAAACACCACCTTTATTACGTTATTATTGGCTAGTCTACTTGATGCAAAACCCAACATCCATCCATTCATTTATTCAAGATCGGCAAGTGCCTTTTCATTCATCTGCTCAATGGCCTTGATGAAAGTCGGGTATGGCGTCAGCGTGCCGAGCGCACGGCGCATATGCGCATTGACAATCTGCAGTCCGTACACATAACTAGCATTGACCCAGCCAAATCTAGAGCCGCATTAGTATTTTCGAATTCTCACGAGATAGTCGGGAGGACAACGTACCCCTCCTTGGCCACGCCCTTGAAGTTGAGGCCTTGGTTGCCATACTCGGCATCCACACGGTGCGGATCGACAGGGCGAGTCACGTCATACTTTTCTACCACTACACCGTTAAAGTCGACAAAAGCCTTGGTAATCATAAACAGCCATTTGTAGGCCAAACGTTCAGCCTCCTCATTGAAGCTGTAACGGAGAAGTCCTGTCCAAGCGAGCATCTGCTGCGGAGCCCAGCCGTATGGGAAATCCCACTGTCGGTTGGGTCGCTCAAGTCCAATGTTGCCACGCGACTTTTCAGTACCGGCAAGCAGGCCACCGTATTCCTC
>FWCC01000200.1:0-85600 GCA_900169235.1 Zarea fungicola
GTTTTTTTGTCACCCCCTTGCTTCTCTCTCTTCTCCCATATTCCTAAGCACCAACTGCATTGAAACGACCTCGGTCACTGCTCGTGTTTCTATGGCTGTTCATCATTCTCCGCTCGGCGCTGGATGAGGAGCTTCCATCCCACTGGGCGTCATCGTTACGCAGGCTGGTCAGCCTTCAGGGGGTCTCGACAGGGACATGGGCAGTACCAGAGATAAAGAGCTGACGGAGAAGGGCACTAAAATTAACGATCATCAGAAACCCCACTGTATTAAACTGTTCGAATTGTACTCCGCCTTGTCCGCTCAGTTACTGTCGCTCTCGTCCTGTAACTAGTCGACCGACCCGCCTCCACAGAATCCACCATGTAAAGACCAGACCACTGATCGGAATGTCCATCCTCTCATGTACATGGTTTCTGGTTGCCAGAGTTGGCTCAAGGTGGCATTTTTATCGACACGGACCATCGATCTTGGAGGTGCTCGAGCAAGCATTGACCGCATTGCCCAACCTATATGTTAGCTGGACTCGTGTTGAAGGCGAGGACCTAGGCGCGGGTTTCGGGATGTGACGCCGGCCAAACAGAAAGGGGAACCCTTTCCATTTTGCGGTAACGTCAAATGATCGACAAACCTATGCTCTTGTCTGCAACATCCTTTGTAGCACGGCCGGCAATCGAAAGACAAAAGCAACGATATCTGTGTCACTTTTCCCTTTCTGGACAACTGCTCCTAGACAATGTGCCAAATTTCCGAACCGCCCACTTTGAAGAAACAAGTCACATCTCCGGTGGCAAAGTCACAGAAGCCTTGCCTCAGGCTTTGTTGGTGTTGTCCGTTATTCTCCTTGAACGCCACTCCTGAAGCCAGGCTTCGACGCTAGCTCGACGCCTTCTTTTTCGACCAACTACACCATCACAAGCCAAAAAAAGGCTGCCAGTACACGGATACCAAGTAGGCCGAGCCAAGTTTTTTGTCATGACCCCTGTCTTTAATCGTTGCCACAGTTGATGCTGAAAAAGTTGATGACCCCTCATACTGGTATTTGTGCCCTCGATGCGCGCCAGCTTGCGCTGTGGCCAACTTTTGGCGTTTTATACTCCGTAGTTGCCAACTAGTTACTTGCTGCCAAGCCACCCGCGGCTGGCTGTGGTTGCTAGCCCTACATTGCCTGGTAGTGTGGTCATTGCCAATGATCCTGGTACAATTTTACTCCTCGTGGCAAGAGAGCTGTTGTGGCTGAACCCCAAGCACAGCTCGTCTGGTTCTCTCCAACTCCCATTTACAAACCCTGTACGCCGTACTTCCTGTTTCATGCAATTCTGTACAACACCTCTTGTCTATGTGCTCGTTCTTACTACCATTGGTATATACAGACGTGCAACGTTTCGTTCCATCCCGCCAGCACTGATAATGTCTTGATTTTTCTTTTCTCTTCTTTTTCCTTCGCTATACATGAAAAACTTGCTATAATTATCCTGCCAGAATGAACTACTCAGATCCGCCACCAGTACGGCCGTTTAGCGATGCGAAACCTACTTTGCTGGTCTCGTGGTGGATTACCCTTTTTTGCACTTGTATTATTCTCTTGCGACTAGCTGGTCGGTATATCCGTGTCGAGAAGCTGTTTCGTGAGGATAAGATTGTCGCACTGGCTCTCGTCCCATTGTTCCTGCGCATGGGCTGCGCCCACGTCGTGTTGCTTTGGGGCACCAACAACATCGACCTGAATGGCGTTGCGTTGTCTAATTCGGAGATTTCTCACCGGGTATCCGGAAGTCGAGTCGTTCTTGCCAGCAGAATATTTTACGCAGCTACGTGAGTTTCTTATTATTTGCAAAATCGAAATGAACTTTCACGTCTAATAGACAGCTATCTAGATTATGGACTCTAAAACTTACCACGCTCGAATTCCTCACTCGTCTGGCTGGCGCATCCATGAAGAAGCTTTATTTGCGCCTCACCATGTTTATGCGCTATGCCCTCGGTATATCCTTCATCGCCGTCCTCATTTCCGATCTCGCCGCATGCACTCCCATCACCAAAGCCTGGCAGGTCATGCCAGACCCCGGCGGCCAGTGCCGACAAGGCTTTGTGCAGCTCATCACCATGGGCACCACTAGTGCTCTGATTGATATTATTCTCATCATCTTTCCAGTGCCAATCATTCTATCCACGCGCATTCCCAAGAAGCGCAAGATTCTTCTCGTCATGCTCTTCTGCTTTGGGTTTCTGACAGTCGGCATTACGCTATACCGCGTGCCAAAAATTATTGAGTTCAACGGCGATCAAATCTTCCGCTCTATGTGGGCGTCCATCGAGCTGCTTGCTGCCACGACTGTCGCAAACATTGTCGCTCTGGGCTCATTCCTCCGCGACAGCGGTGCCAAGAAGACCAAATTCCGCCCCGGTTACCACAACAGCAGTGGCACGACTTCCCGCGGCGGCGGCCACGGAAACGGCGTGACGACGGGAGCAACATGGGACGACTTAGAGCGTGCAAAGTCACATCAGCAACAGCAACCCCGAAAGACAGAGAGCGATGAGTGGCTGGACAAGATGAATGAGACTCGGCCGAGGCGCGAGTCTGTGCGGCAGATGAATCGTCACTCATCCCAGTCCTCCCATGGGATCCGCGGGCCAAGTCCAACGGCGAGCCATGATTCACTCATTAGACAAGAGAGGTCATACTCCCGAGGTACTATAATGGTGACGGATATTCCTCCACCCAAACCACCTCCAGCGGCAATGGTGGCTGGCTCGGGCGGTTTCTAAATTACAACATAATAGCCATGGGCCTTTTCCACACAGCTTGTAAACGTCTCTGAAAACAAAAACTTTTAATATTCAAAATAATGCCATTTCATGTAAATTCCAAAGAACCTTGATCTCTCAAGTAAAAGAATTATTGGGCCAGCACGATATTTGGATACAGTGATACAAGGAAGCAAAAGACTTGCCACATGCTTTTGTTGTGAAACAAATACTGACTCTAACACAACCTCTAGATGGTGGTGTACCGTACTGGCTGCAACGATTGCACTAGTAATAAACGCTCCCTCTGCTCTTCAGCTGCGAAATACAACTGTTCACGTTTTGGTAGCCCGATACGGTAGTCGGGCAGAGAAAAGTGTCGTTTGACAAGTTGGACATGGTGAATGGGCTAAAATCTCCTTATCGCTCTCTCTCATTATAGTCTCCCCCCCACAGATTTGCGCCATCTAGTTACTAGTTACTAGGTAGTCATCGTGCAACGCAGTAACCCAAACGAGTCTGCATGACCCAGAGGGCCAGAGCCACCACACCTTGTCCAACGCCAGGTTGGTTCCGCAGCCACACATGTCTCATGCAGGGGACGGGGTTAAAGAGAGGGCGCCACCGTTTTGCCGGATACCATTGCTGCCTTCACACCAATACCGAACAATCTACGCGTCCACCGGCCAGCCTCACTTGCTTTGCTCTCCACTCTCCTTTATTAGTTTCAAAAATCACACACACCACCCAGCAAAGTGATATTCCAGAAAAGTCCATATTTCTAGCAAGTCTGTGTGGAAAGTAAAAGGAGGAGAACCATGAAAAGGTTCAAGTGTTTTCCTGTAGTTGTGTCAGTGCGTCTTCGCTGGCGCAGCCATCGGCTGTTGTGGGCGGTTTTTAATATCAAGCAGCAAGCCACAACACACACGCCAGAAACGAGACCTTCCAGAAACCATTTGAACCCAGCCTCGTTTCCTTGCACCAAGCTTGACTAGTTTGGGAAGGTCAAACGATTTTTTGGGAAACCCGTTTTTCTCTTGTCGCACTGGAGCTTTCCGCCGTTGCTGGTCGCGGTGGCCTGACTATGCATTACTCACACCCACAGTTCTGTTAATACTATGCGCCTCAATGTCTGTGTGTCCTTGCCTTTGTCCGTACGAACGGCCGAACGGGTAGCTCCGTCTCTCCCTTTCCCGTTCTCATCTAGCTCTTTATTCCATCTTATCAGTTGGAATCGTCGCTAGGTTATCCTGGTCAATGGCACACGATGTGGAGTGGCTGTTCACGAATTGCCACAGCATGAGCCAGCACGGCAAACCGGTGTTGCTCTGTGCTTTTTCAGCTCTGCATTGTGAAAATCGTAGCCGTTTTGTGTACTGCAAAGAGGTAGACGGAGCAGTCCATCCAGATGGGCGGGGGCTGCCACCCTTGTGCTTCTCAGGGCACTCACACACTTTTACCAAAGAAAGAATACAAGCCGGTTTCGGTTTCCTAGGCATTTCATATTTGGCTGATGGCGGTGGAGATTAAGCCAAGCTGGAAATTTCCCAAACAAGCCTGCTCACCAAGGACAAGCCATGTCAAACTACTGAGCAATTGATGGAACTGGAATTCGCCGCTCGGATCATCTGCTCCTCATAACTTCCTTTACCAAGTGGTTTAGCGTCTGTATATCGTAGCAAGTGTTATTCGTGTCTCTTGCCTCTGGACTGCATAAACAACCAATGCAGTCCAACCTTTCTTCATGTGTACTTGTCCAGTGGCAGTATTGACAGCTAATTAACCCTCTTCTTCATATCGCAGCGTGAGAGTTCTCCTAGTTATTTTTCATCACTTTTATTATCATCGTGCTACATACAGTACCAGATCCTACAACCCTCTTGATCGGTTCTCGGTGGTAACCAGCTTCGGCTACTGCCCCAACCACCAGAAAAGCCATGCCCAGCACCGAATCTGATAGATCAAAGTCCCTCAAAAACGGCATCACCATGACGAGGGACTTTGAGATTGTCGAGATGAGCGACATGGGCGAAAGCAATCGACGTTCTGGCTCCGCACCTTTTACATCGACTACTACCTCGTATGCTGTGACCACCAAACCCCTCCCAAGTACGGCGGATGGCATGCAGGAAAACATTCCTCAGAGACTGGTAGACAGCTTCAAGCGGGCTCCAGGAGCCAAGCTGGCGGGACAGCAGGGCTATCATGTTCACGACGACATGCCAGATGTGAACCGGGATCGAGATAGGCACTATGATGTGCGCGTTGCCAATGCTAGGACTGCAAACACAAGTCTTTCGCGGGAGCTCAAGGGGCGACATTTGCAAATGATTGCAATTGGAGGCTCAATTGGTAAGTCCAGCAAGCCAGTTGTTTCTTGCTGCATCCTGTTGCAGTTCGCTGATGTTTCCTTGAATTAGGTACTGGCCTTTTCGTCGCCTCTGGAATCGCTTTAAACCAAAGCGGCCCTGCATCCATGGTTCTTGCATACCTTTTCATTGGCATGATTCAGTTTTGCATCATGCAATGCCTCGGCGAACTTGCTGTGGCTTTCCCCGTTGCTGGCTCCTTTTCCGTCTTTTCTACTCGTTTTCTCGACCCCTCGTGGGGATTCGCCATGGGTTGGAAGTATGCAGTTCTTTGTCTTCTTGTCCAATCTAAAATGATATTATGCATGCTAATATCCCTTTCTATAGTTATGCTTTTCAGTGGCTATTTGCCCTTCCTCTCGAAATCATAGCCGGCGCCTTGACAATCCAGTACTGGAACAGTCAACTGAGCCCAGCCATTTTTGTCACGCTTTTTATAATCCTCATCGCCGTCATCAACCTTGTTGGCATCAAAGGCTATGGAGAGGCTGAGTTTGTCTTTTCCACTATCAAAGTTACTGCAATTGTCGGTTTTATGCAAGTCATTACCTATGTATCCTTCTCTAGAGTCTCCCATGTCCCAACTAACACTATTTTCTTCTTTACAGACTTCTAGGCATCGTCATCAACATCGGCGGTACGCCGCAGTCTGGTTACATAGGTGCCAGATACTGGTCAACCCCCGGTCCGACCAATAACGGATTCAAGGGTTTCTGCAGTGTTTTGGTCACCTCATCTTTCTCCTTTGTCGGCACCGAGTTGGTCGGCCTCGCTGCCGCCGAGGCTGCCAACCCACGCAAATCACTCCCTAGCGCCATCAAGCAGGTCTTTTGGCGCATCGCCATCTTTTACATTGTAGCCCTCTTCCTCATCAGCCTGCTCGTGCCCTATGACGACCCACGTCTTCTCGGGGGTAGCTCCGCAGTCGATGCCTCGGCCAGCCCATTTGTCCTTGCTGTCGAGAGCGTCGGCTCCACGATATTGCCCAGCGTCATGAACGCAGTTATTCTCCTCGCCGTGCTGAGCGTCGGCAACTCGGCCGTGTTTGGCTCGTCGCGCGTGCTGGCCGCGCTGGCGGAGCAGTCACACGCACCCCGGATATTTGGGTATGTTGACCGAAAAGGTCGGCCTCTTGTGGCGATTGTTTTCTCCCTAAGTCTCGCCTTGCTGGCCTACCTGGTGGATATCAAGATTCATTCCGTCATCTTTGACTGGCTCCTCAGTATCTGCGGGCTCTCGAGCTTGTTCACCTGGACCAGCGTCTGCCTGAGCCACATTCGCTTCCGGCAGGCTTGGGCGGCCGCGGGCAACACCCTGAACCAGCTTCCCTATAAGTCTCAGGCTGGTTTGATTGGCTCCTGGCTCGCCATCGCCGCCAACGCTTTTGTCCTGGCTGCTCAGTTTTGGATGGCCGTGTCGCCGGTGAGAGCCAGCAACGCGGCGCCAATGAGCAAGGGGGACATGACAGTAAACTTTTTCCAAAAGATCTTGACAGTTCCGATTATCCTCGTGTTTTACATTGTCCACAAGCTGTGGTTCAAGACCAGAGTTATACCTATCCGAGCCGTGGATATTGATACGGGCCGCAGCTTCTCTAGGCATCAGGTCTTAAGCGTCAACAGCAAGGATAGTTATAGCCAGTGGCCGACATGGAAGAAGCTTTATAGGTCGATTTGTTAGCTTAACACTCTGTAATAGGAACTATGCGAAAAAGAAATAATAATACCAGAATCACTGATGCGATTTCTCATAACACCTGTCACGTCTACGGTGATAAACCAATAGCAACACAGCCAGTGTATCATTTACCGCCATAAAATACTCTCTCGATGAATAATCCACTATTAATCAATCATCAAACTCTTCTAGTTCTATTGTATAGTTTGCGTCCTTGCAGCCATGTAATGATCAAGGTAGCCGTTGGTGATGTATAGTAATTAGAAAGAATCTTGATTGTAGTAAACCCTAACCCGGGATCTTTAAGTAGCCTAAAAGTGCCTTTTTTGAGTTTTAAGAACAGTTCATAGTGCGCTTCCTAATTAGTGTAGATCCTTTAGTTGTAAATTTTAAAGGTATATGATTGAAATATTTTATATTAACCAACAGCCCCTGTTGTGTGTTTATGTGCGTGTGTGTGCTTTACGTTACTTTTGCGTAACAGGCCTAAGTCATGTGCGATAGAGAATTGCCTGTGACTCTCGAAAACCTTCTTGGCAAGTACATCAGAACTTCTTCCTCCTACATAACAAGTAGCACCTCCTCCAATGTCTGCTCCCTCAGGACCTCATTCGCTTCATACTGCGTCCGTAAATAGCCAGCCGGCATCTTTCCAATGTTCTCCAATCTGTACCTTACACCGAATACCAGCGGTGGTGTCCCATACGCCAGCGTGATCAGCGTCGACAGAATCAGTGCATCAAACGCCCTGACCGGTCGCGATAGCACTGGCTCCTCGTCCATATGTCCCGGCTGCGCAAAGTCGACAAAGTACCACATCCGCGCACTCGCGTGGTACAGATTAGCCGGTGCCAGGGCGCGAGAGGCGACCGGCTTGTCACGAAATCTTGTTGGCCACGCCTCGTTCCTGTTTTCTCCCTGCTTGGCAGCACCCCCCGAGTCTGCCGCGTCCCCGCCACCACCGACACCATTCTCTTGTTGGTCAAGTTGGTGTTGAGGCTGATGACTTTTGTCTTCTTTCTCCTGTGTAACTTGGATCATCGGCGCCGGCGGTCCAGTCCCCGTGTACTCGGCCAGCATCTGTCTGTATGCATTAAACGCCCGGCGCGCGTAGTCTTCGCTCGGAAACGGTGTGTCGCGGCCAACCTCCCACAGCGTCTGCTTCCTGCCGTCTGCCGCGTGTGTCAGCACCGCCCAGGTGTGCCCAATGTCCTCGCCGGTCGCGTACACGCGCTCACTACTACCACCGCCGCCACCACCATGATTCTCGCCACCGTCGTCCTGCTCTTGACGTTCCGGGCTGCGCAGGCCAAACCATACATCCACCAGGTCACCTTCGCTCAGGCATGCACTGACGAGTGGATACAAAAATCGAATATGCGGACTGCGCGCCAGGCCGCCGCCGGGCGCGTTCCAGATGAACTCGTCGGCGTAGTCAAGAGCCGCGGCGCGATTGAAGAAGATGCGGCCCTCAGCTTCGTGGATCTCTGCCTTAGCTTTGGGGCCAGGGATGAAGCTCATGCGATCCATCGCCTCTTCACAAACTTCCCTTTGAGTTCTGTTCTGAGATTGTTGATACCCCTTTGGGTTCAGTCCTTAGATTATTGATACTCTTTTAGTTGCTTAAATACGGGGTGTGTTAGTATTCTGTGTGCTTGTTCTTCTTTTTCTTGCTCCATTCTCAGTAAGCTCCGATTAATATAATGCTAAATTGGATAGCTTCGCGAGATACGACAAAGCTATGGGACGAAAGCTGTTCTTACTGGGTGGGGCGCTGAACTGCGCCAGTGCCTTCAGCTGAGGAGCATCTGCCCTCGGACCTCTGTCACCTCTTCTTACATTTCTTACATGGCGTAGAGTTTTTCGGTCCTACTTGTCAGTGCTTTAGCGGTGGGGGTTGATACTTTTGTTCACTATCCAATGGCTTAGCTGACGAGATACCGAAATCGGCCTGAAGTAGATTCTGCTACAGCCGCCTATCATCCGAGACACTGTCGCACAACTTACACATAATGTCATGGAAGGTCTTTCAAGCGTGCTTTATTCATGTGGTATGTGTTCATCATCTGTGCACCACGGAGACTGTATATTCTTGTGGCTTGTCAAAGTCTAATTGTATCAGGTACATCTATACAACTCATAAACGTTTAGTGAAATATGAATACAGTACCCGACCGGTCAACAGATACGCTCATTGTGTACGGGTGCTCCAATAAGGCCACGTCCTGGATCGAATCCAAATGGGACTGTAAAAGCTGTTGTTGCTGCAGCGATATGACAGTTGATCGTGCTGGACGCCCATTAGACGTCTTTGTCGACCTGCCACTGGTGCCTCCCACAGCCGACGTTCCCGACAGTGCTGTCTGCCGCGCAAAGCGCTCCGTATTCAGTGTCATCGATGGCGAGAGCTGTGTTGCAGAGTACGTTGGCTGTGCTTCATCAGGCTGGAGGCCACTAAATACGCACGAATTTTCGAAGCGAGAGATGTCCCAGAAACGCATCTTCCTGTCCGAGCCACCACTAATCATAAACGCGTGGCGAATATCGCGTGAGTCTTCACCTGTGGCAACGCCCGTGGCAATGGCGCGGACACCACGATCGGCATTGGCAGAGTCTGCAATGTCCAAGCTCGTAGCAAAACGAGAGAGGATGCCTTCAGGCTTTTCATTGTCGACGTCCCAAGCCCGATAGGTCTTGGCGCCGTCTTTAACCGCACCGGTCCTATAAATTTCACGGCAAATGCCCTTCTCCAAGTCCCATGTCGTAATTTCACCATGCTCGGCCCCTCCAGAAACACAAATCCATTTACCACGACCCTTGTTTGGGTGTATACTGGTGCGGTAGATGGCACTCTTGCCCGGTACGCCCATAGCCTTGAGCCTCACCATAAAGCGTAAATCCCAGAGGTCTATGATGCCATGGGATGTTCCAATGCATAACCAGTTCCTTTTTCTATCCACACAGAAGCAAGTAGGTGTGCCATGGTGAACGGGGTTCTCCAGCACATAGAGCAAAGTCATGGTCCGCAAATCGATACCTAGAATCCGCGATTTGTTCGTCGCGAGTATTAATACAGAACTGGTCTCTTGCCTAAAATGTTCACACCAGACGGTGAATTCTCCCTCTGGCAGGCAATATTCGCGCAACAGCCGAAGCTTGCCATAGCGAATCACACCACTGGCCGAAACAGTATCAACCTTGACAACATGGACGCTTCCGTCGCTGGCACAGCTAACGAAGCAGTGCGAGTTTTCGATAAAGCAGAGAGCTAGCACACGTGCGGCGTGGGCATGTTTATGCGTTTGCCTTGATCTATGTGTAATGTTGCGTTCAAGGCGGGCAGTATCCCAAACTTTGACCGCACCATCATCGCCTCCGGTGATGAAGAACATGTGATCTGGGGAGACAACGACCCGGTTGATACACCCCCTGTGTTCTCCAAAGGTAGCTACAAGGGTTCCTAGTGGCTTCCAACGCTCCTCGGCAGCCTGTGTGCGGATAGCTCTACTCTTTCTTCTGGATATCGGCTCGACCATGGGGCCAAACTCGATGACATCTCGAGGGAAATTGGCAACGTACATGTTGTCCAGCATGAACTGGACATTTGGGTCGTTGCCTGCATAGCTGTGCTTTGCCTGTTTGATCCTTGGGGCCGCTACACTGTCAGCAGCGGGTGTTGGCTGCACAGTTATTGTCTGTGTAAAGGGACCCTCCATCTCACCAAAGGCATTGGCATCGCTTGTTCCAGTCTCGGGTATCGACTTGCCTCCGTCTTTTCTATCAAGTAGACTGAGGGCACTAGCTTGGTGGCGCATGGCACGTCTGAGTACATACGGACCATCATTGATGGAGGCATCATCTCGAGAACCCGAGGACGGTACACGAGAGTCACGGGAACTAGCGCGAGCACTTCCACTGGGCGAGATAATGCGGCCATCACCATGAGGTCCAACACTTTGAACTCTATTCTTGTGCATATTTGCGGCTCTTCGCTTCTTCGCCACAGTGTCATCAATCGTCATGGAGGCGTCCAAGAGCGCATCTGCTATGGTATACTGTGTAGATGGGGGTTCCAGGTCTGGAGTGATTGAGGGATCTCTTAGTGGGGAGTCGTTGAAGAACACAGTTTGGGGTGTGACTCCAAAGTCCTTCAATGATATCAATCCTGTAGAAATACTAGGTTCTGTCGGAGATGCGTCACGACTTCGCATATTGCTAAGCCTCCAGATGAATTCCCGTAGGGCCAAGAGCTTTAGCTCATCATCGGGTTTCAGTCCTAGATTTCGCAACTTGTCCAACCATTGATCGTCCTCGTCGTTGCGACTCGATTTGCCGAGCGGGCCGAAGATATGATCCTTCGATCGCGCAGCCAATGTAGATGAAGATCCAAAAGCCAATGAGCGAACGTTATGCAAGGACTTCCAGAATAGTCCTCGATCGGCCTTTGTAGCCCATGTAATGGCTTGGTCAAATACAGGCCGGGAGAGCGGAGTCTGCAGGGCGTCCAGGACACTGAGCTCATTATAGTCCGGGAGATAGGCAATCTTCAAGTACGGCTTAACCAGTGGCAGTAAAAAGCAACGCACATCGGCCGGCTGCAGAAAGCTTGCGGACATGGAGATAAATTCGGCTGCAGATTCTCGGATCCAAATGTTGGGATGCATAGTGAATCGGCCAATGATATCGAGCAACTCCCAGAGTTTCGATTTCGAAAGCAGACCAAGACCAGCAAGCTGTGCAAGAGAATGGATCGCAGCCTGCACAACGAATTCTTCCTGGTCGGCTAATGCTTGAACCATAAGCGGCAGCATAAATTCTTCGAGGCTGATACTTCCAATAAAAGCGGCAATTCCGACGACAGTATCGAAGAATGCGCACTTTAAAGTCCAATCCCGGTCATTAAGATAGGTGTTCAAGTGTGCTAGCAAAACATCATTGGACTGCTCCTTGAAGAACATGCATAATTCTGGCACAGAGGACAAGAATGCGCGTCGAACGAAAACGTCCGGGTCCTCGACAAGCTGTTTTGTGTAACTTTCAATCTTATCAAATATTTGCCTTCCTGCATTATCAAATATACTTTCAAAGTTTGCGTCTGTTTCAGCATCAGGTTCGATCTCAGGGTCGGTTAGAGAAATGGAGCCATCTGAACGGATACTGGATGCCAGCTCGAGATAACGCTGAGCGCTGGAAGCTAGGCTACCCAAGCAAGACGCGAAAGTGGCTCGCACAAGCGGGCTAGCAACGTGGGTTTTTGAGCTGAGTGCCACCTCCATGCGCGGCAGTACATAGTCTGGAATCACATGTGAATTGATGGGTGTGACCATGTGCACCATTTGCAGAAGCTGCGTGATGGCTCGAATGGCAGAGACAATAACCAGGTCCGTCTCCTCTTTTCGCAGCAGCGTCATCAAGTATGGTAGAACACGGTCTAGCTTTGCTTCGTCTGTTAATCGCTCAGCGAAGGCCAGTAGGATATCGCAAGCTCTAATTCGCGAGGCGCTCCGAGCCGTTGTTCTGATAGAAGATACAACAAGTGTCAGGAATATCAGGGTTCCATCGTCTTCTGGCGGCTCTAAGTCAGCAGAGACTGTATGTTCATGATGAGGAATGCTCAGCTGTACGGGGAAATGAGACAATCCGAGCTTGGCTTGTAGTCGAGGTTGATTTTGCGCTCTCTTGTCAGATTGATAGCCTAGAAAGTACGAAATTTTGTCAAAGTCGTAATAGACACGGTCGATGCGGTCGTCCGACTCGCCTTCGTTCTTCCGGCTTCCAGACATGGGGTTATTCCCAGACGAAGGGTCCGTGACCAGCTCCATGTACTGGTGGAGGAAATTGTAGAAATAATGCGGAAACACTTTCCCCTTCCAAAAGTCCAGGCACTGGTCAGCCGAGTAGCGCTTCTCCGGATCAACTTGAATCATGTTGGCAATCATTTCACGGACATCCTTGTCAGAAATGACGCTTAGGTGTGTAATGACTGGGTCATATTCGCGTCTCCTATATTTGTACAGCTGAGCGAGGCTAAAGATCTCAGTTTCGAGAAACATTTGCGCAATGACACAGCCGGCACTGAAGACATCCATTGCCCACGTCATTTTGGGTTCCTCGGGCGGGGCAGCTCCAGCGGCGTAGAATCTTTCGGGGGCGATGTAGCAGGTTCGTCGGCCAGAGATATCGAAAAAGTATGAGAAGTCGCCCGGGTTGTCATCGGGAAGCATGACAGGTTTGAAGGCAGACGAAAAGTCCGTCAAGTAGAGCCAGTTCCAGGACGTGACAAGAACGTTCTGGGCCTTGATATCGCCATGATAAATGTCGCGCGCATGGCAGTCTCGGAGAGCACACAGCAGCTGGAAGGCCAGCCACTTCTTTTCAATGTCTTCAAGGAAAGGTCGATTACTGAGCCGATCGTAAAGGGAGCTGTACATGAACTGGCGGACGAGGTAGCCGTTCGTCTCGGTCTCGATGATGCGCTGGAAGGCGAGGGCATTGGGAACAGTAGCAAGTGCCTTTCGCTGTTCTGTTCGGGAGATGATTAGACTTTGTCAACTTGCCGGCTTGATGAGCCAGTGACAATGATGGTTTCAGCGCCTACCTATTATCTGTCTCTTGTACTTGTCAAGCTTGACTTCGGGAAAGGGCTTGACAAGGACCTTGACAAGCACAACGGCATTCTCGTCGCGGGCCCGGATACTCTTCATGAACCGCGCATCACCTATGCTCTTTTCATAGCGAATATCTTGCAGCTGCGGAATATCTATACCGGCGGAGCCTGCCGAAGGCGTCGCTAGTGAGAACCCCTGCCCCATGTCGTCGGAATATCAGAACGGAAAGTATGCGGGCAGCTTTCTCGGTTGGAGGAGGGACGCTTATGGTGTCATGTTGGTGCCAGTCTATTCCTATTCATCGCCCTTGAAATGGCAAATTCGGTGTGTATCAGCAGATGTCAATGCTTTCAAACTAGTGGCACCTCAATTCGATGAGGTTTGTCACTGTTGCAAGCACGAACGTGTTGCTACGAGATGTCATGGATGTCATTATGCTGCTGGTTCACGCGCCACTTGCTCTTGTGGACCCTCGCTGGTGGCCGTCTCCTTATTGGCCGGAAACTTTTAGTAGACTTGACCGATCTGTGCTTAGATTGTGGCCATGAAGGCAACCGTCTAGTTATTACACAAGTCGTGTTGAAGAGTGCTAATTATAAGATCAGAAAATGTTCATTTTATGAGATCCAATATGTTCAGATGTTCTATATAAGTCACGATGCTATGTAAAGAAGTAAATGTCATAATTGTCATCAAATCATATCAATAAAAGTCGTTAGTGCAGTGCTTTGTGCTGCGTCTTGATGCGAAAAGAAAAGGAGGAAAAAAAGCAAAACGATGTCCTGGTATCTTTTTTGTAAGGTCCTTTTTATACAAGTATGCGGATGGATGGAAAGGAATTCAAGAGAGAAAAACGTTTGGCCTCGGCTCCAAGAAATGAGAGTTATTGGGCAGGGATGTTTGTGTGCAGGTGAACAATGTACGGTGCAGCAGGTAGCTGGTTTTGTAAAGCGGTGACGTCAACTTCCATATGTCCGATGGAAGGTAGGCTCGTCGATGGCGTCAACTGTCCTGTATTCTGTCGTTTGTTGGGAGCATCCGTGGCCTTGGCTCCAGCTGGGAGCTCCTTTCGCATGCTCAACGGTCGCTTAGTGCGGGCAGTGCCACCATCACCCTTCGCAATGGCCGGTTCCTCTCGCTCCAGGCGTGCCAGTTCCGTGATGGAAGTGTCTAATACTTCGGCGAGAAGCTTCTCGATGCTTTGCATGTGCTTGTTGTTGGATGCTGCCCGCAGAAACTGAAAGGCGGCAAGTTCGCTGGTAGATTGCAGCGTATCGAGGCTCTTGTCGAGCTTGTCAAAGACGTCTCCGCCCTGGGCTTTCAGTGAGCCGTTGATGGCTGCGGAGCTTAGTTTTGGTTCGAGCCTTCGGGAGGTGGCAGATCTCAATGCATGGATAGCCTCTGCGTCGTCTCCGTCCTGGACCTCATCGTTTATCTCAATCTCGGCCATCTTTTTTATTTGCGCTACGCGAGCAGCCATCTTGGCCTTGCGCATCATGTTCCTGCTGACTGCGATGAAGTGAACGAGCTCCTCAAAAAATTTCTGCATGGCGCCGTCAAAGTAAACAGGCCCTGCCTTTGGCGGTTTCCCCATCCGGGGCTGTGGTGATGTCTGTTGCTGGCCGAGGGCTGAAGTAGCAAAGTCGCTGTTCGTGTCTATGTTATCCACAGGCAGTCTTCGCGGTACCGAGCCGGCAGCCAGCGCAGGAGTCTCTTCGAGCGCTGGTATCGCATGCTGAGCTGATCGTTCGGATTCGGCGAGATCGGCTTGTCGTGCTGTGATGTCGGCAACGAGTTTGTCCAGTCGGGTCTGCCAGTTGGGGACCTGGGTAGCCAGTGTCCGCAACGCAGCGATAGCCATGTTTCGTGACTAGACAGGGCCGACAGGCCGTTGTAGGGACGGATCGAAAAGAATATCGGGAAATAAAGAGTTTACAATTTGGTGATATCAAACACTCTAATGTCGCGAGCCCTATTTGATTTGATGTCGCAGCAGAATTCAAGTAGCCCGTGAAAATGGTATTTTGTTGAGTATTATTTAGGGTCGCCAGCTGTGGTGGAGTTTGAGGGCGAGCTGGGAGGCGGAGTGGGCGTTTGGTGCGTCGAGTCAGCGGTAGCCGGGACGGGCTACCGATACAGGCTCAGATCGGAGAGCACGAAACAGGTGGACAAGAGGTTCCGCAAGCCTCGACGATGCTCAACCAGGCTGGTTTTGCAGTTGTCAAATGGTGAAGTAAACTTAATATTCAGAGTTTTGGATGCGTTGTTTTCGGGATAGTGGGAAGGAAAGAGAGTTTCTGTTTGTCTGGAGATTTGAGGGCCGAGCCATTCCCATCCAGCAGAGCCTGAGAATCCACCTGCTGTGGCATTCCCCCAAGAAAAAGCAGCCCTAATAAAGCCTTTTGCTACTACGGACAGAAGTGAGCACAACAGCTCAAAGAACCCGCTTGGGCTAGCATCGTTGAGCCGCCCGACACTTGGCGGGTTTCAGCGGAAAGAGTGGGAATCAGTGGACAAGGACGGGTCATCGATGCTGTCTGCCAGCACTTCTCAGACACTTGGCATGGCAGCGCCCAGCGCCCAGCGCCTGGATCTACTCAGGGCAGGTTTTAGTGCCAGCCCAGATGCACTGTGCTTGCTTTTTCCGTGCCATCTTCTCGGGCGGTCTTCTGCTGGTAAAGTGTGTGGTTTTTGGTACTCGTCTCTGTTTCTTTCATGCATCTGACTTACTCAACGCAAGAATGATCTGTCATGCGTGCATAAAACGAGACGCGCTAACAAGATATAGCCAAACTTCTTACGGAGTACATCTTCCTGCCACTACAGTAGCGGGTATTCCCGCCCGTAAATGAGATTGAGTGTCATCAAATACTCCACGAAGGCTTTAGCTATATCTTTATTCGAGCAAAAAGTTTGATGTTGCTGCAGCTCGATAGTAAAAGTACCAGCAAACTTCTCTGATTATTACACACAGGATTCGATGTGCGCTTAGCATTACTTCATTAATGATTGCCCAAATCATGTCATGAGCGAACGCGCTTTTGCCAGCATATCGCGACGAGGCCCGACGGTGTTCCTCCATATCTAACAGTTCACATCCTAATACGGAGCACGATACACTCGCTCTGTTTTTGCTTCTTTTTCATCTTGCGCTGTGGCATGTGCATCACCTTTTCAGCAGCCATAACGATTTCTTTTCTCACTTCCAGCAATCAACTTGATCGGTCCCAGCAGTTCTCAATCAATCTCGCCGACTTTTTATTATAGAATGGGTCGCCTCTTATTTTAGGTCACATAAAGCTGCAGTTGGTACATTCTAAACCGGGGTGGGTGGGAACAGCAGACCATCCTAAACCTTCAATCGTTCCAAGACTTTCCGAAGGCTTTCGGACATTCCTCCAACCACCCGCAGACGATGGAGAAGAAATCTCAAATCGAAGGGGGTTATGTGCCATGAGAGAGAGAAAAAGAAAAGAAAAACAAGCACATGATTTGACCGGCTATTGAACCAAAGCAGTGCGCATATCTGGCCCCGTGCCCAGATTCAAACCCCGTACAAACTAAAATAACTTGAGATGTGAGAGATCGAAAGCCTAACTTCTGGTAGTGCTCCATTACAATACGCTTCTCCGTTGGGTGGCAGACCATGCAAGCCGAGCTGAGGGTGGTGTCTCGCGACCTACTTACTCCGTCCAACGGAATTACCCATATTGCCCTCGCCCATCACCGCCGCCTCGCAACTAAAAAAAACTAATAGGGAGTCGCTGCGGGTGTACTGTCCTTTTTAGAATCCGGCGTCATGCCTCCTTCGACCAGGGTGAGCCTGGAAATCTCACAAACGTCAGTCGATCGCCAAGTCCTGACGTTGCCTTTTCAGCCTCAGTTCCCACACACCGCCAGGATTTTTGGTTTTTTTAATTTTTAGTTAATACGTGCATTCTCATTTATCCTGCGCAGGAATCAATGTCCATCTGGGTACTAATATCTCAGTATATTAATGCCATATATGCCAGCATCATAACATTTTGCCCCAGGTTCTTGGAAGAGGCTAGGCTTGAAACTGGCAAAAGGAAAGTCTTGTATCCAAGTTCCAGGGAGAGGCGTGTCCAGCTGTGAGGTGAAGTAAATATCGCACCGAAAAAAATGACCAAGTTGAGTCATCAGCTACCTGCCTGATGGCCTCTCCAAGCCACCAACATCCACCAATTCAATATTGCCGCATTGACTTGCCGTTCTCAGGAGTCGAAACCGATTGGAAATTTGAATGCCGCCTCAGCCGATGGTATCATGGTTGCCGATCATGCGGCCGTGGTATCACCGCCACGGGCTGGCTGAAGCAATAAAAGGCTTGTCCTGTAAGCTGCCTGACACGGCGATGCCGAGGCCGACAACAGTTCATTAAATTTATAGCATCAAGAATGCGAAAAATTATGTTGGAGTATATATTTGCTGCCATTTGGAATTGCAATAAGGCAGGGCTACAAAATATCTTGGCCACTCTCTTGTCCCCCTTTTAGTGTATAT
Organism: Zarea fungicola; assembly: GCA_900169235.1. Classification (NCBI taxonomy): domain Eukaryota; kingdom Fungi; phylum Ascomycota; class Sordariomycetes; order Hypocreales; family Cordycipitaceae; genus Zarea; species Zarea fungicola. Next base: position 17,930 of record FWCC01000200.1, read on the forward strand.
AATACCGGTCGTAATATTAAAGCCATGCTTCTTTACGATGGAGAACGAGTGGGTTTGCTCGTTCATTAGCCGCGCAACTCGGATACTTCCCGACACCGTGAGAAGAGACTTGACTGGAGAGGGTTTAGACTCATGCAGCACCTTTTGTGTAACCTTGCGCACGATGCTGATTGCACTTTACTTTGGCACCACCACTAGTTCGACTCGGGTTATTTTCGACGAACGGATGGGTGGCTATTTGGTGTACAGGGTATGCGGATATCATGTAGGGCTCGACATTCGGAGTGCCGGATTACTGCATGGGGATATGCAATGTCGGGTGTTTCATTAAGACCCTAATAATATCCCGTTGTGGCGTGCCTCCCTCCGCCCCTCTGGAGTTCAGTCATCCTTGCGCCAACTAATAATCTAGTTAGCATGTATGCAATTCCTCGATGGCGTTCCCATGTCATGAGCTGGAGCCAATGAAGATTTATTTTCAGCTTGCTACTCTGAGGCGCAAATTTTCGCCGTTCATTGGTTATCGATTAAGGTGTGCATGTCGAAAACCGATGCATCAAATGCATATTACACATTGGCAGATAACTAGTGCTTTGAATAGATGAATGTGTAGTGTCTGATTACGGCCAGAGTTCAGTGGTCTTCCAGTAATTATTGTCGTCGAGATTCAGCTCATGCCTCCACCGCCGGCCATGTTCGGGATCGGAAAGGTCAACTTGATCTACCTCCTCCGGTATGATTACAATGACTCTAAAGTACTTTCGTGCAGTTGTGTCATGCAGGTCTACCACCTTTTGGCCTAAGCCCAGTCCAGGGCCTGGGGTCTGCGATACTGGTGTACCTGGTGGCGGGTTGCGAAAGCTCCCTCGCATCGTAGGGCTTAGATTTCCGAAGTGAGCTGTGAGCTCAGTCGTCCAGCTCCAAGCCGCTGCCTCTGAGTCTGCCTCAGTATTCCCGGTGCGTTGCCGGCGCATGTACGCGAGGATGGCCTGTCGCACAGGCAACGCGGCCGCAGTCTCGATATCCGGCCCAACCATGTGGACGCGGCCCCGAATACGCCATTGCGTGTTTGCCTTTGCTGCCCAGAGAACACACTCAACTGGTCCTCCGATGTGTGATTGCAGAGCTCCAGATGCATCAACTGCGTCCGAGCCGCCAAACATTTCAGTCACCTTTTCCATACGAGCATCCGTGGTGATTGTCAATAAATCAGTCTGATAGGCAATAGGGTTTCGTGGCGCGGGGTTGCGCGGATTCTCCGAGAGACCTGCCCACATGCCACGGTAGACAACAGTACGAGCTCGTGGAAGATATGTTGCCGCTTCTGGTCCAAGATGGCCTGATGGAGTAGTATCAGTCATCGGTTGGCTGTGGAGGGTACTCAAGACAAAGGTCGGCGAATCCATGGCTGCGAAATGAGAGACAAGCGCCGACCGCCATGGCGCGGGTGAGACTGCTGGCCCACTCATGATGGTGGGTGAAAAATGCCGTGCAATCTGTTCAGTGCGACGAAACGGAGTCGCCATTGGCAAGATGGTGAAGGGCACGCAATGTGTCGACAGGTGATAGGGATGGTAGGGCTAAACGGCAGTGTCAAACAAGCAGTGGAGCTGGGTTCTGGCTTGGTGGCGTCTTGGACGAGGGAATTTCTTTTGTTTGGCGATTGGTTCTACGATTAGGTACGGCGTATGGAGTACGTAGTCGTTGACTGCTAAGAATTGCAGTTAGCTTACCCGGCACTTTATTGCTCCGTACAAGCGGAGATGGCTAGAATGGTTTCGGGAAGACGTGACTGCACATGTAAGTAAATGATTAAAAATAGTATTCGGCAATTTACTTGGTCGAGTCATGGCGAAAGTATGTACTTGTTTTGGTGAAGGTACGGTGGTTGTGAGCACACGAGTCGTTTACTATCAAGGAGAGCTAACTAGGCGAGGCAATTGCGGTGTGGAGAGTTTTGTAACGGCGGATTGGTGCGGAAAGCTGATCCGGGACTCTTCAATTATGATTTTAGATTGGTAGTATGTCGCAGATGCACAGTTGACCCAAAGCATTGGTAGCATGGGTAATTGGCTGGCCCGCCCCAATATTCGAGACTATTGAAAGGCGCCTGCAACAGTCCTAGACTTCTAGCCGCATGGTAGTTGGACCCTATCCCGAGCTGAAGAAGAAAAAGGAAAGAATGCCGTGGGCCAAATGTTTGAGAAAGCGCGAGTATGTATGTCAAGGCAGCGAGTGCCAGCAATGGGTCTCGGCTATCGCGGGATACACAAAATTAAACCGGCACCGTTTTTTCCTCTCATTGATGCAAGGCGGCATGAGGAGAAACAGAAGCTGGATCGTTGGCGTGCATCTGGTAGTTCCAAAAAGAACCACCCACCCGTGTCTGTATCCGCACAAGCGTTGAACTGGCACGATACTGGTACGGTACATGACCGACACAGGTACAGGGGGTGGGCAAGTATCGGACATTCTTGTAATTTTTTTTCTGGGCTGAGGTTCTAGACCGTTGTTTACTAGCGAGTTAGCTATCGCCCATCTTAACCTAATGCAGCCGAGAAGAGCCGCGCGCCGAAGGCTTGGGGTGCAGGCCAGGATGAAGAGGAACAAGGTTGTAGGGATTTGTTTAGAATGGAGGGGATTATCGGGATGGAAATAAATAATAAAACAAAACAGGACAACAGACAATGCACTGATGAAGGGAGCGTGCACACAAAGTGCGTCGTTGTACTCCGTAGAAATCTCAGTGTACTGGGTGGCCCGTCCGCATGGCGGTGGTGCGTACGGAGTGGTTGGTGGGTGAAGGACGGCCATGGTGATGTGATGGTGGAGGCTGTGGTGTGGTATCGCGCGTTGAAGCAATGAGCAGCCCGCGTCATAGGGCAGCAGCTGGGAGCGCCGACCACTGGTGAGATTGACTCGCTGGGGCTAGTCAAGCTCGGGTTGCCATTCGTCTTCAAGCAATCTGGCCTGTTGAAAAGTTTAATCCACAGCTTAGTTCTGTGGTACTCAATCCTGGACACGACAAATTGACAGATTGACAGTAATCGAAAAATGCTCAAGTTCCAAAGCGGCCAGCCATGACGGTAACTAGACCCAAATGGAACAGCCGTCGTATCATCAGATGGAGAGTACTCCGTAGTCACTGCCACCAACTGCCACTTCCTCCCACCTGCCTGAGTATTACCATTGCATACTCCGTTTGTGTGTACGGAGTAATACTTACCATTAAGAAGGAAGGAAGGGTACCACCACACGGCACAACGGCGACAGAAAGAAGACCCGCTACGGAGAACGGAATCCAAGTCAACTAACTAGTTGTGCGATCCCTGTACAAAGTCCACCCCCCCCGGCTACTTCCACACTCCAGTTTATCCCAGCCTGGACCAGCCCCATGAGAACCCACACGGACAAGACGACAAAAAAGGCCTCGCCCATTTCCCGGGATCCTTGTCTAGACTGAGCCCTTTTGGCCTATTAGCTTGCCGCCAAACAGACAAGCACTTTGCCAAGCTTTTTTCGGGCTCCCTCTTAACCCCCAGAGACTCCAGAACTTCAGGACCCTTATGCTGCTTATTCCCACCCGTAACCTCACCCATCTTATTTATTTCCAGCTGCCTGTCGATGCCAAATAATCAGCCAATATTACACGCCTGCCTCTCCCAATCGCGCGTTTTGCCCTCAAGAGCCATTTTATTTCCGGCCTTGTTTTATTGTCGGGCCTCTCTGCCATCTCTTTCTCGTTTCCTTCTTCCTCCCCCCTCCTTCTTTATTCCTTTTTCCTTCTTCTCATTTGCCATTACTGCGGCCCCCAACTAACAAAACAACCGGGGTTCGCACGCCGAAGCTGGAAACAGCCTTCAGAATCCTCAACACCGTTGCGCGCGGGCACAACGCAAGCCTGGAGCACCGACAATTCTCGACGCCAAATTTCCCGCCCCCTTCACTGACTGCACGTCGGTGCTCATCGGTGTACTGGTATTCACCTTGTGCTGCCTGCCAACCCAAATAGTCTGTATTATTCATAACCTGTCCTCCACCCCAGCGCTGTTGAAACCCCCCAAAATCCTCGGCCCCCAAAGGTGGGCTCAACCTGCGAACGGTACAACCCTGCCCCAAATCGCTCTTCGCCAAGCTGGACACAGCTTCATAACATCCCCACGGCGGTCATGAACGCTCCGCCGCGTCACCTGCCACCGCCCATCATGATCGCGCAGCAGGCTAGCCGTTTGGCACCACTATCCTTCCATGGATCAGAACATCATGGACTTGCTCAGCATCCTGCCGCACAGCAATCATTCCTGCGCAGCCCCGGCCACGACAGATTAGCGGGCAGCGATCGCACCCATTCCACCTCGTCGCCGACTGGTGGCAACCCATCGTCTTTACATCATCACAGTGCTTCGTATCATGGGCATACACCTTCTTCCATGGACTCGCCCCATGCAAGACGCGAATTTCATGATGACAGGAGAGACTACCATGACGACAGGCGTGACTACCACGACGAGAGACGGGACTTCCATGACGACAGGCGTGAATTTCATGACGAGACAGAGAATTTTACCGGTGATGGCCCTCCCAAGAAGAAGCAGAAACGTAACAAGCCTACACTTTCATGCCACGAGTGTGTGGAACGAAAAACTAAGGTAGGAATGATGTAACAGGCCGTCGTTGTCCATCGCGAACAGCGCCTCCTCGACTGGACATTAAGGCTGATATATTATATTGCTAGTGTGACCGTGGCCGTCCTCACTGTCTTGCCTGTAGGCCACCCAATTCGATCCATAACATCAACATTGCCAAGACGCTAATCAATGGGGCAGGTATCAAGAGACAGACGGAGTGCAGATATGCGCTTGTTGCCAACTTGCTAGAGTGCGTTCTGCTTTGACCAGCTGACTTGACTACTGTAGCTAACTTAAACACAGAGAAACTACTAGATCTGCTACTTCCGGCCGCCGCATGACCAAGGCTCCCAAGAAAAAGCCAGGCACCGAAGGCAGACCCAACATTCCCAACATTGCAGATCGATATGCCTCCACGGGTGATGGTACTTCTCGCGGTGCTGTTGCTCTCTCCACTGGTCTCATGTCCAATGTACCGTACTCCAAGTCCTCGTCCAGTAACGTTTTTGGCATCGGCTCGGAACACCCCTTTGCAAATTACTGGAGCTGCGAAGGGGGTTTGAAGGAAGTCATTTCTGTGCTTCCCGAAAAACAACAGGCTGACATGCTGATCACGCGATATTTTGAATGCGTCGACCCTGTCTATCCCATGATCCACCGTCTCACGTTCTATGCAGACTACGAGGAATTCTGGCGCATGAATGTTGAACAGAAGAAAGACATGGACGCCGCCTTCATTGCGCAGATTTTTGTCATGATTGCCTTGGGGACCCAATTTGCCACGTCCATGGCTGCTAAGGAGCGAAAGCAGCAAGCCGAGTTTTTCGCCTCGGCTAGTAATCAAGCTCTGCGCATGTCGTCGTATTTGAGTATTGCCTCGCTGCGCTCAATCCAGGCCATGGTGCTGATGACTTACTTTCTTATCAATGACAATCACGCCTCGGATGGATGGGCCTTTGCAGGTATTTTGATCCGCCAAGCTTATGCCATGGGCTTGCACCGCGATCCTAATATTGGTACGATCAAACCAAGCCCTGTTCTGCTTAGCCACATGTTTAGTTCTAACAGTTCACAACTAGTAACTCCGGACGCGAGCCCGTTTGAGAAGCAGCAACGACGCAAGGTGTGGCAGGCTGTATTACTCCAAGATACGTTTCTGACGGTACTCCTTTCTCTGCCGCCTTCGGCAACGCACACGGACGTTTCGGTGGACGACCTTCTCGACCACGGCAATTCCATCGCCAGCAGTGACCCAACGGACACCGCCTATATCAGGGGATCGTGGACGCTTGCAAATTTGGTACAGGAAACGATCTGCTCGCCACGCTCTCTTGATCTTCCCATCTGTAGCACTGGCCGTCACAAATCGAAACTGGTAGCAGACTTTCGAGCTGTATACCGATCCTTCCCGGATGTGTTTCGATCATGGGATGCTGACAGCTTAACGGCTATGGCACAGACGAACAAGCGAGTTGTGCGCCAGACACTTTTCTTGACGAGCAATTACTTCCACAACCTCATGTTGGTGCACGCGTCAGAGAGTCCCGACGTTCCTGTAAACATTCGCGGCACACTCGAAGCTGCCCACGATGCGATCAGCGCTTTCTTTATGCTTTTTTCGCTGCTTGAGGCTGAGGCTCGGGTGTGGTGGGTTTTCAACCACAGGGCATTCCTGGAGGCCGTGTGCATTGGAAATGTGTTGCGCGAGTCACTTCGAGAGCCTGGCGGCAAAGAGACGCTGGCTAGAGACCCATTATTTGTGCGAGCCAGAGCTGATATCAGTATGTGGTTTTTCTGATTGCAATGATTACTCAATAAATTCATCCGCTAACAATTGTACAGATCGTATGATTGAGATTTTGGAGCTCATGACAGAAGAGTCTGAAGTTGCTCATACGCGTATCGGGGTCCTCAAAACCTACCTCTCCCCAGAGTAGAACTGTGACACAACTATGTTGTGCAAACCTGCGGAGTTGACTGCTTGAAACTACCTTATTCTTGTTCCATACTGGGTTCTTCATGTCTATTTTTTTTTTGTTCTTATGAATCTGCTTGGAGCGTTGGCGCAATGTTTTGTCTTGGCAAGGTATTTAGTGCACGTGGACTATGCTGTCAAGTAAGTCAGCCTGGTGGCGGACTCTGGTGATATGATATACGAGCCAATTATTTCTATTTCTCAAACTCGAAAGCATTGAACAAAATAATTCCGTCCGGCACCACCAATTGCGGAAAACGCCAACTCGTGGGAGTGAAGACATCATTCCAGATATCATCTGTATCGGGCTTCAGATACAGTTGTGAGTGGCTTGTGCAAGGCATGGAGCACGTGGGCTGGAATTCAGTCTGCTCGAGGGTCTAGAACGCTTGAGGCCTCAGCCCGGGAAAGAAGACTGTCAAGGTTGAGGCGCGGGACTATTTCCATGGTGGCAATTAACGCACAGAGAGAAGGGGGGGGGGGGGGGAGGCGATGAAAACCGAGAGACACGTCAAATATCGTCCCCGCCCCCCTTTGAGCGAGATTGAGTTGAACTACGGTTTGCTTAGTGGAAGCCGCTTTTAGCAGTGAGAAGCATCATCCCTTCCAAACGCCACAGAAACGTGGGCTCCTAGTGCGAAATTCAAATCATACTAATAAGGTAACCGTGTCATGTATATTTTTAAGCCTTTGGTATCACCAAGACGAGCATTTGGAACAGCTGCATACTTAAAAGGCAAGCAAAACGAGAACCCACGTACATGACAATTTGGTTCGGTGTTGCACGGCAGGGGTGCAAGAGAACATTCGGAAATGGAGGAGGTCCTCGCTGCGGATTAGTGTCAGCGCCATCGGGATTTGATTATCAGCAAAACGAAGCGACCGGGGTGCTCAGCACAAGCTGCGTCGCAACAAAGCAAAGAAGAAAACGGAAGAGAAATACAAAGTAATGAGATACCAAGTATAGAAAGAGCTCGCGCGACTGCGCAGAATAATAACGGTAATGATAACCGATGCGACAAGACTGGCCGCCGATTTACAGTTCTTACAGTTCTTGCTAGTTACCTAGGCTTGCCAACGTTGTCTCGTATATTTTTGGAGACACAAGAGCATTGGTGAAGAGAAGGGGGGGAGTGGGTTGTGATGCTAGTGTTTGTTTTGGCGGCAGATGCAGGCAAAAAAAAAAAGGCCTCGTCAGCTTCAAACGTGTGATTGACTCGGAAAGCGGGCGGCGCTGTCGTATCAAGACAAAGTCCCTATCGTATTTCCGGGAATCCCATGACGGACTGCGTAACCAAGTACGGGCCAATCTACCAGTATCTCTATGTTACTGGTACGGCGGTGGGAAATCTACGCTCACTGCGCGAGCGAGAAGAGCCTGGGCCGGGGATGCCCTGGCGCCTGAGATGAAAGGGCCGCGTGTTTACAAGGTGTGGCGATCATTTAACAGCACCAACGGTTCCATCAAAGACAAATAATGGAGCAAGCTGGGCCGCTCGGGCGTGTGGGCTAAAACTATTTTGTACCAATATTGGAATGAGAAAGGAAGTGGCGTGCGAGACAGTAGTTGGGAATAATACACTACTGCTCCTCGTGCTACTCCGTACATGACAACAAGAGTCTACCTGGGTATTGAGCACCTACTCCCAATAGGTAGTGAGGGCAGTGCAGTGCGGATGGTAATAAAGGAGGGGGGAGGGAAATAACTCAATCTTGGGATTGGGAAAATTCTAAAGCTGTGTAACTGCTAGTCTGCTGCGCCCGTCGCCTTACGAGCCGAGTGGGTTTCTGCATTTTTTATGCAAACTATTAATTAACTACTGGTAGACCCGGAATACCGTTGGGGTTGTGGTGTGTGGGTACTTTTTCGTTCGTTTGTCCAAGGAGAAGTTAGATCTCATTTCTTGTCGCCCAGGTTGAGGTAGATGACGCGAGCCTTGCTCCGTTCATTTCACGCTACGGCACTTACAGGGCTGGATGCTTTTTTTGTGCACGAGCAACAGCAGCTGCAGGGGGTGGGACCCCGGAGCTACTAGTGCTAACAGCTCAGCCCAGCTATCGTAACAAAACCTTGCGTAAGACGATCCCAACCCAGAACTTGGGTTACCATTCTCCGTACTGAGTTTGGCTTGCGTCAGCCTTTTATGCGTATGGTGGGGTTGAGGTTTGGCCTAGGAGCTTTTGTCTTTATTTTTATTTTTATTCCTTGTCTGGTGCTGTGCATGATGAGATGAGGCGAGGTGGGTATAAATTAAATCCTCGTCACACTCAGTAGAGTATGGTTGCCCGATAGCGTTGCTGTCGCTTGCTGTCTCGCGCGACGTTCCCCTCTCTGGCGTTTTATTGCTTTTAGGAACTACCGGTGTGGTCTGGTCATCGTTGGTGGCTTTTGTTGCGATGCTTTTATTGCCGGCGGTCAGCTTTTTATAGTGGGCATTGGGCTGTCAATTTCACCATTCTCCGGCTTTATTATGACACAGAAGCACTCAAGTCGGTAAATACAATTGCCCCCAAACTTCCCATTGTTTTGAATTTCTGGTATAGCCCCGGAAATGGTTATTTTCTTCCACCCCTCCCCTTGATCCCTGTCCATTTTCGTTTTTCAGTTATTGTCCTTTCTGTCTTGTCTCTATTCATGTCCTTCCCCGGCACGCTTGCGCCGATGGTTTCGGGTCCGGCACAGCCTTGTAGCTCTTTTGCTATTATAGGGTTACGTACCTTACTAAGACAGTATTGGCACTGAGACGTAAACTCCATTAAAATGTCCGTACCAAGGCATTTTAAAGCACATGTCCCATCAAAGTATTGACCCCAACCCCACTTTTCCGGACCAGCAGCCAAGACAGACCCCACTTACAGGGCCACGAGAGCCACAAGGCCACGGTGGTGCAACGCAGCGAATGGGTGGCTGCATTGACTCCCACAGCACTGGACCTAGCCGGACCTGGACCTCACTGGGCTGAGCTGGAGTTTGTCGTCGCTGAGCCTCCAGCACAGTCTAATTCCGCCACGAGTACATGGGGGCGGCCTGGCGGCCCGCCCGGCGCTGACCTGACTCCTTCCTTTGGCAATTAGTTATACGCTTGGCGGCGCTCCCTCTCTGCTCTGGGCTGCTGTATTGTTTCCCATGCTTCCTTATTCCTCCGTTTTCTAATTCTTAATCTTTCCTCACTTTACCACATCACACAAATCTATACACAGGCAAAATAAGAAAAAGACGATTATTCGATACATTGATTGACTTGGTTTCTTTTTTGTCTTACCTCCCCGTTCTGTCCTTTATTCTTTATTCTTTATCTTTCTTTTTTGGATACAGTACTCCATCTTTGTTTAGAGCAACAGTCCAAACAGTGACGGTGTTGTGTCGTTCAATCTACGGCTGCCTAGCGAGGCCACCTGCCAACGCGTGTCCCCCGAGCCCATCAACTCCAGCCGGTATACGCACTACATCCTGATAGAATAGACCTGCCTATCCCTGCGGTCCCCTTCAACATTTATCTTTCTTGCACGAATCTTCAGCAACGAACAACCCGGGGAAAATGCGGGCCTTTACCAAGGCAGCAGCGCTCCTGCTTGCGCAGTCAGTCGTCGCCGAGTCCATCCCCGGTACAGCCCGCAGGGTGTCTGCAACTGGTACGCTGTGCTCTTTCTTGCTTCGAGCTCTCTTTCAACAACATAAAAAGATCCTTGGTAATATTAATTCATCTGTTGCAGAAACCATCCCAACTGCCTACGTCACATTAAAGGTGCCACTGGAAGAAGTCGGCGCTCAGACTGTTGTAAGTCCCGGCTATACGCACACAGTGACAACCGTATGAAATTCGCAAGAATTATCCTAACAGACACCCTCTCCTAGCCGCTTCGTCTCGATGTCGTCGAAGCAGACACTGCTTGCGGTCCCGCCCAGCTCAGCATTAATGGCCAAAGCCTGGCACAAGACGCCGATGGATTCGGGCAGGGTCCCCTGACGCTCACCGAAGATGCCATCATCACAGCTAACTGGACCTTTACCTGCCACGCCATGAAGCAGGTCCTCACCGTCCACATTCTTTCCCTGAACGGCAAGGCCGTCTCCGGCCCCAACACATCCTTCATCGCCAACTTTTACCAGACCACCCCCGTACAGATTGCCAGCGTCGAGCGCGTCGCCAAAGTCAAGTACCTGCACCTCCACACCACTGTCACTGAGTCCGTTGCGGACAGCGGCGACGAGCATGTCGAGATCGACTCGGTAGATGAGGAGAAGGGGTACACGAACAATGTACACGCGTTGTCATCCAACAGAGAGTCTCTTGATGACCAGATTTCGGAGCTGGAGGATCTCCGTGCACAGGCCCGCGAGCTGGCGGCCTTAATCAGGGACCAGGAGCTAATCGTCAAGGAGCACCTCTCACATGGCTCCGACGAAAATACTGTCGCTGCCGCCGCCGCCTCACCGGTTGCGTTAGAGGAATGCCGCGACGTTCGCTGTGCGTATAACGCAATGATAGAGAAGATTCGAAACGGCCCCGAGCAGCTGTGCGAGGTCGGTCGCGGTTGGAAGGCTTTTTTCCGCTGCGTGCATAGCTGGAGACAGTCGCCAACGGACGTGCCCGTCCAGATGGCTTTGCCTGGCAAGACCGTTGCAAGTGAAGCCGCTGCTGATGAATACGTCGACGATCTAGGACAAGAATTTGATGATGTGGAGTGGGTAGACGTCTATGAGGCTGGGGACGTTGACTCGTTATACATGGACTATGAGCGTTATCTGGCCATGCGCCACCTTCACAGTGTAAGTTTTGCATGTTGCCAAAAGAAGGATAAAAACGAACTGAAGCTGACCAAAAATGCAGGTGCGCATTAGAATGCTGGTGTTGGTTGCAGAGACGGCTCTCATCTTTGGCACTGCGCTCTTCTTCATTACCACCTTGCTGCGCCGCCTCACCATCGGCCGTCGCCGTAGGCAACAGCAGGATGCGTCCGACGACCTTCCCAGATATCAGGGCTACAGCTACTTTGACGAGCCCAAGACGCTCATCTCTCTCGCCTTCCTAGACGGTGGTCTCTGCGAGGAAGGGGTCCAGTCCCTGCGTCGCAACTCTATCTACCCCGACGAAAAGGCCATTCTTCGCACTACTGAGGAATCTTTCGACGGCCAGGAGAACAAGTCCGTGGCAGACGAAATTTCACAACTACGTGAGGCAGCGTCAGTGGTCAGTGACTTGGTCGCTGTGGATGCCGCTGATCGCAGACGGCCAATGGACGATGATGACGAGGCACCTCCCGCGTATGACGAGAGGGAACACTCGCTATAATATTGTAAGGGGGTAGCATGACATAATACTTTTATTTCTGCATCTGGAGATATAAACATTATTTTTCCTCTATATACTCGGACCAGTTATGCATGACCTGGCGAGCAGAACGGTTGGATTGTATCAATACGAATACTAAGAAGCCTTGTTTTTTCTTCTTCAAATACAGCAAGCCTGTCCATAGTCCTTGTTGTTGCGATTAATTAGCCAAATATAAATGTTTGATAATTATTTCGTATCCTAAACACTCCCTCTTGCAACTCCCACCCCTTCACCTGGCACACGTGTCGGTACATGTCTTCCAGCAACCCTTCCATGGTATCACCCGCCTTGTGCAGGTCGCTCTCAATGAGGATCCGGTCATCGGGGACCGCACGAATCACATCGTCAATTTTGGAGCGGACGGCCTCGGTCGACATGTTGACGGCCGTGGAAAAGGAAACATACACCTTGGAGGGCACATTCTTCTTCATCCACTGCTCGAGGGTACTGGCGCTGCCGCTAAACGAGTGAAGACAGATGCGTGGCGGGAAAGGCTTGATTCCTGTTCTACTACGTTGCTCTTTTCGTCTTAGTTTGAGTTGCTTCATCCTCTGACCCAACTCGTTGTCGTCGTCTTCATCGCTGCCGGAGGAGGAGGAGGAGAAATCCTCTGCCCCCGCGGCCACCATATTCTTCTCCCGCCGCGAGGGCACATGTAGCTCGTGACCTGCCCAGCATCGCGATACCGTATCGTAGAGTACCCCATGCGCCTGCACGCCATGAAGACTGACACCCCGGCCCAATTCGCCCGCGAGTTTCAGCTGCGCAGTGAGAATAGCTTGCTGGTGCGGCATGCGCACGCGGTAGGCGCTCAGCATCCGGCCCTCGCGACCTCCTGGCGTCGGCGTCTCGCCATGCACGGCGGCATCATTGTCTTCAAACACCGCCACCGCCGCAGCAGCCCATTGCTGGGGGAGACGAAAGGCTTTATCGAGCCCCATTTCACCGATGAGGGCGAGAGGGTGTGCGGCTAGGCGCTTCCGTGTGGCGGCTAGAAACAGGGACAAGGGCGCCGGGTCGGGCAGGCTTTCGATGAAGGCCTCGTTTTCGGGCGGCGGCTGCAGCACGGCGCGGTAGTGCACTGCCTTGGCCGCCGCGAGGAGAGACCTGCTGCGCTCGTCCTTTGCTTCCTCCGTCTCTTCGTCTTTGGCGTTTTCGGCGCTTTCTGGGCTGTAGGTCGGCTCCGGGACCGAGTCGTCGTAGAGCTGGTGCGAGAACCATGGGTGCCAGCCAAACGCAGGGATGATTTTGCATGCACCACCGCTGCTTGCATCGCTGGGCAAAGCTGTCATGGCGCTGTCGAGTCCATGGGAAACAGCCACCTCGGCAACCAGATCCTGATCCTGCGATCTCGTAGCCATTACCGTTAATATAGATGTGCGCATGCTGGTCAGGGACGCAATGGACGCCATAGTATCTGTTGGGTGGCAGTGTGCGTCATAGGCACCGATATGCCATGGGAAGCTGTCTGACGGTTTGGTGGAAGAATCATTATTGTCGCCACCAAGGCCAGCATCTTGGTGACACATAGTACGTGATGTACTCTTGATTGTAACCAAGTATGGGTCGAATTTACTTGCTCTCATGCTTTTGCGTTTGTTTTGTACTTTTGCTTTCCATCAGAGGTGTTTCATTTGCAAAAAGGAGAGTGAAGTGAGAGGCTTCTAAACAATGGCAAGGCGGACTGTTGGGCAGTTCTTGGTCACCCCGCACACAGTGGGCAGGTTGGCAGGGTAGAGAGGCTCTCTAGTGTAGATGCGCCTCGGTCTACTTTCACATAAACACGGTTACTACTTTGTAGCCAAAAAAAAACCGGGTTCACAATAAATCTGGTCCTGGTAAAGAAACTATATCTTATTTAGTTTTATTAGGTAAAATAGAAGTTACTCGCCACAGTAGTAGCCAAGCCTCCTCCATATCTCGAGCATCTGCTTTGCACAAAGACATGGCTCAATATGCTGCAAGGAACCATCTCGGCTGTTGAGCTCAGCTGCATCTACTTTTGCAACCTCCACTCTCAGGTCTTGGTCCCAGGATTGTTGTAGGATTTCTACATCATAATTAAGCAAGTAGTCGCAGCCGCTATTCAGACTGCTCTCAGACAGAAGCGGGACGTCAAGGCGGCCGACGTGACCCTGACTTGCTAGCCTTACGGTGCTACAACTGACCGCGAATGCTTTGGTAAGCTCATTTTTATGCGGCAAGCATGAGTTGGGCTCGATCTTTGTTGAAATATCCAAGATGTTCCGTAGTGAAGATGTGCTATTGAAAAGGAATTCGGGACCCGCTCGTCATCTGTCCACCCCGGGATGTTGGTGGTTCCTGACGTCTTCAGTTGGAATATCCTCAGACACCTAAATTTGATACATGTTGTCTCACAAGTATGAAGAAACACCCAGGCGGCGAAACTACCGCTGCCAGTGTGCCTATTGGAGAGCAGCACCTGGGCATTCAATGGCGTGAAGGTTTGATACAAATCTACAGGATCTAGGGATACTGTACATAGTAACTGTAGATCAATAATATGCTATGTAATAAGTTTGAATTGGTGCATATATGGGTTTATAATTTGATTTTAAGAATCAGACTCCTTTATATTGAAAGATTGTACGTCAGACTCATGTCCCTATAAATAGCTGTTGTTGGCAATGACATGGAGAAATGTCACTGGCACGCCACTGATCTAAACCCCGCGTAGCTAACAGCACTGTATTGGTACCTGGCACGCCGGTGCTCTGGACGCCGCTAATAATAACTAGGTACCTATAAGAATAGTTCTCTCGCCTGCAGCACCTCTGCCGTTGGGGGGGGGGGATCATTACATTGGGTACCTGGTAGGCAGGTGGGGACTTCCTTGATTCCTGAGTAGTCATTGCCGGCATGTGATTGTGTCCAGTCTCGCCTTACAGCAACACACCACCACAAGCCAAAATAGCCTGCAAAGCAGACCACTCACCGAGGACCTAGCAAAACCCCTCTCTTTATCATCCAATCTTCATCCGATCCGGCCCTCCTTCATCGAGCGGGATCATACCAACCTCACACGCTGCCACGCACAATACCACCACTACCAATACAGGCAGAAGAAAGCCACCTGCCAATCGAACAGTGCGGGGGACTCAACGCTCCCGCAGCCAAGACATTTGGAGAACAAAAAGCAAAAGCCCCGCGGCTGCCTTGCATTCACTTGTAATCCTTCTTCTTTTCCCCCTTGACTCGTTTTACATCATTGCTTAGATGCCTTCTTCCTCCGCTGCTCTTACCATTCACTGGAGTCAGCCCCCTCTCGCGCCAGGCTTGAACCACACCAATATCTGACACTGGCGGCGCCCAGCCTCGAATAACGGAGTCCATCCGCGTAAGAAAACTTGCGTTGCAGCACAAGAAAAAAGCAATTTCCCCGTCTACTCTTTACATTGTCTTAGAGTCGTGCGACGCAGAGCTGCATTTGGCAGAGCGGCCTCCACAAACTGCCAGGCAAAGCTTCGCTTACACGCTTGGAAAAGAAGAAGTACCTGCGAGGCGCATCCAATGCCGAGCTCCTCCCGCCCACGACTATTGCTTCAACCTTTGCTTTCCATCATGGCGCTGCTTAATCCAGTTTACGTCCTTTTCGTGCCCTTTTTGTTCGTCGTCACGGTGCCCATGGCCCTGTTCGCCGGTGTGACCACAACTTTGGCGTTTTCAGTTCTCATCTGCCGAGGCATCATTGTATACCTGGACTTGGCGCTTTCATATGTGAACCGCTCCATCCACGGTTTCAAGGTTCCATCGCATCTGCATCAAGCTGCCGCACGCAGTGACCCTCCATCTCCTACACCTTCATATCTCGCCCTCCGGCGTCGCCGTCGCAGGCCCAGCTCCGTCAGCATCCTGTCTGGCGGCACTGTCACACCCGTCACCGACGTGGGCTTGGGCCTGACTCCCAGCATTGGTCCGGAACGTGACTATGAGGGCCTTGGTGGCTGGCGAGTCGGTGACGATGATATATGGACCACCATTAATTCTAGGCTCGAGCTGCCGCAGCACAGCCGACATCATCACCGTTCCGCCTCTGGCGGCGGGGCCACCACGCCTGGCGAAGGAGGCTACCTGATGATGAAGCGACGCACCCGGAGCCCCGAAACAAAGGCTAGCAAGGTGTCTGTGACAGCAGGGCCGGCATCTCCCAACAGCTCAAGGGTAAGGACTCCGTCTGCCTCTCGAGTTGGCTTTGGATCATCAACAGCTTATCAAGATGGGGGATACTTTTCGCTCGTCATGTCACCTAAGACAGCCGCCAAGATGGCTTCCAAGAAGCCTCCAGCGCAGCATATTTAATGAAGGAATATGACACTTGTGCTGCACCATACAAGTTTTATGAAGTTATGAAGGAACAGACAAACATGAAAATGAAGGCAAAATCCGGTTTTACGGAAAAGTGTCAAATGAAGCTAATAATCAGCCTCGATTGCTCCATTTGGGGTATGACATGTAATATTTACTTGTATACTATTACCTTGCCTGCTTACATGGCTGGCATGGACACACTGTAAACATTGTCCTTATATAGCCTCATACAATTACTTGTACACAGCAATCACAACTGACCGATTTGGTCTGGTAACTTTTGCAGCTGTGACCGAAGAGAATATACGTATGTTCATGATCAAATTGGGTATTTCCAGAAACTCAAAACAAAACAAGAAACAGTATTCCACGCTTACTCCAAAGACACCAAAAGAATCCAAAATATGCGTCTCATCCTCATCATGCATACAGCCTCCTCCTCCTCCTGCTCTTTCGATTTATAGCGTCTTCCAAAAGTAATTCGCATAAAAGTATCGCGAAAACTTCTTTTCCATATTCACGACATGCACATCCCCTTTGCGGTCATTTCGAACAACGGCCCTCGCCCACTCGCCGTCTTTTTCATCCCGTTCTATGTCAACCCCCAAACTGCGATACACCCGCAGTCGCAGCAGCACCTCATCATCCACAAAGTCACGCCGGCGGGCATTGACGTCGCCCTCGACGCCTTGCAGCTCCAGTTCCTGCAGCCGCGCCGCCAGGTCGGCCGCCTGCAGCGCGGTGCGCTCTGCCTCTGCCTCGGCGTCGCTCGCGGCCTTGGCGGTGCGAAACTTGTGCGAGTCGAGCGCTGTGATCGTGGACGCGTGGTCGGCCGACGAATGCGAGGCGATGAGCGCCTCGTGCTGGCCGGCGAGGGTGTTGAGCTGGCGGGATAGCTTTTTCAAGGACGATTCGACTTCGCGCATGCGGAGGTCGCGCGCTTGCTGCAGTGTGGAGAGGGATTCGCTGATGCGGGCGACGGCGAGCTTATCGGGGTCAATGTTGAAATTGTTGACTGTGTGCTCAATGAGCTATTGAACAGGAAAATTTTTCAACCGAATTAGTTATTTATTTATTTTCTTTCATTTTGGACGGTGCTAGGTGTCTAATTCGCGATGCACAAATAAAACATACCGTGGCTGGACTCTCTGCGAGCAACATCTTGGTCGATTTGTTGTTGGCGGCCGGTGTCGCGTGTAAATGGTTCGACTGTACAATGTACGTATCGAGCAAGTGTTTTGTGATTCTGGAAAAGAAAACAGTGTATGGCGGTTTTCTTGCGACAGCTCGCGAGTTTGCCTTCGCCGATTTAATTGAATTTCTGTCGAAGGAGGAGTCCAATGTCTAGATGTGTGTCTGACGCCCAAGGTGGAGCCTTTCGAAACCAAACATAAAGTCGCGTCGGCCAGGTGACAATTCATCTTAACAGCTTTTGGTGCCGCCCCACATGCATAATAAAGTGCACCTGGCTGATGTCATGGGCCTGATTTCATGCCTCGTTCGCAAACGTAAGATTGTACTCTGTATTCTTACGACGACTAATTAAATTGGTTATTGTCCAATATATATATATATATATATCTGTCAGTACTCTATAGCAAAATTATTTTGCTCCTGGGTAAGTTTACTGAAGCTTTTGATTTTGGGCCGTGCCTTGCCGCTGTGTGGGTACAAGGGAAACGTCATACGCCACATGTGCACCCGCCACAATTCCGCCACTGGCCCAAAGCTCAAGTTCAACCGCAAGCCAGCTCTTCATCGCAAGAACCCGTCCATCTGTCTCTTTTCGCAAACCTGGAAACGTCCATTTCATTCTTCAACGACAAAACCCCTACCAGCCCATATTCGAGCCGTTTACCTGTTGATTCGATTTCATTCGTCTCGTCCTTCCCGTACAATACACACAGGCTTTGACAGCCCCCGCACCACCGAAATGGTTGCTGAGCTTCCCTGTGAGTAGACCGATGACGATATAATCGCAAGCTTTTTCTTTCTTTGCAGCTTTGGATATGTTTCACAGAATGCTGACAAATTCATCAGATGCACTTGATGCGGAAACGTTAGTCTGAGTCTCACCCCCAATCTCCGATATACACATATATGCTTTTATTTCTTCGATCGTACGCCAACGGGTACAATTATGCTAACACATCTCTCTTTTGGAACACACCAGGCCTCTCAACGCTGCAGAGCTCAAGGTCCTGCGATCGCAATACGAAAAAGAAGGTGACATGGTAGGAGTCCAAACAAAGTTTAACTACGCTTGGGTACGTACAGAAATCCCTCCGCTTCCTCAGCACGCATCCCCTGCCAAGATAAAGAGCCTGGGCCTGTCATACATTCATTCTGCACATTAACTAACATGTCCTTGTCCCAAAAACAATAGGGCCTCGTCAAGTCCACAAACCGCGGCGACCAGCAGCTCGGCGTCCAGCTCCTCTCCGAAATCTTCCGCGTCTCCCCGGAGCGCCGCCGCGAATGCCTCTACTACCTCGCCCTCGGCAACTACAAGCTCGGCAGCTACGGCGAGGCCCGCCGGTACAACGACCTGCTCCTCGACAAGGAGCCTGCCAACCTGCAGGCCGCCAACCTGCGCCAGCTCATCGACGACAAGGTAGCCAAGGAAGGGCTCCTCGGCGTCGCCATTCTCAGCGGCGTCGGTCTGGTTGCTGGCGTCGTCGGTGCCTTTGTCATGAAGAATGCCAGAAAGAGGTGAAAAAAAAACTTTAATAGAATAATAATTCAAGAGTTTTCGAGCAAGGCACAAAATTCAGCAACGTCCAAAACAAAGTTAAACTGAACGGGCTTTAAAAAACGAGCAAAGGTTTTAGACGTCTTGTCTTTATCATTGGTGGGCAAAGGCCCCCATGTGAACAATACAACAGTGCGGGTTCACTGCGTGCGGAGAAGCAAAAATCCCTCCTCCTTATCGTTATTGTACTTTTTTTCTTCTACTTCGTACAAATATGGCAAGAAGCAAGATTTGGGGAAAATATGCAATCACTCGTGCGAGGGCATATAGAATTGCCAAAGAGAAATGATCAATATAGGTTATCAATGACATTAAAACGAACTAAAGAAAAAAGAATAGCAAATGACTGATCGCACCAAGAAATAAACAAACGGCGTCCGGTATGGAGGCTAAAAGTACACTGGCTCAACTCCAACATCTAAAGTACAAAACTTCCCACTAATGAGTCAGGGCGTGTTGATAAAACAGTCAATTTCGTTGTACTAGATTATAAAAGGAAACCATAAGTGCGCAACGTCAGTGACAAACAACAACCAATTCGCCAAGAAGACAACCCTCAAATGAAAGCAAACCTGTCCTCCAAGATCTTTAGTCAACCGTTTGCGGCAGCTCGGAAGCAAGAACAAGTTTTCAACACAGAGAACATCATTGGTATCAACCAGTTACCATGGCTCCTGGTCTTTCGCGTTTCCTTCCTCGCCTGTCTGCGCCTATTTGGCACTGCATGACTATTCAGTAAAAACACTTTTCCTTCAAACCATTCCTGCAACAATGGTATTTTTCGGTTGACAAATTAGATACGGAGTCGTAATTAAAGTAGAAGCGGGCCTGAAGAGGTGATAAAAAACTAAGCATATAAGGAAATGTGTGGCGTAGAGCCTGTGCTGCCCAAAGCATCATGGTACTCAGACATGGTCGTACAGAGAGCAAGTCATCATCGAAGCAGAGCTCGAGTACCGACAGTTTATCGCAGAGAGAAACCCTTGCGCTTGCCTTCCTTCTCGAGGGGGCGGCCGCTTTCGATGCGCTGCTTCTTATCCTCAAGCTCTAGGCGTTGGCGGTCGAGCTGCTCCTTCATCTCGCGGTGGCGGGCATACAGCTCCTCTTCTGATTGCTTGAGCTTACTCTCCTTCTCCTGCACCTTCTGCTGGAAAACCATCTTCATTTCAGCCTCCATCTTGGCAAGTTTCTGCTCGTGTAGGGCCCGCTCCTCCTCCTGCTTGACAGCAGGGTTAACCTCCTTGAAGACGCTGGGGTCCTGAGAAACACCCATAGCAATAAGCTTGTCGGTACGGTAGTTCTCGTAGAGCGTATTGTTTGTGTGCTCCTTGAGCTCCTCCATATGGGTACGAATGAGCATCTGGCGCAGCTTGACAAAGTCACAGTGCTCTTCGTTATCAACCTCGATGATGCCCCATGGGTACTGACGACCGCGAACGGCACGTCCATCAGGAGTCTTGATCTCATTGGTGGCGCCAACAACAGCGAAGGGGACCTTGGACATGATCTCGTTGTTCTCGGCAATGGTCTCCTCATCGTCGAGCTCGTATCTGGGACCTTCGAAGATCTGAATACCGTGGTGCTTGATATCGGCCAGGATCTAGAATATAAAGTTAGAATCAACGGTTGGCCAGACTTGTTTCAGTCCCAACTTACTCTGGCCTTGAAGCTGGCAATCTCCTCATCGGTAAGTGTGTCGGACTTGGCAATCACGGGGATCAGGTTGACCTTGGTATGGAGGCGGCGCATAACCTCGATGTCAAGGGGCTTGAGAGAGTGACCAGTGGGCTGAATGAAGAAGACACAGGCGTGAATTCTGTTGTCGACAATGTTCATTCTGTTGACCTTGTTCTCAGCATCGAGGTAGGCATCAAAACGTTGTTCAATGTTGTCGGTGATGGGGCGCCACGACTCGTCGTTGTTGACAAAGTCACCGAAGCCGGGAGTATCAACAACAGTCAAGCGGAGGCGGACACCGGCTTCTTCAATATCGGCGCTGATAGACTGAATGGTGACAGTCTTGGGAATGATGTCGAGGCTAGGTCCCTTGCGCTCCTTGGGGGGGTAAAGGGAAGTATTGAAGAGGGTGTTGACAAGCGTGGACTTGCCCAGCCCGGATTCACCTGTACCCATGTTAGAGCTACTCAACAACAAAACTCGTCCTTAACTTACCGACAACCATGACGTTGAAATTGAACCCCTTGCGGACACTCTTACGGTGCCACTGGTTAGGTAAGTTGGCGAATCCAACGTAGCCGGTAAGCTTGCGTCTGACAATGTTTCTATTATCCTGCACAGGAGCAGAGCTGGGTGCATCTACAGATACAGTGTTAGAAGGGAGGTCCCCTTTGCCGATATCTGTCGGAATATCAAGCTTGCCGGTAGCAGGAGAGGCGGGTGCCATCGTGGGCGGGGAGCCACTGCCGTTGGTCGCTATTCAAAGTTGTTAGCATATCCTCAGAATAATGCAGCGGCGTTTCATGGAAATTGAGTGAACAGGCAATGGCAATTGGAGGCTCCTGACAGGATGGGTCATTGATTTTGCGTTTGCCGGTATCTGCTGACACAACAGTGCCTATTTCGGTGTTATCCGAGCACGCGCCGTCAGAGTCGGATTTGGACAAGTCCATCGGATCTGAGTAGAGCTCATCAAACGACATTGAGTTCCAAGACCCCAGTTTAGGTGGCTCAGCCACATCTAGCATGCTCCGGAACTGTCTAACAGTCTCAGGTACTGATGCCATAACTGGGCTGGAACAAGGACGCAGAGGGCCGGAAGGGAGGCCTGTAATGCGCTGCGCAGATTGCGGCTGCTGAGTTCCAGGTTTTCGGCTATCAATTTTGGCGACCGGCTGCGGAGTCTGGTCTAGTTGAATGCTTCGGGTACGAGATTTGACTTGTTGCACAAAATCAAATGGCATCGTAGGCTATTGAAAGTACTGACAGTCTGCGACTGTGTGATGCTGCAGACGTCCCAAAAGTTTCAACCCCAAGAAAAAGTAGATGACGAAAATTGTATGTCGAACGAGCAGACGTTGTGCAGAAGGGGAACCAGATATAAGGAGGGTGATGAGAAAAGTCGAAGGAGGCCCAACATGGTAATGCCCATTGAGACGCACATAATGCGCAAGAGCCCCTTTTGCCTTTGCGACTGCCCACGCGACGCGAAGCAAGGCTTCAAACGAAAAAAAGAATATTCTTACCCATATTTATGTATAAGGAGCGGTCGACCGTTTCTTAATGAATGGTTGGAAAGTACGGCTTCTTGTAGAAATATTAGCAACGCTCCTGTGCCGCCATGGTGCATGTGCAATGTAGGCTCTTCAGGGACGAGATTGCGGCAGGGGAAACCGGGCAATTAGTGCATTGAGAGCAATTCTGAGTCTTGTAACAACACCGATTAGGTATCGCTAAGAAAACTATGAAGCGCGATGCCTTCGTTGGAGAGTGGCGAGGAGACAGATCGCTCGGAGGGCAGCTAACTTACGTATCAAAGGATGACAGGGTCCTAAATGATGGACACCAAGGATGACAGTCTCACCGGAACAGAGGCGTCGAGGAGAAGTTGCAAGAACGCAACTAGCAAACAAGAGAGGCAGTAGCGATGATGGCGGAAGAACGACGAAAGAAACTGACGTGAGGATCGCAGGTTCGTCTGCTAGGAGGAGAAGGAGTGACTTTTTTGGGGGGGGTCGTTCAATTGGGGGACAGGAGGTGGGATTTGTGCCTGGCTGGCAAGCCTTCTGCAAGTACGCAGCGCACAGCGGGTAGCCAGCACGCGCAGACCTGTGTTTGGGCGTTTGGACCCGGCTTAAGTGGCACCTGGCAAAAGGGGGTTTGTGCGAGGCTAGCCTTGATTGGCTTAGCGCTCTCAGGGGGCGAGTGGGCTGGCTCTCTGAAAGCTCAACGGCAACTTTTAACTGGAGTGGATTTCCAGTTTGCAGACTTCCAGTAGGCTCTCCTTGTTGGTATTATCACCTCTGCCACCGACTGACACCTGGCAACCCTGGCTTATTAGGTACAAGCCCGTGAGTGCAGTACTGCTTTGTAGGATTCTGGGCGAGAACGGAGCAGTACAAGTTCTAGCAGCACGCAATGCCCTACAGAGAGGTACCAATGCAGTATGAAGAGCCTCTCCATCCGAGACCTTGTCCCAAGCTCCTGAGGCAAGTGTCGGTCGGCATGCGGCTCCTTTTTCTTTTCCCGCTGAGATGACTTAATTTAGCGAACGTTGTATTCCTGGCACAGTACTACAACCTCGGAGCAAACCTGTTGCCAAATTCCCTAACATGATCATTCATTATGTTTGTTACAGTCAGCGACCCGACACTACCTACCTACTTACTGGATGGTAACTAGTTCAGATGGGGCTCGGTAACTGCAGCCACGCCAGATATTGCTGTACAGTAGCTCTATTTCCAACAGGGGATGGCTGATAATTAAAACTTTTGAGTTCTCCTAACTCCTTAATAGAACCCCGACCCTGCACCAAAGGTCATTGTTGGCACTGGGTATTCAGTGATGAGCTGGCAAAAATTTCGTTTTTTCCTTTTGTTCTTGACTGAATGGACTAAAAGTGCTTTTTAATGGCCGATAGGTAAAAGGGGCCAAGCATGATCTCACTACTGTGCAGATGCAAAAGCAAAACTGGTTCTTGTTCGTTCTCCTATTCCTCTCTCTCTGATCGCCTTTGGTTAGTCTTCCCTACTGGTACATGCAGTGTGTCATATCTGGACAGAGTCTCCACAAACAACGGCCCTCATTTCGGTGGCCAGGCATTGCCTTCTGCTGTTGAAACTAATGGGCTACTGGCAGGAGTAAAGGTTTATTATTATTATTATTATTTCAGCTCAAGATGTTTGAACCACCGGCGCCCGATTGCGCATTCCCGGCCTGCCCCGGACCTGCTAGGCGGGTTGGCGGGTTGGCGGGTTTCCCCCAGTCCTGTGTGGGCGCTCTGGCCAGATTTTAGCCCACGGGTTCCACTGTTCTCTTGCAGCCAAGTCATAATAGCAAGCAACTGGCTGTGGCGCGCGCTACCAAATGTGTTTGCTACGCTCACCTAGTTTTGTTATGGCGACCGTACGAATCGGACACCATGCATCTGAAGATGGATGCAGCCATAATTATGGGCTGTCTATTTGAATACGAGAATCATTCGTATTTCAATGCAGCAACGCTGCTACCAGAGATATGCGAGGACTCTTGCATTCACTGCCTAGCTAGCTCATCCGCCACTGCGCTTCTATTCAAGCTTGGTAGTTTGTTTCTAGTACTGTTGCTTTCCTGCCAGTCAGGAAGCACTACTGGGCAGGTCAGTACTTAAGCGACAATATATCGGCGAAAAACCACCACACATCCCCTCGCAATGGCCAGAACGCGACACGAAAGGGGCAAGGATTAGAACAATAAAATAAACACATTAACAGAATAGCAAGGTGACGATGCACCTAGTATTGTACATCCAATAGTGCTGTAGGGTAACCTCAATGACAATAGGTCACATTGGCCAAGCCATAATCCTCAGCCACGATAAAGCAATCATTTTGAGCCAAATTATAATAGGAGATTGTTAAAGTCCACACCTAAAGCGGCTGTATGATACAGTGTTTCCTTCTCACCTACAATACAACGCCCTGGCCCTGAGAAAAGAATTTCTTAGACTCGGCGCAGCGCTCACTTTTGCACCCAGGGCATCGGAGTAGCATTTGCTTTGAACAAGCATCGCCGCTCTGAAGATGCTGCTTGGCTATGTCGGCTAATGCCTCAATAAACAAGGGGCTTCCATTCAAACTCTCAGCTCGCTTGATGGTATCTTTGTGGCCACTCTCACCAATAACCTCCTCGTCGAGTTCGTACAGCGTCTCAATGTGGTCAGACGTAAAAGCAATGGGCACTAGAATCATGTCTGTTTGACCACGGGCTATGTAGCTCTCGACAGTATCGGATGTCTGAGGGCCTAGCCAAGCTTTCGGGCCGACCTGAGACTGCCAGCAAATTCGATATGGGTTCGAAAAGTTGAGCTGCTGCATGACGGCATACACAGTAGCAGCCACCTCTCCAGGATACGGGTCACCTGATAATCCAGTCAGCACGGCTACAACGGAGACACTTCCCATATGCACAAACCTCTGTTTACAACAGACATGGGCAGACTGTGCGCGGAGAAGAGCAGGACCACGTCCTTTCGGCGCTCCTCGGGATACTCGGCAAGCCTTGCCTGGATGTTTTGAGCAAAAGCCTTGGCGAGACCAGTGTGTGCCGGCCAGCGGTCAATAACACTCCAATTGATCGCGCCCTCTGTCTCTGTCCGGGTGTTGCCCTCGAGTCTGTGGCGCCACTTCCACAGCTCGTTCATGCTGCTGCCAGTTGTCGAGCAAGAATATTGAGGGTATTGGGTAAATGCAACAGCCCTGCCGCCCTTGCCACCGCCAAAGCCGTCCTCGAGTAGCTGCTTGTACATATTCTCGGTGAGGGGGTTGGCATAGCGGAATGCAACGTAAGGCTTGTGTGGAGCCGTCTCTGGAGATATTTTGTCGAGGATCTTGCACATTTCAGCACATTGATGCTCGGACCATTTTCGGATCGGGGAACCTCCTCCAATTGCGTCGTATTGTTTCTGAATCTTGGGTGTACGGCGCGCCGAGATCAAAGGACCAAGGTAGTTCTGCAGTCGGCCAAGTGGGATGAGATCACCGTCTGACTGTCACAAAGCTGCATTAGACAATGGTGTAGGCAAGGCGCTGGACAATTGCTCACGAATAGACGACTTAAAAAGTCGCCAACCTCTGCTGTGGTGGATGGCCCGCCCATATTGAGGAAAACCATTGCTGTTGGGCCTTTGGATCCGGCCGCATTTTGCGTGACGAGTGGTACTGACGTAGTGGCAAGGTTCCGTTTGTTGTTTGCGACCCGGTGTAGGCCGGCAATGCTCCTCGGCAGGCTCTGGCATAACTGCCTTGTGCTCATGCGTAAGGCCATCTCAATCTGACAATTGCACTTCGTCAACAGCAAGTTGCAATTTCAAAGGCGTGTAGCGAAACAAGTTGCACAGGTCTTGTGCGTGGTCGATTCAGAGCTTGTCTTGCTGGCCCGGCGATCAAAGAAGCCGATGGCTAGCGCCGAGCTGCCGAATGAGTTGCAGTTTACCGGGTACCTTGGTGTAGGCAGAGCCATTGGTGTCGGCCTAGGTAGCCTCTAACTCACACAGTGGCCAATGGTTGTGCTCGTAATAATCAGGTAATAATGAGATCATGTGATGTCGTGTGGAATCGCGCGACCACTGACCTGGCTCTCAGCAGCGCGTTTCGTGCCTGGAACTAGGCAGCATTCACGGACCCACTCGCTCAAGCTTCAGAGAGTTCATTGCTGGGTTCTCTTATAACTGTCCCCGTGCTTGTCCAATGTGCGTGTCATCGTCGCCTCTGAATCCAATTTACCAAGACTGAAATAATGGCGGACAATAATCAAAGCTGGAGGAGGGATGAGGAGGATGAGGCTGAACAGGAAATTGATGAAACAGTGAGCATTCAACTTGTGCATATCCCGTCGCCTTCCCCACATGCTAATAACTATAGTCATATAAAGCGCAGAAAGACGCGGTTTTGTTGGCCATTGAGGTTAGTGAGTCGATGCTGAGACCGCCTCCGGCCTCAGATGCCAAAAAGGCAGACCGGGATAGCCCTGTTCAAGCTGCTCTAAAATGTGCCTTCCACCTGATGGAGCAGCGCATTATATCCAACCCCAAAGATATGATGGGCATATTGCTTTTTGGTACTGAAAAGACCAAGTTTCAGCTTGACGAAAATGGAAGAAGTGGGTTAGGCTATCCTCACTGCTACCTGTTCACGGACCTCGACGTACCATCCGCAGATGACGTTAAAGCAATGAGGGCACTTGTGGAGGATGAGGATATGGAAGGCGATATCCTCAAGCCAACATCCGAAACAGTATCCATGTCAAATGTACTATTCTGTGCCAACCAGATTTTCACAACGCGGGCAGCCAATTTTGGCAGCCGCCGCCTGTTTTTAGTCACCGACAATGATAACCCACATGCAACCGACAAAGCTGCCAGATCTGCAGCGGCTGTACGTGCCAAAGACTTGTACGATCTAGGTGTATCGATCGACCTTTTCCCCATTTCCCATCAAGACTCGCAATTTGATCTTGCAAAATTCTACGATGTATGCATATCAGGCCAGGCTTTCTTTGCCATTTACTGCTCGCTGACATGTGTCCTAGGATATTTTGTATCGGGACCCATTGGCAGAGGCAAACTCGCAACAGGTTCTCGTATCTAAATCCGGCGATGGATTAAATTTACTGACGTCGCTCATCTCCAATATCAACTCCAAACAGACTCCCAAGCGGGCACTCTTCTCAAACCTACCCCTTGAGATTGCCCCTGGTCTTCAAATTTCTGTCAAGGGTTATAACATCCTTCACAAGCAAGCCCCAGCGCGAACCTGCTATATCTGGTTGGACGGCGAAAAGCCGCAGCTTGCTGTTGGCGAAACGGCGAGGATCGCCGAAGACAGCACGCGAACTGTCGAGAAGGGCGAGATGAAGAAAGCGTACAAATTCGGCGGTGAGTATGTATACTTCTCACCGGAAGAGCAAAAACGTCTCAGAGACTTTGGAAGTCCTGTCATTCGCATTATTGGCTTCAAATCACGACATATGATACCAATCTGGCACAGTGTCAAGAAATCGACATTCATCTATCCTAGCGAGGAAGATTACATTGGCTCTACTCGCGTTTTTACTGCATTGTGGGAGAAGCTGCTGCATGACGACAAAGTTGCGCTGGCTTGGTGCATTGTGCGGTCCAATGCAAATCCCATGCTGGCAGCGATTATACCATCAAAATCACCAGCCGATGAACGATCCGGCACGCCGTTTTTACCCGCCGGTCTGTGGCTACACCCTCTTCCGTTTGCAGATGATATAAGAGAATTAAAGCCAAGCGGCGGTGGCAAGCTGGTACAGGCATCAGATGACCTAAAGACACAAATGCGCACCATCATTCAGCAGCTGCAGTTACCAAAAGCCATGTACAACCCGACAAAATATCCAAATCCGTCGTTGCAGTGGCACTACAAAATTCTTCAAGCGCTTGCTCTTGAAGAAGAAGTGCCTGACGTCGCTGAAGACGCGACCCTTCCGAAATTCAAGGCCATCAGCAAACGCGCTGGCGGTTATCTGGAAGAATGGTCCGAGACCCTGTCGAGTGAGACAAAATCGGCCACTGCAGCTAGAGCCGTCAAAAGAGAAAACGAGGACGAATTGCCAGAACGGCCGGCCAAACGTGGAAAGTCCGTTTCTAACGACCAACCAAGTGGTTCTACGCTGCAGCCCGCGCAACTCAAAGCTATTATTGATGATGGCTCAATTGCGAAAATGACTGTTGCTCAGCTAAAGGATATTGCTGGCGCAAAGGGACTGAGCACTAGCGGAAGAAAGTTTGAGATAGTAGAGCGCATCGAGCAATGGGTGGAAGAGAACTGATTGATGTAGCACCATTTGTCAGCCTCTTGCCCATATTAGTTGATTGTATAATAGCTGAGAGGTTCATATAGATGG
The DNA here is from genome assembly GCA_900169235.1 of Zarea fungicola. NCBI lineage: Eukaryota > Fungi > Ascomycota > Sordariomycetes > Hypocreales > Cordycipitaceae > Zarea > Zarea fungicola. The sequence continues at coordinate 46,535 of FWCC01000200.1, forward strand.
CAACCATGGGCTTATAGCTTGACAGCCTAGAACTTTTTCATATTCATGTAAAAATATTAACTTCTGGTCCGCGTAAAGTATACAATTATCCAACGTGCAAGATTTTGGATAGACGCGTCGCAATGCTTGAATTGGCTGATGATTCGCTCACCCGGCCCCACAGTTTAGCTTCTATTTCGCACGCCAATAATATGGTTTCCCCTCGTCAACTGCTTTGCGCCTGTCATCAATAGCCGCCATGTACAGAGGTGCCGAGCTTAATGATTGAAGAATATGAAGGCTAAAACTCAAAGTAAATTGCCTATGTAAAGACATGGCTGACTTTCTGGCTTCTTTCAACTTTGGCGCGGCAGAGGATGAGCCCGTGAGAGATGAAGCCTATGCCAGCCTCGAAGAGGTACAAGCGCGCTTCCGAGAGCTCTTTCTGGGCAGGGTAACAGAGACACGCGCTGAACACATAAGAACGACCCTCGAAATTGGGTCTGCGACGCAATTTACGATTTACGGTGGCCAAGGAGAGAATGTTGACCCAGGCTTGGGTCAAGTGTCCGCCCGCGAGGCGCTCGTATCACAGCCGCAAAGCAACCCGACTGTACAAAAGACTGTGTCGCAAGAGATACTCAATGCTATTGGGGCTGTGGATAGGAGCGCATGGTCGATAGCAGACGAAGTGCGCAATACACAGGGTTGGGTACTCACGTACTGCTGCAGCCAATCGTGGCAGCAATGGGCACGTCCCGGCAAGACGGCGCAAAAGCATGCAGTCTTGGATTACAGTCAAAAAGAGCTGGATTCAGCGTCTCGCAGTATGTCCTTTATGTTGTATTATTATTTATTTATTTTATTTTGGCTGTTGCTAACGTGCACAGCGCGACCTGCGTTCGACTGTCGAGGTTCTATATCACTTATCTTCTCAAAGACCAACGGTGCAATAACAATCAACTATTCGCACACCCCAATTCACCGAACAGTCGGAGAGGTGTATGACATGTTTAAACCGCCACCGCCACCGCACAGCGCCCTGCCTAAGAAGAAAGCCCCTGGCTCGGCAAAAAAGAGTGATGCACCTCGCAGGAAGCGTCCGGCGACCGATACAAATGGGGTATCAGTACCCAATAAACGCAGCAGGAAGCCAAAATCTGGCGCAAAAAACCAACTTTCGCAAGCAGAGCTTGTACTAATGACGGATGAAGATCTCGCGACGACGAATGGGGGCTCGGCAGCGACGATGGGAGATCCCTCTGATCATATTGCTCTCGCAGCTCTTTCAGTAGCAGTGTCCACTGAATCAGCGAACCGTGCACCAGTATCGAATAACGAAAAAGGCTCAACGGCAAAGAGTAACACAACATCGCTAAATGTCTCGCCGGAAGAAGCAACGCGAAGGCGCGAAGTAGCTACCACGAAGCTCACGGAAGCAGGCATCAGTCCATCTTCGCTCTCTGATGATCAGTTCAGCATTTTCTCAAACCAATCCCCAGAGGTACAAGCGGAGTCGCTCAAGATGCTTGTTGAGTACGGAGCAGAGAGATTACATATTGTCCACCCAGCCAAGAAAAATAGCCCTCTACTGCCAGCGACTCAGCCCATTGACGAATCGGTTGCATCTGGTTCAGTGGACCCTCAACTTCTTGGCAATGATACGGGTAACAACAATGCCGGCCCGGACGAGCTAGCTGCGGAGCCGATTGTGGTATCGAAGACTCCCCAGAAAGCGAAACGGGTGGCGATGTCACGAGTGTTTTGTTTTAATTGCAAACTTTCTAAATCAAAGGTACGCTCAAAAGTAAGCCTCCATGCGATACTTGTCTAATAACTACTAGTGCTCAAAGGAGAGACCGACTTGCACTTTGTGTCAGGAGAGTGGCTTGAGCTGCGAATATCCAGCAGTCAAACCGAGAGCTAAGAAGTCTGCTGCCGTCGTGGCAGATGAGGACGATACAATAATAACAGAGAATCTCGACGCAGAAAGCGAGGATGATGATGAAGCAACCGCGGCCCCTGGCTTTACAGAAGTTCCAGATCTCCGTCAGCCACCGACTTACGGCCAAGCCCCAATAGCAAATATGATGCAGATCACACCGGACGACGAGGGAAATGGTTCCCGCCCCATTGGGGAAACGACCATACAGCCGACCGTTGAACACCGTGTTGAGCCAAGCCCGCTGAGCTGGAGCTCGGGAGGCTCTGGGCTGGCATTACCTCGCGGACGCGTTTACTATCCAACCAAGACCCCAAATGACACCGCCCAGAACAATGGTAGCGCTGCTGCGGATACTGGACGCACTAAGGTACAGCACCAGGCCACAGCCTCAACTAGCAAAGGCAGAACCAGAGTGCCAACACCTACTCAAGGCCGCCTCGCAGAACCACCACGAGAAAGACATGAGAGTCCTCTTGAACGACACAACCCAATGAGACATGAAACATATCAAACATACCAACGCAGTCCTCTTACACTGGAGAAGGTGTCACCACTGAACCCTTACAGCCAACCGGTGCAGCCTCAATACAACGCCCCATACGGCGACCCATACAAACAAAACTCCAGCTATGACAATCATCAGGGAAACTATCCCCAGCTCGATGACACTGCGTCGGATAGGATTGCATATGACCCTAACGCGTACAAACAGAACACCGCGTCTAGATCCTTTACTCCGCAACAGCCAGCAGTAGTCGACCACTCTACTAGCAGCAGCACTGTGAAGGGCATGAGGGGCCTCCCTAACAGGCAAGAAGTCTCAGTGGGCAACACCCTTCAAAGTTTTCATGGTTATGGAAACAACAATAGCCATCATAGTCCCGCAATGCTGTCGGTGCATGCCCCAAGCCAACAGCGGGATGCTGGCGGGAAAGGCACTGGGTTACAAGGGATGGTGGGTGTGTCCAAGCACGCCGCGCATCAAAAGACGCACCATTCACGACCTACACAAAAGGCGGCACAAAACCGCTCGCAGCAGCAGTCATCCTGGTACGGTGGTCTGAGCGGGCTCCATAGCAGCTCGTCAGGCAATGCGCACCAAAATCACGACTGGGGGTCTGAGCACGGAAGCTGGAACTGAGAACAGCATCTCATGCTTGGGAGTTTGAGTAAGCGACATTCTCTGTAATTTTATGTAAATAATCTTTTTTAACCGAAAGGGGATCGACTCTACCTGTAAAAGGAATGGAGTAATGGCGTATCGGTTACGCAAGGACATTGCTGTGATTTTCTCTGCTTATTTCACAGTTGATAGATACCATTATGAATCCGATCTTTTTCTGAAATTTTCAAGTTTATATTGCAAAGTAAAATACATAGCGCCGGTGATGATGTCTAGTGCCCAAGAAATGACCAACAACTAAAATACATCGCTACATCCATTCTATTCTAAATTATTACCAGATTTACCATGTCCATTAGTTTATGTGCGTGTGTCGCGTAGCTACAATCCAAGAATGTAAACATTTCCTTTAGCCAGACAAGGCAAACTTGCTCATGGCACGCAACCTGGCACCGTAAAAGTACAAAAGCCAGATGCCCACAATACCAATGACACTCAGGCCACCGAGCAGGCTGGTGCCTCGGGCGACACCCAGGTTACCAAACAAAGGGTGGGCAAAGAGGACGCTGCCACAGGCGAGGGCACTGCGGAAGAAGTCGTTGGCGGCGAAGAGGCTGGCGGCGTACATGGGGTAGCTGAGGGGAATGTAGACAAAGATGCACTGCATGACGACGAAGACCGTGGCGCCATAAATCGTGATGCCGATGGTGGGCACGATCCAGTGGATGTCGGCGCGGGCAGTCCAGGCGAAGAGGAAGAGGCCAATGGTCGGGCCAAAGGCGGCGAGAAGGGCGGGGATGAGGCGTTCCTCTTGAGCACCGAAGCCGAATTTCTCAATGCGCGGGCTCATGTAGTAGTAGAGATAGCAGAAGTAGGTGACGACACCAATAATGCAGGCGACGAGGATGCAGAGGAAAACGAGGCCGAGCTCGCCAATAGTCATGCCGTAGTAGACGGGGTAGACGAGAGGGAAGACCTCAAAGACTATAAGAGAGGAAAAAAGGAAATTAGTGTCTTGCGAACCAAGAGAAGCAGAAAACGGCTGTTTCAATTTGTAACATTTTGTCACTTACAGGAGTAGTAGATTCCGTAGATGATGGCGCTGTAGATCTGAACAAACATGACAGCTGGGTCTTTTAGGGTAATTTCAAGAGGCTTGATGAGGGCATCGATGAAGACAGACGTCATATTCAAGTTTTGCTGGTCAATTTCGCTCTGTGACATGAAGCGGCTGTCACCAGTGAGCTTGCGAAGACGCTGAGCGCGGTGCAGCAGGATGGTCTGGCCGCTGGTCTCAGGGAGGAGACACAGCATGACGATGAAGACGGGAGCAGAAGCCCAGATAGACTCAAACAGGGACCAGCGCCAGCCCATGATAGGGACAGAGTAGCCACTAAGGAGAGGGCCAAGAGCAGCTGCAGAAAAAAATTAGCACAAGTAATAGACAAGCAGATAAGAATAGTGGAAGAAAATAAAAATAAACCAACTTACGTCCACAGTAGGCAGCGGAAACCCAAGCCATCATGGCGTACGGGATGGCCATCAAGCTGTACATGTCGCCCAGGGAGGCACCACCTGAAGCCAGACAGGGCGAGCCGAAGAATCCCTGCAGGAAACGCAATACCATGAGGCCGGCGTAATTCTGGACAAAGGCTGTTGGGATGGACAGGATAACAAAGAGGAACATTGTGACCATGTACACTGGATTGCGACCAATGCTAGGAATCTCGCTGAGCGGGGAGAAGATGAGAGGACCGGTGCCATATCCCAAAACGTAAATGGAGAGACCTAGTGTGGCCTTGAGCAGGCTCACGTTGAGCTCTTCAATAACGCCCTCGGTCGAGGCCGTGTAGATGGCGGATGTGGTGTACACGACAAAAGTGTAGAGACAGATAATGAGGGCAATGGTATTGCGCTTGTTGTTGGACCAGTTGTGAGGATCTTCAGGGTCATCAGTGAAGTACCAGTCGACAAGGATGGCGCCGTCCTTTGTCCGGCGCGGCGCGATGGGGATCGACTGTGTCTTTTCCAGTCTGTGAATCTCATCGGCCTCGAGAGCCCCCTCGGTGATGCTATTGATACCGTCGCGGTGCGACTGAATATGCTGCACTGGTGTCGTTTCATCGCCGTCTGAGACGGTGTTGTCATCGTCGAGCGAGGTTGATGACCTAGACGTTGGGATCTTTTCTGCGCCGGTGCTGCTACCCTTCAGAATATCCGCGTACGCTTGAGGAAGCTCAAACCCGGGCTTTTCCTCTGGATACTGGAGGTATCGGTTCTTGGTGGCGTAGCGGATGATTTGGCCTACGGCCGAGTCACGGAAAATATCCGCCATTTCGATCGATGCAATGTAAGACTGTTTTTATACCACTATGCTGCAAATAAAATTGGGAATGAAGATTTTAAAACAGTGAGCTTAATGGAAGTACTGCTTTACGTATACTGTCGATGTAGGTCGGGGTAAGATCTGTAGCAGCGTAGACAGTAGCAAGTCTGTTGAGTGTGGCGATAACGAATTTAAGTCATGGTGAATGGAGGGCGAAGCACTATATCTTATACATGTTGCTATTTAGACGAGCCACTACAGGATCGGAGCATGGACACGGACAAGAGCGATATGGAAGGTCCAAGAAAGAGGATTATTAAAAATTGACTGGCTCCATATGTAAGGTTAATGGCCAATGTGAATAATCAAGCGAAAAGAGGAGCCAAGTGCAACAGGGGGTGCAGAACGGCGTGAACCAAAGTCGAGTCACCGCGGAGTTAACTAGTTGACTAACGAAAGAGTCCTTTGTAATGAGTTCAAATTTTATTGTTCGCTTTTGCTACTCGGTACAAATGAATCTAAAATCCGACGTGCGCTTTGCCTAGTCTAGCAGTGACTTTGGGGGCAGGATGGAATCAGAGTTATTACGGTGTGGCTTGGGATCTCAAGGCTCAGAATTATCAGCCAGAATAATCGGACAGTCCTTGACCAATTGAACTCCCTGCTGGCCCCGTGAAAATAGAGTGCAATGGACAAGGCTGATGAATTAGTGGTTTCCCTGAGCAAATCGGGTGTTGAGCTGAAAGGGCGTATGATTTGGATTACCAACCTTTCGGCGGAAAGCGTCCTTTTGGCACGCGTATTTCGGTTCAGCCAGCCCGGATTGATAAATACTGTGGAGACACATACCTTATTGCGCCGCTTACATATACACATCCATCTTGTTACATCTCAACGAAGAGACCTTTGATGTTAGGCTACCAGGATGCAGCTTATCCTGGTAGATTTCGCTAGAGCCTCTCTATTATTAGGTAGGTAGGTATTCGCGAGAAGGTAAAGTGTTACTACACCCACTGAACCGAGTTGGAGCCGTCTGTGAAAGGAGCCCGGCTGAACAAGTTCCCATGCGATTACTATGACCGCGCAGGCTGATTTGTCCAAGCTTTCGTCTTGCACGGGCAACACACCAGATCCAATAGCCACATTCATGCTCCTGACTATATTCAGATTAGTGTCAACCGGATTATTCCTCCATGAATATTGCAAACAGTGATATGTTTGATATTGCCCAGTCGCATCCCGGTTGAACAGCGCCATGTGGGCGAGCTAGTCTTTAGCTCAAACCTTGGAACCCATTCACTGGTCGCTTACAAAACATTAAATTCTATGGTATTGACCTCTGTTAACCATTCTACCAAACATTGTTTGTGCCTTTTAAAGCACATCTCACTAAAAACATGGCGTTTGTTGAACTTGGTAGGACCTAGAAGAGATAGTCAATGCCGATCCAGGCTTAATCACACTTAGGCGTAGTTGGATAGGCCGAAACAGGTAGGACCGCGGACGATTTGTTGAGTGAACTAATGGAACCTTAGAAATCTGTTCAACAACGACCATTTAGAATCGATCCGTTTGGAATGTAAAGCAGTAAAACAATCAATTTGCCACATAATCGCAAAATGATGTGCTTCCATTGCATAATTTCAAAGCAGAATACCCAATCAATGTGTAGATTGCAACTCTCTATGAAGTACATTCATCCGAGTTTTATTTACTTACATGCTGCCATTTGTGGGATGAGCTCTTTTTTCCTCCGCGGTCGAAGGGGAGCCCGGGGCGAACACACCACTTTATAGCGGCTACATAATAAGAATTCATACTGGAGCCTCGTCCCAAACAGGACTAGCAACCTCAGAAATCCAAGAGCCTACATACGTCATCTTGAAAAATCAAAAAAACAAAGCAGTTAAAAAATTAACGGAGACTCATAGGCCGTGGTTGAAACTTAATCTCGTCCATCTTGTCCATCGCCGACAAACTCGGCGCAAGTCAACGGACATACGTAAAATCGTGCAAGACGGCCAAACTAAACCCCGATCTCCGCCAGCCTGAATGGATAACCAAGGAGCTCGTCGATGGACTTACGAGCAACACCGGAAATAATACTTCGTATTTCCTTTACCATCCGGCTATTGCACATCTTCGTTTCTTGTGAGAAAACGGAAAAAGAGAAAAGAGAAAGTTACAGCATTGAAACATAGGTGTGAGATGACAGGGAGTAAAGATGATGCTTGCACCAGCGTTTAATGTACATTGAGCAGTACTGCCCTTGCTGGATTATATTATTTCTAGACGTAGTATACAATTATTCACACAATATTGGCCGCCTCATGCCATGAGTGTCCACCAGACTGGCCGCTCAATGCCAGATGTATCCAACCCTCGCTCAATCAACTTATCAAAACACGCCTGTCCCTGCGTCATCCTTCCATCTGCAAAGAGCTCCGTGACTATAGAATTAAACCGCTCCATTCGCATTGTAGTCTCACCGCCCACCTTCAGATGGTTTGTCAAGAAGTTGTCGCAGAGCGTATTGATAGTGCCAATGTCCTTGCATTGTCGGATAAGCTGCAGCGTCATGTCGCTTGAGCACTCAGTGCCACACAGTTTCTCATACTCGAAAAATAAATCCATCGCTGCGTCATAGTCCGATGCGGCAATCTGCTTGGTCATGGCCGCATCTACGAGCGACCGAGGTAGAAGTCGTCCTTCTTGATTCACGTCAAACAGCCAGCGGTTTAACACAGTGCCCATGCCCTGCGTGACTTCGATGAGACGACCCATAACCTCTTTTGTGACGGGAATGCCGCTCTCGTGCATGATGGAGTAGATTCGCACAACGCTGGCCAGGTCGCCGGTTCGCATAAAGGCGTCAATAAGACTGTCGTAGTGATAGTCGCGCATCCGTGTTCGGTGCGCCAGCATGTCCAACGCCTCTGTTGCCAACGCGGTATCGGCTTCGCGCGCTGCTGTGTCTAGCACATTCTCAACAATGCCATCCGGAGGGTTAACTCTGCCGGTTCGCACCAGGGCGTTCCACCCTGCGACTGTGCCGGGGTAGTGAAACGCTGCGCTGCAGACATCCAAGGCGAACAGCTGCAAGGCGTCGAAGCCTTCCGTGGCCCTGAGCTCCATCCGTATGGACAAAATTTCCAGCATTTCATCCAGAAACCCCATCCTGCCAAACACGAAGATGAAAATGTCATAGGCCCACGGGTCGACCCGAGTTTTGGCAGCATGCAGCTCCATCAGCGTATCATACGCCATCTCATATTGTTCATCGCGCAGGTAAGCCAGGGCAGTCGTTTGTCGGTTCGTATGCCACTTGCGCCGTCTCATAACGGCGAGGACTTCCAGAAGTGCCACGTAGTTGGGGTGCACGGTGAGAGATTCGAGAGCACTGTTGTAGAATGCCGCCGTCGGCTCAATTCCCTGGCGCGATAAGTCCCGCATAATGTTTACGGCCGTGATGCCGCTGCCTTGCGGATCACCCATGGCGTCCATCATGCATTCGTACAGGAATGCCGTTAGGCGTTGTTTGCGCACCACGATCAAATGCCGGACTAGCTGTATGATGCGTTCGTGTCGCTGCACAGGCGACGTACTTGTCCAAGGCTTCTCCCGACCACGGAGTATGTGTATACTCTCGACAAGCTCGTCTATGGTGGCACTAGAAAGCTCTTGTTCCGTCGGCGGCAGTTTACGGTCGAATAGATAGCTGTAGCTTGACCCGGAATGCTTCGGTTTGCCCACGCTAAACATGTCTTGGATATATGTGTCAATTGACGCTGAGCCTTGTGCGCTATACGCCCGGTTCTGCGCTGCTTGGCCCCTGGTAAGCTGTGCAGGATGTGTGCGGGATGGTAGAAGTCGAGAGGCACCATTGGTGAGTGTTCCGTCAAAGGATGGACAAAGGCAGCGCCATAGGCCGTCGAATATTACCGTGCTGCGCTTCATTTTTTATCCTCGTCTTCCCCCCTGTGCATTCTCTCAAATTTTTCTGCGATAATGCATTGTTTTCGAAAAGTCCAACAACTGCAAGGGGGATGACGATGCATCAGGTTCAACATAGTTGGCGGAAGGCATCCGCAAGCAACAACCGGGGCAATGCAACTGGCGAGGTCTGTCCGGCGCCCACCTTGCTCAGCCCACCATCAACACTCCCTGCAAGTGACCCCGACGACGACGGAAGCTCCAAACCGAACATCCAGCTACTACGCCGCCGACGATCCACTGAGCCTGGCCTTCTGTAATAGTTCCTTTTCACAAAAATAGCGAGATCCAATCGGCAATGGTATGTTTATCCTGCAAAGCTGCTACCCCGCCCGCCGCAATTGCGCAGCAACAACGCGATGATGAGCCTCTTTCCTTGGCAACAGGATTCTTGCTAACGAGCGTTCCCTCACGCAGCTGCCTCTCGGCCTCCTCAATGCGGCCCAAGGCCACCCAATGCTGGTCGAGCTCAAGAACGGCGAGACGCTCAACGGACATCTTGTCAACTGCGATACATGGATGAACCTGACACTGAAGGAGGTTGTCCAAACGAGTCCCGTACGGAAGTCCCCATACACGAGCGAAGCTATAGTGGTACTATGCAGATATGAAGGAACTATAGGACTAATTAATGCTACAGGAAGGAGACAAGTTTGTGCGCCTACCAGAGGTTTACGTCAAGGGTAACAATGTAAGAGATACCTCTGGCTCAATATTAGCCCGACTTCACAGTCCCAACACTAACAATACTTGTTTCTTTCTTTCTATAGATTAAATATCTACGGGTACCCGAAGAAATTATTGATCATGCGACCGAGGCGCAAAAGAACCAACAGGGCGGCTTCCGTGGCGGGCGCGGCGGCGGCCACCCAAGAGGCGACCATGGTGGTCGTGGAGGCGGTGACAGAGGGCGCGGCGGCCGTGGTGGTGGCGGTCGCGGCGGTCGTGGCGGTCGCGGCCGTGGTCAGTGAGCTGGCTCATCGGCAAGATTTGCATGATTTTCAACCCAAAAAAAAAAACATCTAGACGCCATACGGACGATTCAGGCGTTCCTTTGCTTTTGTTTTCTGGAATACAACGGATAATGTCTCTTTATGGTGACCTGCGGGTTGCTTGGTGCAATTCGGGCTTCTCTGATACCCTCTTTCTTCTTTACTCTTGCCGAAAATAGAGAACAACGAAATAGTGCAGGGAAAAAGGGTCCTGATAGGTACCCTTTCGGGGTCCGTGGGAACTGGGCAGTTTCGCACCTAGCGTAAATGGCTGAACGGGACAGCCATGCTGATAATTTGCTCTGCCGGCTTGGACTCTGGTAATATACAAGGTGCAGAACCCAAACAAATAAATAGTAATAAAAATTGGAAAAGAGTCATACTGTATGTACTTCACACTCACAACTCACTGGAATAATCTACAGCTAGACGAACGGGCTGGAGGGACTGACAGCTCTGCAAACCAACAAATGATGAGCAAGGCCACTACTTGTGAGCATAGAAATATGGGGGAATTTAACAGTTTAAAGAATGTATATTAACTAGCTCTATTACAAGGAAATTGCTCATAGGAGCTTCAAAGTCAGCAAACTTCTAACATTCGGAACATGAAAGCTGGCCTTTTCCATCATCAAGATTAATAAACCACTCCGCATCAATTTATAGCGTCCCCTTAAAAGCTCGCAACGGCAACAGCAATTGCTTGGCTATCCGAGTGTGAAATGGATAGAGAGATATCCTGGACACCAGCCGTCTTCGCAGCAGATGCGGCATCACCGTGAAGCTATAGCCGGTCATGTTAGTTACTTCTATAGCATCCATATTATGGGTTTCACATACCAAAACTTTGGGTGCGCCAGTCTCATCGCGAGAAATCTCGATCTCCTTCATGGCAGCTCCAGCACCCTTGCCGGTGACACCAAGCGATTTGAACACTGCTTCCTTGGCGCTCCATCGTCCAGCGAAAGAGCTCTGGGGGCTGGGTGCCTTGTTGCAGTAGTCAATCTCGCTGACAGTAAAGTTGCGCTCAATGAAAGTGGCATTTTGGATGTTGATGGCGTTAATGTCCTCCACATCAACACCAACCTTGCTGTTCTTGCTAGCAACCTTGAGTGCGAGTGTCTCCATCACCTGCTGAGTCTCCTTTGCTCGAGCAGACGAGAGAACCTTTTCGGATTGCTTCATAAAGTTGGCAGCATATGTGAGCTCTGCGGTTTTCTTCTCAGCCGTAACACGAGCATCAGGGTTAAGGAGAACTGAGCTGAGCTGCTCATCAGAGTAAGGAGCCTTGGACTTGGGGACGAACAGGCTGTTGTTGATGAGACCATTGTGGAAGAAGCGGTATGCCTTCTTCTGGCGGGCCTCCACCTTATTACAGTACTCAGCATAGGTGCGCTCATCAAGAGTCGCGAAGAGATACTTGGGATGGACACCAATTGCCTGCGCGCCCTTCTGGCCGAAACCAAAGGATGTCACGGAGAACGCCTTGATTCCATCAGTCTGGATGCTACGACTAGGGTAGAGAATCATGTCAAACTGCTCCATAACGGGATCGACATTGTCGGCATTACGGTTGCCTGGCACCAGGCCGCTGTTGAGGATCTGCAGACAGCCGTTCATCATCCAAGCGCCAGCAGCTCCCTTGGGATGACCGGTGAGGTACTTCTGGAAGACTCCCAAAATGGCATTGCCCTCAGAGCGTCCGAGGTGGCGCAACTGCTGGCAGATGACAGATGATTCGTTCTTGTCATTGGCCACAGTAGAGGTGCCGTGGAAAGAGGCGACGCCAAGATCATCAATGGTGAGGCCCCATGTAGCCAATGCACCACGCAGAGGGGCAATGCTGGGGTCACTCTTCCAGAAATTGTTGCCCATGCTTCGCAAAAGCTCCTTTTCTTGGCGAGCAGCTTCCTTTTCAATGTGCTGAACACGTTCCTGGGCGTATTCCTTTTCGTCAAATTCGCCCTGCTGGGACTTCATGGCACGAATCTCGTCGTGAACAAACTCAAGCTCGGATTCTTGCCACTGCTTGATCTGCTTCTTGCGGCGCTCAATCTGGCGCCGGCGGTAGTCAATATCCAGAAGAGGCGAAGGGAACTTGCCAGCGTTCTCGCGAGCAGTAGTCAGTACACCCATGCCGGGTGCAGGCACGGAGCGGCCAATCTTGTCAGAGGCTGTGGTGCTTAGAGCCAAGATACCGTGGATAGGTACACCCATGTCAAGGGCAATCTTGGCAGTCATGATGATCTGGACACCACAGCCCTGGGACTCCATGAAACCATTTCGTGTTGTAGTAGTAGGACGGGACATTTCCTTCGGTGTGCGGCCATGAGCCATCTCATCGACCGTATTGCTGGTAGCCTTCATGTTGGCAAACTCGTAGGAGCCTTCCTCGCCAAAGTCGTCAAAACCACCCACAAAGCAGATGCGGGCCTTGCCCTCCATGATAGTCTCATAGCCAATGTCGATGGACTCAACAGAGGTAGCACAGGCGCCGACAGGAGTCTTGATGGGACCAGAAGAAGATATGAGCAACATGTTGACCCAAGCAGCCATGGTGTTGATAAAAGACTCCTGAAGTATATCGTTCTGAAGAGGCTGGTCGAGGAAACGGGCCTTGTGCATGCCGCGGAGAGCAACTGAACCACCCATACCAGAACCAACACAGTTGCCAACCTCTGAAACATGAACATATTTGTAGAACTCATAAGGATCAGTGATACCGCTGGAAAGTAGAGCCTCAGCAGTGGAGACGAGAAGGAACAGGGTAACAGGGTCAACCTGCTCAATAATATCCTCAGGAATTCCATATCTCTTGGCATCCCAGCCTGTCGGGATCTGTCCAGCAACCAGACGGTCGAAACGTAGAGCCTTGGGGATCCAGAGAGCAGCGCCTTTCTTCAGGCGAACGAGGTATTCACCACTCTCGGGAATCTCAAAGACCTCGACTTTTTCGCCGTGTTCACGTTTGAACTCAGCAGCAGTCTCCTTGGAGGCTTCAAAGGGCTCGAGGTCTTCCTCAATAACAACCTCGTGAAGAAGTTGCTTCTTGGTGGGGTCATAGCCGTCGAAAAGCTCGGGCTCAATTAAACGGATGCCGGCGTGGTCAAGGATAAACTTCTCATACTTGGCCTTGATGTCCTTGTCATCCACGGGATCGCCAGTCTTGGCATCGACCCATCCGGCGTATGGTTTGCCCTTGAGGGGACCATTGTGGTTCTTAATGAGGCCCATGATCCAGGCCATTTCAACGCAGCCTTCGAGAGAGAATTCGCCAAACGCCTCCATCTCCCATCGAGTGCGAGAGTTGCCCCAAGGGCCGACTTCAGCAAAACCGGTGACAACAACAACCTTCTCAAGGTCAACCATACCCTTGAGCTTATCATTGAGAGGCGCGACGTCTTCTTTCCAGTCAGGCAGAGGGGGGAAATCAAACTTGATGTTGGCACGGGGCTCAATTGTCTTCTTCTTGTAGAGAACCTCCGACTCGGCTCCATTGACGATTGTGTTTTCAATTGCGGTCTCCTTGGTAACAGCCCTGCGGATCTCACTTGTTTCCATGATATCCTTGCGTAGCTTGGTCATGGCCTCGTTCAGGTTGGGAATGAACTGCAGTCCACCGTTGAGGTCAGCAAAGACGGGCTCTGACTGGCAGAGGTCTACAATTGTAGGAGACATGAGTCCGAGTAGGTTAAATGCCATTTCTTGCTGAGAGAATGTGCGGACGCCGAAAGCCTCAACACCTTCCGCAACAATGTTGTTGCCAGACATAAGACCAGTACCGCGAGTCCATCCAATGACAGCTCCGCAGATGGTGAGGTAGTTGGCCCAGTTCTCAGAGTACCATCGATTGAATAGAGTCTCAAGGGCAAGTTTGGACTCGGAGTAGAGACCGTCGTTACCGAAGGTACCATGGTTTGGCGACAGAGGGAGAACAACCTGGGCAGGGCGGGTCTCAAAGCCGCGCTCAGCCTTCTGAGCCTTGACAGATCCTAGAAGACGAACGAGGTTGGTAAGCATGATGCGGTGCGCGAGCTCAGAGCGCGAGTCAATGCTGTCAATCTGGCGGCCGTTCTCAGAAATGGCGGCGAACGGCACAATATAGTCAAGATCCCAGCCAAGGCCGTTCTTTGGGTCATAGATATAGTTGATGAGAGTCTCCACATCTTGTTTGCTACCCTGGTTGAAAGGAACGACAACAACCTGGGATCCACGGGAGCCGTAGCGAGTGTACATGGACTGGTAGTACTCTGTTACTTCCTTAGAAAAGCGGCTGGTAGTGACAACCACACGCGCGCCTCCACTAATTAAACCCTGGAGCACCTCAGCACCGATGGAGCCAGCGCCAGCGCCAGTCATGAGAACATGCTTGTCAGCAAAGGTAACACCAGCACGAGCAGCCTCTTCAAGGCAGTCAAGATAGACAGCAGTGAGTTTCTTGCTATAGTCCCAGCCATGAAGAGACTTCTTCTTGAGATGTAAGAAAGGAATCGTCTCCACACGGCCCTTAATGTTGCTTGTGCCTTTGAGACTGGTAATCTGGCGGCCCTTTCCGTATTCCTTTGGAATGATCTGGCTCTCATTCATGCCAAGGGAGCGCAGGACATCACCATAAAGGCTCTTGATTTCGAGCTGGGAGGTTTTCGACATCTTGTGTTGCTGCTTGATGAGCTTGTAAATACGCTGCAGGTCACTCTGGACCTTGGTGCGGTTGCCATACTCCGAGATCTTGCCACCTTCAGCCATTTGCTGAACGTAGTGCTCGAGCTTTCGGCAGCTTGCACGGGGAACTTCTTCATAGTTCAGGTTGCCACGGGCATCAACGGTGGTCCGGGGGCCAGTAGGAACAGCAACATCCTTGTAGTGTGGAGGGACGTTGAGAACGTCCTTGCAGTTTTCAATTAGCTGGTATCCAAGCTCCTTGGCAAGCTTGTATGTTTCACCTCGCTCGGTCGGGCAGTTGTCGATGTGATATATCATGAAGTCAACCAGCTTCGGGTTCGATTTGTTCATAATGCGAATACACTGGCTGACAATTTCTCTGTCAACAGTCTTCAGTCTGCCGAAAATAATTTCGAAGTACATGCTGAGCCCATCCTGGCGCGCCCAGTTCCACGAGGAGTCGTATGTGCGCGCCTTGAGGGGGCTAAAGACAGGCTCGATTCCGGAGGCATAGAAATCACCATGCTCAGCAGACCACAGGTCAAGTTGGGCCTGGAGAACCTTTTCGGACTTTTGAGAGTTAATGAACGCCTTGTCACCAGAGCGGAGGTCCATCTTGAGGTAGCGGGCGAAGAGCTCAAGCTGCTGCTTGAACAGAGCACGCTGGTCTTTGGTAAGGGCATCGATAGCGGCAGGGTCCATCATCATACCGCCACCGCCACCAGCTCCTGCATCAGCGGTAGCAGTAGTGGCGAGGCTGAATCCAGCGTATGCAGCATATTTGTTTGTAACATCATCAAGGAAAGCCTTGGCATCACCTTCAGCACCCAGACGAGCTGGAGGCTCCATTGTAAGAGCCAGCAACAAAGCGCCATCCTGGCGGCCAGACGCGAGGCCCCATCTTGTTTCGAGGTACTTGCGAGCCGCTGTGATATTGAAACCGCCAGGCATTTTGGAGGAAATGAGACGGGCGATAAGTGACTGCGAGACCTTACCCAGGTTACCGTCGAAGGTAGGCTGAATAGCTGCACCGAGTTCGTCTAGTGGTGTATCCTCGGGCTTTTCCGGCGTAGAGCCAAATTCTTTGCCGAGATCACCGAGAATCTCATTTTGTAGTGTCGATTTGCCTGGGCAGTTGATTAGTAGGCGTATGCGGCAACAGGGTTCAGCAGAGCTTACCTCCAACCAAATCCTTAATGGCTTTGCTGAGCGGAATGTCGAGTAGAGGCTTCTTGAGTTTCTGTGCAATAAGAGAACGAACAATATCTACGGCCTGAACAGGTTGATCGGGTACCTGAGCGGCAGGGCCAGCGCCTGGAGGTGGAGCAGCAACAGCGGCTGCCGCTGGGACGGCAGCAGGTGTAGCTCCTTGAGAGGCCCCAGCGGCGGGAGCAGCTGGCTCTGGTTCTTCCTCGACAGGGTCAACATCGTAATAGATTTCTTTTGCGTCCTTGTTGTAGCAGAGAATCTGTCTCTGGACAGACTTAGCAGCATCGTATGCTTCGTACTTGGATGCGAGAGTACGTTTGGCCATGACGCCAAGAGTGTCGGCGGGACCAACTTCCACCACACGCTCAGCCGTCCTCTCGCCGAGGAAGACGTCCTGTGTTTCAATCCATCTCA
This sequence comes from Zarea fungicola, assembly GCA_900169235.1. Classification (NCBI taxonomy): domain Eukaryota; kingdom Fungi; phylum Ascomycota; class Sordariomycetes; order Hypocreales; family Cordycipitaceae; genus Zarea; species Zarea fungicola. The sequence goes on from FWCC01000200.1 coordinate 63,178, forward strand.
CAGGTGAAGCAAACTGGTAGGCCAGAAGCTCGATGAGCAGGGTGTGGGAGAGTTCTTGTTCGACTTCGGGACGCATGGTGATAGGAGAGTCGGGAATCGGTAGTCGAAAACAAAATCAAGGGCGGTTGATGTGCTGCGTCGCAAATATGGTTGGTGGAAGATGCCAATTGCAGAAAGCGGTACGTGCCAATGCTGCGAGGATAAGATGTAGACTTTGTAGAGAGTCGAATTAAGGGTTCCGCGCAACCCAGCTTTGAGCGGCAGTTTTGGAGAGGTGAGTCCAACGCTGGTGAGTAGAGAGGGGGAAGAGATATAGACAGACAGGAGAATGGAGAAGAAGAGAGATGCAGGAATTAGATGGGTATGTAAGAAGAAGTAAAGTCTAACGGATTGTCCAGGTCTCCGTGCCAGGATGCGACAAGATGAGCAGAGTTTTGGCACAGAGGCAACAGGCCGGACTTTCTGGACCGTGGTCAGGCGGATGGTAACGGGCAGCACGGATTGTTGAACTGGAGGACCCACAGCAAAGTCCCCAAGGGGAGCTCTGGGAGTGAAAAAAAATAATTGGGGGATGTTGCAGCACAAGTGCAGCGACCTGCAGGAGGCGCCTCAACCAGATTCGTGCGCTAGGCTCAACAGGGGATGGCTTCTTCTTCCGGCAGCAAACAGAAGATTCCCCATAAAGGAACCGCTAACTTAGTTGAAATATTAAAACAGCCAGCCGGGTCAGTTGTGGGAAAGGGGAGTTTCCAGTAGATGGCAGTTGGGCTTGTTCTGCCTTGACAAGGAAGTGATTCAGAGTAAGCCGGCATCATTTCTGTAGCCGGCCTTGTTGGGGCGAAGGCACATTCTACGGCTTTGACAACATCATCATCATTAGTCCACGGTACAACGTTTGACGTGGCCATTACTGAGTAAACAAACCGCCCCCGATGTTGCCCGTCATGCAAGACCCGATATTGCCCAAAATTTTATTTTGCTCTGGCCGGCACAACGGGAGCAGTGGTGCCCCACCAAGGCCCCTGCACCTCTAGGAATCAGTTGATGGTTGGAGCTACGTAATTTCGCTGAGAAGTACCAGTACAACGAGCAACACAAGTGGCGTATCTGGCCAGGCATTATACAGGGCGAGTAGCAGCCATTGACCAAGCACCTAATTCGGCCGACACCATTGAAGAAAGGTTCATCGTGTATCGTGTCCGAGTTGACAGACACCAATCGTAATTTCGGGCCGCCGATGCAGCACGCCATCTCAAACAAGTAATAGAATTTTTTAGAATCCTTATCGAAGATCATACAAATCCTGATGCCTGGGGAGATGATACGTGTCCCACGGTATTGAATCTGGCTGCCGGGAAAGGTTACCCTGTATATAGAAGCAGATTGCAACATAATCACTGTAAAATGACAATTTGGTAGGAAGGAAAACCACCAGTGTGTGTATTGTGCTGTAAAAGCAATGAACTGGTATTGATATGGCACTTTATTGATTCCCTATAGGTTTGCCGCGCTTATCCCGGAGAGTCTTGTGTCGTAAATATCAAGCCATGATTGGTGATGCCTTCCAATCGCTCACTTGGTGGGAGAGGACGCAACAGTTCTCTAGCTATCAAACTCTCATTTTAGGACGCAAGATCTGAACACCGGTCAACATTGAGTCGTTTCAGTATTCCTTTTGTCCGTATTATCAATGATAACGTTATCCGCGGACCTTATTTTAGGTGCCGTATAATCTGCCGCCATGCCCGGCCCGGTTGGACTTAGTTATTGGCAGCATTTTGGCGATATGTCCGCCAGCAAAGGCCGCAAGCCACTGATAGACGCCGTAGCCATGGGGGCATCTTTGCTCACGCTCTTCAACAATCCTTGGCCACTGATTTCGCAGGCCTGCCAAATTGGCTTCACCCGATAGGGCGGCAAGTGGACTTCCTACCTCCAACGGCGCAAGAGAACGTTGCATGACCCAACAGTGTTCTGAATCTTCCTAACCCAGCTGAATTCTTGCACTCCCACCCTGCTAATCTGACTGCCCCCAACTGTGGGTTTTGTGCATGTACGAGTACCTAAATCTGCCCCTCCGTCCCCAAAGCTCCCCCGAAAAAAAAAGGGACCAAGGCGCATCCCCAACAGAACTAATTTTTTTTTTGGCGAGCCACACCCGTTAAAAACACCTAGCGTTGTGGCCAACTGTGTAAGCCTGCTGTACTGGCTTCGCGCTCTGGGGCGGCTTTGCGCAATCTTCCAGTCTAACGTAGCTTCCTGGTCCTGAATTTTTCCGACTCGTCCGACATCGAACGTTGAGAGCACACCTCGAGCAACAAAGATTCTCGTCCCACTTCAACTTCCACTTCCGCTTCTTCCTTAATCATTCTCCTCCATCCATAATCCATTTCATACAAGCTCGTTTGCTGCCGAGCCGAGCTCTGATCGCCTTAATACTCACAACTGGCGACAAGCTCCTTGTTTTCTCAACACCACGCAACTCCCCCCCAAACCTGCCGGAACACCACTACTGGGCAAAGAGACGCAGCAACCAGGACTTCAGCAAACGAGTCTCTTTAATAGGTATGTGCTTCCCACCTCAATTGACACATTTCTACCTGCTCATCCTCTACCCCTCACAGACATTTATACGATACCTTTTAATTCCATCACCTACTACCCATCACTATGTACGGAGCAGGAACCGGGCCCCAGACGGGCATCAACACCCCGCGATCCAGCTCCTCCCTACGACCTTTGACACTCTCTCATGGCACCCTTGAGACCACCTTCCTCGTCCCTACAAGCCTCCACTTCCACGCATCACAGCTAAAAGAACGCTTCACTGCGAGTCTACCAGCCCCTACCGATGAGCTCGCTCAGGATGACGAGCCCTCTTCAGTCGCTGAGCTCCTTGCCAGATACCTTGGCTCTGTTGCTGAACAAGTCGAAACTGGTGAAGATGACGCCCAGGGTTCCTACGAAGAAGTCCTAAGACTCGTTCTCAATGAGTTCGAGCGGGCATTCCTCCATGGCAACGAGGTCCACGCACTCGCTGCCACTCTTCCTGGTATTGAGCTGAAGAAGCTCGAGGTTATCAAGAGCTACTACGCTGCTCGCAGCGTTTCCAACAGAACTATCAAGCCTCACGAGTCCGCACTACTTCGCGCCGCTGATGATGGCGCCGCTGGCATCTACACCATCTTTGGTGGTCAAGGCAACATCGAAGAGTACTTTGAGGAGCTTCGCCAAGTTTTCAACACATATTCTGGCTTCGTCACCGAACTCATTACAAATGCCGCCGAGCTGCTTCAGACGCTTTCCAACGACCCCAGCGCCGAAAAGTCCTTCGCCAAGGGTCTCGACATCATGAACTGGCTACAGCACCCCGAATCGACCCCTGATATCGATTACTTGATTTCGGCGCCCGTCAGTTTCCCTCTGATTGGACTTGTCCAGCTCGCCCACTACGAGGTAACGTGCAAGGTGCTTGGAATAACTCCAGGACACCTTCGCGAGCGCCTTCGCGGCTCCAGTGGCCACTCACAGGGTATTGTTATGGCTGCTGCCACGGCCGCTGCCGACTCTTGGGAGTCGTGGCGCGAGATCGCCACTTCTACCCTCACAATTCTTTTCTGGGTCGGAACTAGAAGCCAACAGGCATTCCCTGTGACCTCCATGACTCCCACTATGTTGAGAGAATCGATGGATAACGGCGAAGGCACTCCTACGCCTATGCTTAGCATCCGCGATCTCTCCCAGGATGAGGTCCAGAAGCACATCGACGTCACCAACCAGTACCTCCCAGCCAATCGCCACATCAGCATTTCTCTCATCAACAGCCCCAGAAATCTAGTTGTCACTGGTCCTCCTACCTCGCTTTACGGGTTGAACTCGCAGCTGCGCAAGGTCAAGGCTCCAACTGGCCTTGACCAGACTCGTGTTCCTTACACTGAGCGAAAGGTCCGCTTCGTCAACCGCTTCCTTCCAATTACCGCTCCTTTCCACAGCCAGTACCTCACTGAGGCTACTGCCATGATTGATCAGGACCTCAAGAATGTGTTGATCGATAGCAACTCCCTTGGCATACCTGTTTTCGATACCAACACTGGCAAGGATCTGCGCACTCAAGTCACTGGCAATATTGTCCCTACACTCGTTCGCCTCATCACTCGTGACCCTGTCAACTGGGAGACTGCTACTGTTTTCCCCAATGCCACGCATGTTCTCGACTTTGGCCCTGGCGGTGCTTCTGGTCTCGGCAACCTTACCAGTCGCAACAAGGAGGGCACTGGCGTTCGTGTCATCATTGCCGGTGCCGTTGAAGGCTCGCTTGAAGCTGTCGGATACAAGCCTGAGCTCTTTGATAGAGACGAAGAGAATGCTATTCGATACGCCATCGATTGGGTTAAAGAATTTGGCCCCAAGGTGGTCAAGAATTCCAAGGGAGAACGATATGTTGATACCAAGATGAGTCGTCTGCTTGGTCTCCCGCCTGTCATGGTGGCCGGTATGACTCCTGCCACCGTTCCCTGGGACTTTGTTGCTGCCACCATGAACTCTGGTTATCACATTGAGCTTGCTGGTGGTGGTTACTTCAACGCCAAGTCGATGACTCAGGCTCTCGAGAAGATTGAAAACGCGATCCCCGCTGGTCGTGGTATTACCGTGAATTTGATCTATGTCAACCCCCGAGCCATGGCATGGCAGATTCCCCTGCTTGGCCGCCTCCGTGCTGAAGGTGTGCCCATTGAAGGTCTTACCATCGGCGCCGGTGTTCCTTCCATCGAGGTTGCCCAGGAGTATATCGAGACCCTTGGTCTTAAGCACATTGCTTTCAAGCCTGGCTCGGTTGAGGCCATCCAGGCCGTCATTAACATTGCCAAGGCGAACCCTACCTTTCCTGTTCTCCTTCAGTGGACTGGTGGTCGTGGCGGTGGCCACCACTCCTTCGAAGACTTCCATCAACCTGTTCTGCAAATGTACGGCCGCATTCGTCGCCAAGAGAACATTATCCTTGTTGCTGGCAGTGGATTTGGCGGCGCTGATGACACCTATCCTTACATAACTGGTGACTGGTCCAAGAAGTACGGATACCCCCCCATGCCATTCGATGGCTGCTTGTTCGGTAGCCGCATGATGGTTGCCAAGGAGGCCCATACCAGCAAGAATGCCAAGCAGGCTATCATTGACGCTCCTGGGTTGGAAGACGGTCAGTGGGAGAAGACTTACAAGGGACCTGCTGGCGGCGTCATCACTGTCCGCTCCGAGATGGGCGAGCCTATTCATAAGCTTGCCACTCGTGGTGTTCGATTCTGGGCTGAAATGGACCAGAAGATTTTCGCTCTTCCCAAGGACAAGAGGGTTGCGGAGCTCAAGAAGAACCGTGAGTATATCATCAAGAAGCTCAACGATGACTTCCAGAAGGTGTGGTTTGGCTGCAACAAGGACGGCAAGACTGTTGACCTTGAGGACATGACATATGCCGAGATTGTCCGCCGATTGGTCGATCTTCTTTACGTCAAGCATCAGGAGCGTTGGATTGACGCCTCCTTTGCCAGGCTCACTGGTGACTTTATCCACCGCGTGGAGGAACGCTTCACTACCTCTTCTGGCAAGGCGTCCTTGTTGCAGAGCTACGCTGAACTTGACGAGCCTTACACCGCTGTCAAACGTATTCTTTCTCACTATCCTGAAGCTGAGAAGCAAATTGTCAATGCCCAGGATGTTCAGCACTTCCTCTTGTTATGTATGCGTCCTGGACAGAAGCCGGTAACCTTTATTCCCGCTCTCGATGACAACTTTGAGTTTTTCTTCAAGAAGGATTCATTGTGGCAGTCGGAGGACTTGGACGCAGTAATTGGTCAAGACGTTGGCCGTACCTGTATTCTGCAAGGGCCAACTGCCGTCAAGTTTTCTACTGTTTTGGATGAGCCAATCAAAACTATTCTTGATGGTATTCATGATTCTCATATTGAGTACCTCATACGTGATTATTATGCTGGCAAAGCCAGCTCGATTCCAACTATCGAGTACTTTGGTGGTGAACTCGTTGAGGCGGAGATCCCGCTCGACATCGAAGGTCTTACTGTCAGCTATGATGACCACAAGAACACCTATCGCCTCGCCACTGGTGCAGGTGCTGCAATGCCGCCATTGGATGCCTGGCTTTCGCTACTAGCTGGCCCCAACCGAAACTGGCGCCACGCCCTACTTATGTCGGACGTCGTCGTCCAGGGCCAGAAGTTCCAGACAAATCCTCTGCGTCGGATCTTTGCTCCTACCCGTGGCCTGTTTGTTGAAGTAAACTACCCCAACGACCCCTCCAAAACTGAGATCATTGTCAAGGAACAGCCACGACATAACCAGTACGTCACTGTTATTGAAGTTAAGCTGGTAGGCAAGAATGGAATTCTCGTCAACATGATTAAGGATACCACGGCTCTCGGTCGCCCCTTGGCTCTCCCTCTTCACTTCACTTACCACCCAGAAGCTGGCTATGCCCCTATCCGCGAGGTGATGGATGACCGAAATGACCGTATCAAGGAATTCTACTGGAAGGCATGGTTTGGCGAGGACCCCATGGATCTTGATGCCCGGGTTACCAGCCAGTTCGATGGCGGCAAGACTACCATCACCGGCGAAGCTATTAACGACTTTGTACATGCTGTCGGCAATACTGGCGAAGCTTTTGTAGACCGCCCAGGCAAGGTTGTGTATGCTCCAATGGATTTCGCCATTGTTGTTGGGTGGAAGGCTATTACTAAGCCTATCTTCCCTCGCACTATTGATGGTGACTTGCTTAAGCTTGTCCATTTGTCCAATGGCTTCCGTATGCTTCCTGGTGCTGAACCCCTGAAGAAGGGTGACGAAATCTCTACCACTGCTCAGATCAATGCCGTCATTAACCAGGAGTCTGGTAAGATGGTCGAAGTGTGTGGTACCATCACTCGAGATGGGCAACCCGTGATGGAAGTCACGTCACAGTTCCTTTACCGCGGAACTTATACCGATTATGAGAATACGTTCCAGCGTAAGGTTGAGACCCCCGTTGAGGTTCACCTCGCTAGCAGCAAGGACGTCGCAGTCCTTCGCTCTAAGGAGTGGTTCTCAACTGATGATATGCCGAACGATTTTGACCTTCTTGGCAAGACGCTTACCTTCCGCCTGCAAAGCTGGATGCGATACAAGAACAAGAACGTCTTCAGCAGCGTTGAGACGCGCGGTGAGGTTCTCCTTGAGCTCCCTACCAAGGAAATAATCCAGGTGGGTAGCGTTGACTACGAGGCTGCAGAGTCACACGGCAACCCCGTCATCGACTATCTTGAACGCAATGGTTCTCCTCTGGACCAGCCTATCAACTTTGAGAACCCTATTCCGCTCAGCGGCCGCACCCCCCTCCAGCTACGTGCTCCCGCCTCCAACGAGACTTATGCCCGTGTTTCTGGCGATTACAACCCCATTCATGTCTCGCGCGTTTTCTCTTCCTACGCTAGCCTCCCTGGCACAATTACCCATGGCATGTACTCGAGCGCTACCGTCCGTAGCCTTGTCGAGACCTGGGCTGCCGAGAACAATGTCGGGCGTGTCCGCAGTTTCCACGCCTCACTCGTTGGCATGGTTCTTCCCAACGACGATATTCAAGTTCAACTTCAGCACGTTGGCATGGTTGCTGGCCGCAAGATCATCAAAGTCGAGGTTAGCAACAAAGAGACAGAGGAGAAGGTTCTCCTTGGTGAGGCCGAGGTAGAACAGCCTGTGACGGCCTACGTCTTCACTGGTCAAGGATCGCAGGAGCAAGGTATGGGTATGGAGCTGTATGATAGCAGCCCTGTAGCCAAGGAGGTGTGGGATCGCGCAGACAAGTACCTACTGGACAACTATGGATTCTCAATCACAAACATTGTTCGAAACAACCCCAAGGAGCTGACTATTCACTTTGGCGGTCCTCGAGGCAAAGCCATTCGCCAGAACTATATGGCGATGACTTTTGAGACGGTTGCTGCAGACGGTTCGATCAAATCGGAGCGAATCTTCAAGGACGTTGATGAAAAGACGACCTCTTATACATATCGCTCACCTACCGGTCTCCTGTCGGCAACTCAATTCACCCAGCCTGCCCTTACTCTTATGGAGAAGGCCAGCTTTGAGGATATGAAGTCCAAGGGCCTGGTTCCGCGCGACAGCACCTTTGCCGGCCATTCTTTGGGTGAATACTCTGCTCTGGCAGCTTTAGCGGACGTCATGCCGATTGAGAGTTTGGTCTCTGTAGTGTTCTACCGCGGCCTGACGATGCAGGTGGCTGTCGAGCGCGATGCGGCTGGCCGCTCCAACTACTCAATGTGCGCTGTCAACCCAAGCCGCATCTCCAAGACGTTCAACGAGGAAGCTCTGCAATTTGTTGTTAACAACATTGCTGAGGAGACTGGCTGGCTGTTGGAGATCGTCAACTATAACATTGCCAACATGCAGTACGTGTGTGCTGGTGATCTGCGGGCACTGGACACGCTGGCTGGTGTGACCAACTTCCTGAAGATGCAAAAGATTGACATTGAGGAGATGCGCAGCAATATCGAGGAAGCCAAGGACGCTCTGCGCGAGATTATCCGCGGGTGCGCCGAGGCTACTCTGAAGAAGCCTCTACCTCTGGAGCTGGAGCGTGGGTTTGCCACCATTCCTTTACGAGGAATTGATGTACCTTTCCATTCGACGTTTTTGAGATCTGGTGTCAAGCCCTTCCGGTCATTCCTACTCAAGAAGATCAACAAGACGACGATTGACCCTTCGAAGCTCGTTGGAAAGTATATCCCTAATGTCACTGCCAAGCCATTTGCTTTGACCAAGGAGTACTTTGAAGATGTGTACAAGCTGACCAACTCACCCAAGATTGGTGCCGTGCTAGCGAACTGGGACAAGATTACTCAAGATGGAGCTGGTGACGGCAAGGATGCCAGCGACAGCGGGGCGAGCGTCGAGTACGAGGGCCCTGGTGCGGCGGCGTAACTAAAAGTAATAGATGAAAGATGCGGTTGAGTGGTTCATATTTCAATTAGTAAGGGAATCATGGTGGCCGGCCACAGAATTGTGTTGATTCTGGAGGATTGGAGCAAGCCATGATGAGCCATTGGTGACTGTTTTGTTCATAGTGTTAAAAAGAGACTGTGACGGGGGAATGGCTTGACTGCAGTACAGCAGCAAGAATGACGATGAAAGAAGCTTTACATTTTAGAATTTGTGTTTGACAAGAAAGTATTATTAGTATTGGTACATATTTTTTTTTTTATAGATTTTATGACTGTTTAACTTGCTATTCCTGACGAGTGCGACGCGTGAGGCGTGTGTTGACTGTGCCACGTTGGATGGGCTGTGCGGGGATAGTAAACTTTATCGTATTCTGTTACATGACAAGAAAATATACCAGTGTGCAAGAAGGGACATTGGTAAGGCGAACCAAATCAAGCAAGAGGAATGAGGAAATAGATGAGAGAGAGCTACAAGACAGGGCAAGATGATAATGTCGCAAGGCGTCCGTTGCACGGGACACTGTTCGAGCTTGGGAGACCAGGCCCGAACAAGCACACCCACGCCCACGGCTACCGGCGACGCCCGCCGTGACGGAGGACCGCCAGAGTGGAAGCCGATAGGGCGGCAGCGAATGAGATCAGAGGGGTGACGGCGGGGCTGATTTGGGGGCCGCCAGTGTAAAGTTGGCACTGTAAACAGGTGAACGAAGCCGCCGACACCCCTGTACCTGGTGCCCGGAGACGGCCACCAACCACTGTTGTGTCTGTGTTTTCAGATGGACCAGACACTACTAGTTAACTAGTAGGTACGGAGTCAAGTACCGGCAGCGCCAACGAGTTCCACCGCCAAGGCTTGTTGGGTTCTTACCCCAGCCAAAACCGTATAATATAAGAGCGCAGTCTGCCCCCCCCAAAACCCTCGTTTTAGAATGGAGCTTTGAGGGTTTGGAAGACTTGCCTTTTCTCTCTGGGTTATTCATCTTGTGTTGGCAGCCCAATACAATTTCTTTCACCCCCCACGTTTGGTTGTGGAATTTGTCCTGTCTGCCAACTGTTTGCCAAGACTGCACAACCTCTCTCCCTCAGTTCGCACTGTCTGGCTGACTTGTTACCGTCACACAAGACACCACCGAGACTTGTGTAACTGTCCGTCCTGCATCGCATCTTGATTGTCGCCCTTTCGGGACCAGCCAGACTGTCTCAGATTTGTCGTTTCTGTGTTGCCACCCCACGGTTTGGAATACGACATAAGCGTTCGACGCCCGCCCACTTGATCTGTCACTTGCGACTCTGCACGTCGCCGCATTCTCTCACAAACCCTCCTGCAACGGAACAAGGTTGGGATACACACGGCATCATACATCTCATCTGACACCTGGCATTCTTCTTTATTCGGCCCCATTTTCCTTCCAGAACACGTCGTAGAAGGAATTGACATGATACTTTTGTTTGCAAATTGAAACGCCAAACTTGCCTTCTATTCACACCTGACACGTAAAGCCGCTTTCTTCCACACAATGAGAGCTGGCCAACAACGAAACCAGCTGCTGCTGGGCACCTTTGTGCATAGCAAATCGAAAAGGGAACTCGAAATCATCCACAATGCCGCCATTGCAGTTGATATGGCTGGCAAAATTGCCGCTGTCGAAAAATACCAGGGCAGTATAGATGAAGCCAAAACTCAGGCTCTTACCAAGCTAGGCTGGGAGGTCGACGAGGTCGAGATTCACGCCACCAAAGAAGGCCAATTCTTTTTCCCTGGCTTCATCGGTACGTTGTATATACACCTCAAAGACTCAGGCTTTTTACTAACCAAAAGCCAGATACCCATATTCACGCCCCTCAATACCCAAATGCCGGCATCTTTGGCAAGACAACGCTCCTAGACTGGCTGGAGAAGCACACCTTTCCCATGGAAGCCAGCCTCAAGGATCTTTCCCGCGCCCGTCAAGTTTATACCGCCGTCATCCGCCGTACACTGTCCCATGGCACCACCACGGCCGCCTACTACGCCACCATCGATGTCCCCGCGACCAACCTCCTCACCGATCTCTGCCTCGCCATCGGCCAGCGCGCTTTTGTCGGCCGTGCCTGCATGGACCGCCCTGGTATCAACCCAGTCTACTACCGCGATGAGTCCACCGCGGCCTCTCTGCGCGCCACAGAGGAGACGATTGCGCACATCCGCGCCGTGGATCCCAAGTGCGACCTGGTCGCGCCCATCCTGACACCCCGATTCGCGCCGTCTTGCACGTCCGACGCCATGCACGCTCTCGCCAAGCTACAGCAGCAAGGTGGGTACCTGGCGCAGACGCACATTTCCGAGAACACGGGCGAGGTAGCCCTCGTAAAGGCTATCTTCCCCGAAGCCCGGTCCTACGCACACGTCTACGACGACCATGGCCTACTGACGCCTAAAATGGTGCTTGCGCATGCTGTCCACCTCACCGAGGAGGAGGGAGACCTCATTGCCCGCCGCGGCAGCAAGATTGCTCACTGTCCCTGCAGCAACTCTTCCCTGACGAGCGGCACCGCGCGTGTTCGCTGGATGTGGCAAAAGGGTATCGAGGTTGGTCTCGGCACCGACGTGTCTGGCGGATACTCCCCGTCCATCCTCGAGGCCGCTCGCCAGGCCACGCTTGTCAGCCGCCACATCGCCGCGACAACGGGCGATGTGGACGAAAAGGAGCGCTGCAAGCTGACGGTGGAGGAGGCCTTGTACCTGGCCACACGTGGCGGCGCACTCTGTCTGGGCCTTGAGGATCGCATCGGCGGCTTCGAGGTCGACAAGGACTGGGACGCGCAGCTCATTGGGCTCGCTCGCGTGGCGGAGTCAGGTCTGCGTGAGGGCGAGGAGTATACGGAGAATGGGACGGGTATGGGTGCGGCAGTGGAGGCCAACGGTGTGATCCCCGCGCTGAATGGCTGCGACAAAGGCAATGTCGACATCTTTGGCTGGGAATCGTGGGAGGAGACCCTGGCCAAATGGCTGTACAATGGAGATGACCGCAACACGAAAAAGGTTTGGGTTAAGGGTCGCCTTGTTCATGCGAGAAGATGAGTGATAAAAAAATAACAACTGAACGCAACGGCTTTTTTCGGCACTCGGAGTACAGAGGAAATGATTCATGTTTATCATATGAAATTTACGGCGCCTCAAGATTTTCTTCGTGACATAGTCTTAGAGTTTTTAGAGAATGAATTTTCGCAAGACATGAACATTGTCCCATTTGAAACTGATGGCTTCAAGACTTTCTCATTTATTGATCAAGAAAAACAGAAAAACGGAGACGCCGGCTAAAGCATGAAGTTAATTCTCTCAAGGAAGCAAGCTGAGAGAATGCAAGATATAATCACATTCCAAAATCAATGCCGACGAAGAGCAACAAACAATTTCGAGATAGAAAGCCAAGATGAAGATTCAATATTTCCAACACCAGACGCCCAAAGTAGATCTCCGCAAAATTTGGTTAAATAAAAAAAAAGGCTAGCCAGCCTGCCAACTCCGAAACATGAAAAATATTCGTTTTCTTCGTCCCTCTTTCAAAATACTCTGCTGTCTTCCTCCCTCGCCCCTTGTACAATACATTGCAAAAAAAAAGAGAAAGTTACCAAACGCTGATTCCGCCCAGAAACAAGAGAAAAAAATCCCAATAAATTTGCCCAGACATAATTTGATCACGCTCTCTGTCGTTGCAGAGGGTTGACATCCAACCGGACGGTTGCCACTAAAAGACAAAAACTTGCTGCAAACAAGAAAACCGATCGACTTTCCAATTGTGAAGAGCCTGTGCTTTCCCCCGCAGCCCCTCACCGTCTCTCTCAGAAAAACTCATCTCCTTCCCCCCTCCAAGGCTCTTCTCCTCTCCTGGGTACGGATCGCTCTCTTGCTGGACTCGCGCGCCTTGCGCTGGTCCTCTAGTTTCTGACTGTGCCTGTTGACCCGCGCATGCATCTCGGCCGTAATGGCCATCTTGACCGGCAGCGGCACGATACCCGCGCTGTCATCCCTGTCACCAGTGCCAGCGCCAGCACCATCGTGACCACCAACACCACCAAAGCCAACTGCAGCAGCAGCAGCAGCCGCCTCATCCTCCCCATTTCCAGTCTTAATACCGCCTATGCCGTCGGTATACACGTAGTCGAAGCCCCCCCACGCCACACTCGGCAGCCGCCGTCCCCCTTCTGTCCCTCCCGTGAGCGCTACAAGCTGGAGCCGGAGCCAGAAGCACTCAGCCGCCTTGGCGTTGAGTAGGAGCCGCATATTTTCCAGTGCCTCTACCCGCAGCAGCCTCGACTTCTTCGCAGCCATGTTGTTACGCTCCTGATCTGCCCTCTTGTTAACCTCGGAGAGGCGCCGAATCTCGGCCTCGGTGTCGTCGTACAGCGCGCGCGGCATGTCTGACCGTAACTTGGGCATCTCACACGGCGGCTTCTTGTCGGGCAGGTCCTGTACCTTGGTGGGCGGCAGCACAGGCGGGTGCTCCTCCTCGTAGATGACCTCACCGGCGATGAGGTCCAGCCGCCGGTTGCGCTCCTGGGGGTCTAGATCTGCGGGGAGTGTGATGCAGGCCTCCTCGAGCGTGAAGCCGCCTAAGCGCATCATTTCGTACCGTGGCGGGCTGGCTGGACGGCGACTGCTGCTGCCGCTGCTGCCTTTTCTTCTGCTGCCGCCGTCAGTGGATGGCTGTCGGAGAGTGTAACCAGACGAGGACATCGGAGACGGCTTGGAGAGTGCAGCAGCGGCTGCATTCGAAGTCATGTTTCGGCGCGCGGAACGGCTGGCGTAGTACTGGATTGTGTGAGTTGAAGGTTGGCGCTGTGAGGGCGAAAAGTGTACGGCCGGCTCGAAGCAATCCGGCTGGGGCAACAGCTCGTGGATCAAAGGTTGGTATACAGCGGCAGGCGTCGGCTTGAGTGCCACTTGGGGTGGTGTTGGAAGGAAGTTATGGTAGCTGATGACGTTTTCGGCGGCACCTGACCCCGTCACAGGAGAGAACTGGGGTTCTTGCTGGTACAGTTCTATCCCTTGCTGGTAAGCGAACTCTGGTTGGAAGCCTTGAAAGTCTGGGATCGCTAGCAGATGGCTGTACTGCTCCAGCTCCTCCAGCGACTGAGTCGGGTTGAATGCGAGCACTGGCTGTTCCTCTTGCAGATATTGCCCCTCCTGGTTATGCTTTGGCTGTACCTGGACGGCAATTTCTCTGTCACTGGGGAAAGGGCGTTGACCATTCTTTAGTCGGTAGGTCTCTTCGTTATCGTCGATTTCCTCTTCGATGGGCAACGGCCGCTTGTGTTTCCCCTTTATGGCTGTTACTGTTTGTCCTGGCGATACATTTGGGAACTGGAGGGGTGTCGAGTTAAGGTTGGCGTTGAGTCGGGAAGAGGGAGCCATTTTTATCTATGCAAAGTGAAATGGCTGTGATGAAATGAATAGCAAGACGGAGCCAAATGACGGCCGCGGTGTGTGTCGTGTAGCAACGAATCACTTGGACAGAGGAGAGAGTGTGAGTACAAGGTGAGCAGACAGTGTAATACTGACAGAAGCGAGCTGTCACCTGTATGGTACAGTTAGGAATAAAGTTGGTCGTGCTTGATGCAAGAGCAGCGGCCTTGAGTCAAGATGGTGGTGATGCTGCGATATAAGTACTGGGATGCTATGAATGTGTAACAGAAAAACGGTATCGTGATTCACATACAAAAATTCCCGGAAACGAGAACGAGAAGATGGGATGACGATAGAGCAATGAGACAAAAGAATAAAACTGAATAAATAATAAATAATAAAACTAAAAAAAAACCCAAAATAAAGCAAAATCTCAAACAAGAAAAACCTGACCGACCTGATGGGCGAATAGGTCAGTTAGAATGGTCACCGGGGCCAAGCCGAAACACCAGTGCACAATAGAAGCTCGGTGTGATTGTATGTGTGCTGCAGCCAAAACTGTAGGTGAATGGGAGACAATGACAAAGGGCAGACCAATTAGCTGAAGGGGAACGGACTCCTAAAAGCGGCAGTACAACGTACTTAACGGAACCAGCACTCTCCCCCCCCCGGCGGGCATTTTCTAAATAAAGAAAGACTTTTGAGAGAATAAACAAACCTGTCCTCTATTTCTTGTTGCTACTAATATGAACGACAGGGAGCTGCCTTCTCATCTCCTCAAAGCCAAGAAGTAACCGTATAATAATAGTTTGGAAACCATGCAGCAAACAATCCATCCAATACTTGAAACAATTTATTCAAAACAAAATGAAAGGCCGTTTCGACTAACGTGATAAAATAACAAAGAGGTATTGACAACAAAAAGTATTTGCTGCCTGCCAGCTGCAGTTCGCTTTGGGAGTCGTTGCTATGGCTCAACCCAGGAGTTTAAGCAGGTATAGGTGCATACAAACCTCTCTGCACAAAAGAGACAACCATTGCTTTTAGCGAGAGTCCGCATCTAGAGAGGAACCGGAGTGGTGGAATTGAATGTTAAAGTAGAAAAAGTAAGAGTAGAAATAGCCATCCAACCGGAGGGAGAAGAAGAATAATAATATTTAAAAAAGAGGGTGGCGGCTGTATAAGCCAATGAAGCTGAATGATGTAGTTACACTCTGGCCAGCTTTCGTGCAACACGACACCCATTCCACCTTGTCACTGTCTTTCTCTATTTCTTGCTCTTGTACAACCAACAAATATGTTGTGTGGCCGGCTTGCGAAAAGGCAACAACCTGACAGCACATATCCCGTCCTCTCTGCTTCTGCCAGAGCCGTGCAACGCGACGCCTCTGGAGCGCATTATTTCTAGATAGTCTGCTTGGTTTCTATCGAAGAGTTATCCTCTATGGTATAATAATGCACTAATTCTTGATAGACCTGTCAACACACCTAATGGTCCCCATATGTCGTGAGAAAATCGCCTAAAGTCAATGACGCCTTTCCTTAGTTATCATCCCATTGTTGACAACAAAGCTAGCTATCAATCAATAGTCCAACGTAGTTTTCGACGAAACTATCAACATGTTTAATTCAAGTCATATCATCATGTCTGTAAAATCCCCAGCCAGACTAAAAATAAAATTTTAACTGGGCGTTTCTAGATTTAGCCCAGCACAAAAACCAGCGCCAAAGAAAGAAAAAATAAATAACAGTCACACAACCAGTCGGTTTCTTTGTCATTCATCACATCATCTTCCACTCTTCTCGTGTGCGGCCTGCCGCTACTCGAGATCTGGCAGCCACCTCGCATCATTCATCGACCCCTCGAATGCCTCTAATCCTGAAGGCTCTTGACCGAGCGGGTGCAGGTTGGTAGCTGCCACCTCCGCACCAGACGCAGCAGGGTTAGCGTTGAGCGCTATAGCCTGCTGCGACGGGAAGGCAAACTGCATTGCGCCTGGGAGTGGCTGGCCCAGATCCCAGCCGTTGAAGTTGTGCTGCCACTTCGCACTGTCGTTCAGGATCCACTGGCTGTTGTCCAGACCGGCGCCTTGGCCTGTAGGAAGCCCCCCGGGTGCCATACGCGCCCCGGAAAAGTCTTGCATAGATTCCCGGGTCGAACCAAGGCCAGCAGCGGAGGTGGGAGGATACACAGCCGTCCCTGCTGAACTTGTCATGATGGGCTGGCCCCAACTGTCCAACGTCCCCGGCGCGTAGCTTATGTGCTGCGTCTTAATCCCCGGTTGTTGCTGGGGTTGATTCTGCCGCTGTCGGCTCTGCTCGCTCTGCTGCTGTTGTTGGGAGTTAACATGGTGGCTGTTCAAATCGAGCCTTGCGCTAATGGAGGCTTGAGGCACTGAAGCTTGCGCCATGGATGATTGGGCGAATTGTACTCTGCTTGGCGTCGGGCCCTGTTGGGCGTGTAAAGACTGCAAATGTACATGTGTAGCGGCGGCTTCATCCAGAGAAGCTGGCGGTGACAAACCAGAGCTCGACTTGGGTGAGGGAACCTCCGACGTGCTATAGTGGCCATACAACTCGTCGGCACGCTGCAGGATTTGTGCCGCCTCGTCAGGCATTGCGCATTTCCATTTTCTTGCCAGCACACTGAGTATGCTCAGGGCGCGCCGCGCACATAGCCAGTCTTCTGAAATCTCTTCAAGATGCTTGACACCATGCGTGAAATCCCGCTTTGCCGTCTTTTCTGGTAGGTTGAGAAGGTGTATTGTGCAGGCGCTGTGTACCATGTATACGGCTATATTGCATATTTGGCGGAGGTTCCACGTTTTCTTATACAGTCGCATCAACTTGGAAATGGCACCGGCGTTTGAAGTACAGATTCGCCTGGGAGAGATGTGCGACGGTAGCGGCGAGGATGCCGGGGAATACTTGAGAAACGGCCTGAAAAGATGAATAAACTGCAGGTGAAAGAACATGCTACAAGGGTTGTCAGTCGGAAAAAAAGTAACGCTAAAATCACGCCACTTACTGCATGAGAATGACGTTCGGTAGTTGATGATCGCTGGGCTCAAACTCCTTTGGAAGTTGTTTGCGCCATTCTTCCAGTCGTTTGTGGAGCTCGCTCAGTTTCTTTAGCTCAGCTGTCTTCCCTCCAGCTGATCGATGGATATGAGTGGGGTGATAGAAATATAAGAGAAGATCGCTACTGATTTCGCACAGGCTCGCGAGATGGAGGGCTGCTGCGCGCGTCCGTGAGGGTAGCTTAACTGATTCGTCGAATCCTTTGTCAGTGAGAGGCATCCACGTTGAGGCATCTTCGTCAGGAAAGACATCGAACTTGGCGACGGTGAACGTCGACTTTGGTAGCTGCGGCATGCGGCCGAGATAGTTGGACCAGCACTTGTCAAATGTGAAGCAGCCCCAAAATGTCATTCGCCGGGCGTCAATCTCTTCCTCGCTCATGACCCTTCTGTCACTGGCGCTCATTTCGAGATTGAGACCAATATCTTGAGCCATTCTGAAGCTCATACCGCTGTATACCCAACCAGTTGCTTCTCGCGCGCAGCCTGCTTCTCGTACAGACATGAGGGCGAGCGCTTGCACAGTCACAAGACGGGGCCGCTCAAATTCATCGCCGTCCATGATGAGCCGTTTCGCTTCTGCAAAGAAGTGATCGCCCTTTGTCCTGTTATCGCCCGGGGTGCCATATGCCCCAGGAACGTCTGTAAAGTGACAACCCAAAGCCAGCATCGCATTGACCAGCAATGAGGAGCAGTGGGATGAACTTTGGTCCACGAAGCCTCTGCCTTTGGAAAAGTCGCGCCAAAAGAGCTTTCGGGATAGGGTAGTAAAGTAGGGGTAGTGGTAGTTGAAGTACATGTTGATGAGATGGGTTATCAAACTAATATCATTAGTTACGTCTGTCCAGCTCCTAACTGGATCCGTCGATGACAATTGGCCAACTGAGTCGGTCTCAGCGTCGTATCCCGCCGATGCGCCTCCAAGGTAAATAAGGTGCGACGTCCCGCCGATGAATCGAATAGTGCCGTTCTCAATTCGCAGCTCGCCCATTTTACCGGCGAGATCCCGCTCTCCTTCAACTTGGGATGGCCAATTCTCGTCGCCGCTGTGCTCCCGACTAACGCCCTCCGATTGCAAATCATCGCTCATTATTTGTTGAGCGAGGTTGTCAAGGCTGTCGCAGTTCCGTATTCGATGCACAATATCGCCGATATCATCCTCGCTGGCATTAAGAATGGACTCCACAAGGATTTTGAGAGTGGCGTCATCAGCCTTCATGCCATCCGTCTTCTCGCGGTAGACACCCTTGCGACGATGATCAGAGTTGGGATCATATATACACTCGGTACCGTAAACGCTGGCGCAGGCGGCGCAGCTGGGGACAGCACCGTCACACTTGGATTTTCGTTTGCGACACGCGATGCATGCGGTGCTTATGCATTTTCGCTTTTGGTTTGAGGTATCGGTTGCGCGGCGCGATTTCTTCTTTTTAAGAGCGGGACCAGGCTCGCCAGTTCTGGGATCGTCATGTTGTTCCGTGTAAGCTTGGTTCTGTGTCGCCGGCATAGTCGCGACGCAGCATACGAGCGTTCGGCGCGATTCGGAGTGTCAAGATGCGGCGACTGGGAAATATATAGTGTTCGCGTGGATCGCTCACGAGGCCCGTCAGAAGATTTACACTGAAAATTGTGTCTAGTTTGCGTCAGACTCGATCGTAGCGGACGGCCCCCCCCCCCAGAGCAGAAAATGATTTCTCGAGTAGAAAGTGCTGGTGGCGAGAAAAGATGCGAAGTCCGGAGTGGTTGTGACTGGGACGCCGGTGGTCCACGCTAAATCAGAATGTAAGGCTTGACAGCGTGGGAAGGAGAATGTCGGTGATGTCAAGAAAAGACTAAATCCCGAGGATGATCTAATGAAGTCTCTGAATAATCAGTTTTCCTTTAGTTATTTTAAATAACTTTCTTGTGTTCGTGGGGAAGAGTTCCGCCGTGCTAAATAATTGTGACGCTGCTTTTGGTGGACTATTTTATCACGACTGACTCGCGGCTGTCTGGCGAAAAAGACTTAGCCAAGACTCTAAAAACCAACAAAAACAGTTTGCGTCAAAGGAAAAAGGGACAATTGTGAAAAAGCAATGCGGTCGGTAAATAAATTGTAGCATGCTCGGGACGGGTGCAGGCGATAGATGGATGTGGCCCTGTTCTTCAGTTTTTGTGGAGGGGCATAGAGTTCAGTCAGTACCCAAAGCCAAAAGCTGAGTATTTGTAAAGCACTCTTGCCGCTGGCTCCGGCCGCCATTTCCCGCTAATGCAACAACTTGCATTTGCAGCGCCAGATCCGGCGTTAGCAGTTATTTATCACATATGTTATCTGCCCCTGCCTGGCCTGTTTCGCCTGCTGCAATGCGACTGGCTCTTATTAATCCGACGCCAGGTAGCGACTATTGGCGATACACAGCAGATACGCTACCATGGTGGGTTTTAATCCATATTGCAGTCAGGTGCACAGGGTCTACCTTATGGTGCGCTGTATGAAAAACAACATGACAAAAATACAGTTGCTGTGTGTATATTATACAATGGGCAATCTAATACACGGCCGCCACCCGCGATCGGCAGCTCTAGTCTACAATGCGGCACGAATTCCCCCTGTCCAACCACGCGTACAGTGTCAATGTCGCACCTTCTAGCCGCGCTGCAAGTACCAGTTGTGCGCAAGCTGGTTCGTCCAGTAGTTGAAGGGTGTCGGGACCTCGGCATGGCCCTTTCTTGCCACCGGGTGACGTAGGTAGACTGCGGCACAAATGTCGTGGTTGACCTCGAGGTATCTCGGAATAAAAGCAAAAGCAGCCATAAACGGACGCGGCACCCAGGGCGTAGCATAAGGCTTTGTCTCGTCTACGGGATTCTCTTCATCAGCCAGTAGGAGCGCCTTTAGCCTGCGCATGTCCTCGTTGGACAGTCGGTCGTCGCCGACAATCTGAGCGGCCCGTTCCTTTTGCTCCTCAGATAGGCCGTCGAGCGTCTTATCAAACTGCTTCTTGCGACTGAAAGTTTGTGTCTCTCCTCCCTCTGGTGTCGTCTCTTGTTCAGGTAGTGTCTCCTCAACTCCCGCCGCCTTTTCGCGGGTGCTGAGCTTAGAGAAACTGTCAGCCAGCAGCTCCTGGTTCTTCATGTGAAGTTGCAGTTCCCGGATCAGCTCCGCTGCATCCAACTCGCCATCGTGAGGCCGAGACAGGACTCGCTTTGCATCAGATCGAAACAAGCGTAGCTGTTTTCTCTCACGCACACTGAGGTTCTTTCCTTCCGCCTTCAGTAGTTTCTTAACGTCCTTCACAAGCAAGGTCAACGACTTTTGCTGGAACTTTTTGTGATCCTCCTCGGATAGTTCGGGTAGAGTAGCCTCGCCATCACCTTCCTCAGCGGCTGCTTCACCTTCGCCCTCCGCGACTGTTGGTTTGCCATCCGATGCCAGCGCTCTGTGTGCTCTGTCGGCTTGCTTCTTTCTGGCTGCAAGGTTCTCTTCTAATCGCTTGGTGGCGTTCGCGGTCTTTTGCACGCCAGTGGCATACATGACCTTCTCAACGTCGACTTGGAACATATCGCCGGGGTTCAATTGATACGAAGGATGCAACAACTGTAATATGCGTTAGCTTTTTACATATGAGAATAAAAACGGGGACAATCATATACCTTCTTGCCATTGACCTTGACCGCACCGTGAAGAATAAACTGGCGCGCTTGACGCACACTAGTAGCAAACATGGCGCGAAAGATGGCTGTGTCTAGTCGCCTTTCCAAAGGGGCAAATGTCATTTGCATATATGGCGTCATATCATGGAGCGGCCGAGAGATGAGATCATTGGTAGTGGGATCCCGCCTGGTTTGGGGGGCCGGTGCAGCAGGTCTGGGCACGCGCGAGTACGCCTCGGCGTTCACATTTGAGGTGCTCAATCCTGAGCCACGACCGGCGGCTTGCTCTGATCCATTGTGGGCGGCGAGATACTCGGGAGGCATATCGACGGCGGACAGCAACCGAGGGGAGAAGAGTCGCACCCATTTCTTTTCGGGGATGTGCTCGCCGTGGTACGCGCGAGCTCTCGATTTCGCACCCCATTTCTGCTGGAAGAAGGTAGGAGTACCTCTGATGGGCGGCTCGTTGGCAGCTCTGCGGTAGATGTTGTACATGTTGTATTTATTCCATGATTGGCGGAGTTTCTGGTTGGTCCCTTGGAATTAGACATCGGTCGGAAACTGTGTCGCGGGAATTGGGCCGCGATGCATAATGCAGAGACATTTTCATGCAATCACATTACTTACAGGCTTCGACAGGCTGAAGAACCTGGCCGGTTTGCGCATTTTGATCGAGGATGCACCGCACGCGGTGTTGTTCGTTCGGGATTGAAGCTGCGTCGTGTGTTCAGGAGCGGCGCGGAAGCCAAATTTTTGAGACAAGCAAGCTACAGTCGGCCGTAGTTTTTCCGGCCTGGCGAACAACTACGCCAGATCCTCAGTTGTTAGGAGTGCTCCAGGTACTGAGACAAGTTGTATCGATTCGAAAAACAAATAAATTAAACAGTACAATAGAAGTTTAATTCAAATTATAATCATGGCTTCACATTGTAAAACTCGTTTCCAACTATTCTCTGCAGCGGTTTCTTGTCGAGCCACTTGCCTGCGCTGTCGCCAGTGGACTTGAGAGCGATGTTGGGTTCCACCTGACCGGTTGCATGCTTAGAAGCATACTGCTCATTATTCGATTCGTTTTTAGAAATCCGTTTTAAGAATCTTACAAATTCTAAGGCGAAGCACTTGACCTTGAATTGACTCTTTAGTCTTCGTTCATTTGTGATATCTCTTCTGCCACCTGATGTCTAAAATTAGAGAGACTGGGGCACAGGGACGCACTTGGTGCATGAAATGAGGAAGACTCATTTAGAGGCTCCATGTTTTCTATTCTTCATTCACCCACGCGCCCTCACAATTCTTAGATCATAGCTAGCTACGGAGAT